>JARHVA010000689.1:1822500-2422500 GCA_037957365.1 Torreya grandis | reverse complement strand
ATTCCTTCGAATATTTTGTCTGAAGGAATTTGACCTTGGTTGTACTTCTTCAATTTTCCTTCAGACATTTTGTTCAAAGGAATTCTTTCTAGTTGTCACTTTTTTTGCAGCGCAAGTTCCCTTCGGGCTTCTTGTCTTTGCCCCTTTGCTTCAACCAACTGCCCTCCACAAGGGTATTTCGAGCCAAAAGTACCCTTTAAAACTTTTGTATCGATCCTCACGCTAATGAAAATCCCTCTGTAAGGTCCATTATGGCTTCCAACATACCCTTCAGAAGTTTTGTAAAGGTTTATTTTATCTTTGAAGTGCCTCCCGCAAAGGCACATATCCTTTAGGGAAATTGCAAATGACCCTAAAGAATACCCAGGTGCCTTCTCTAGAAAAAACACTTGCCTTAAGAAGTGTTTAAGACCAATTTAGGCTCTTTTGAAGGACTTACTCAAAATATTTAAAGTAAAGATGTCTCAAAACCCGCTTGCTCTTTCTTACCCTTTCAGGTTTGTGACTGACTCCAACTCATGAAAATTGGCAAGTAAAGGACCTTGCAAAACCTGACTTGCACTGGAACTGGTCATAGACCCCTTCAGGTTTGTCATTTGTTCCTACTGATTACTTATAAAACTTACAAGTGACATTTTAAGAACATGATTTGCTCTGTGAGTGCTGGAAAAGACCAATGCTTGATGAGACAACACCTACACTTGCACAAAAGCAACTTTTTTCTTGATTTTTAAAGGGTTTAAGGCCTAGTTTTAGGGCAAAAGGTCATGCAGAATAAGGCTTCAAGGAAAAATAAGGGGGGTGCCCATTTTGGCATGCAGGGTTCACAAAATGGTCAACAAATTGGTGACTCACAGGGGAAGCATGCCTGCTATGTTTGAGAAGATTGGTGGCCTAAAATTCTATTGGGTATGGAGTCAGTATGCAATTTTAAAACTTGACAATAACCTTGTAGGGACCTAAGAAATAACAAAGGTTTTACCCCAAGCAACAAGGAAAAATAATACACACAAAGGCTAAAAAACACTACACACATGCATAACAACACTTAGGGAAAATGTTGAAAAACAAGGAAACTATGTACATGACAAAAGAAGTCTAGTAATAATGCTTAAGATATATCCCATTGTTTGGGATATGTACCTCTTCACCATTCAACATAGAGAGCTGGAAAGCATTATGTTGCTTGCATTGGGCGATGATATATGGCCATTCCACAAAGCATCAAACTTCATGTGTCTTTTAGGCTTGGCTCAGTCCTCATCCCACTTCAAGACAATGTCACCTTCTAAGAAGCTCTTTGGTGTAGACATCTTGTTAAAATGCTTCTTTATTTGTTGTTGGTAGCTGGTCATTGCATCTATAGCTTGGTCTCTTACTTCTTGAAGCTCCATTAGCTCACAATACTTGACTTCTAGGATGTCGCTCTCCACCAATTATAGCTGATGGGCAAGATCCAAGGCTAGTAACTCAAGTGAGATAGGAATTCTAGCTTCCCTTCCATACATAAATGTGTATGGTGAATTATCGATCTCCCTCTTTGGAGTGATCCTATCTACCCAAAGAGATGTTTTCAACTTTGCATGCCAAGTCCTTTGATTTTCCTCCATTTCCCTTTTTATGATCCTAATCAAATTCTTGTTTATGGACTCGGCCAACCCATTCCCTTGTTGATAGTAGTTGGAAGAAGTGTTGAGATAGATGCCATACTTTAATGCCCACTCACTTGTCTTCATTCCCAAGAAAGCCAATGCATTATCCGAAATGATTATGGTTGGGACCCCAAATTTTATCACTATGCCTTCATAAAAGTCTAGGACTGCACTCTCATTGGCTTCTTTCAAAGCTATAGCCTCTACCTATCTTGTGAAATAATCTGCGGCAATCAAAACCCACTTGTGGCTAGCATTAGAAGGAGGATTGATCAACCCTATGAAGTCCAACCCCCATTGCATGAATGGTTGTTCCACCTGAATAGGATGAAGAGGCATGACAATTAACCATTACTTCCCATCAAAGAAGGCACATTTTTGACATTTCTTCACCCAAGCATGAGTGTCTCTAAACAAACTGGGCTAAAAGTAACCAACCCTCATAATCCTTGTAGCTGTAGCCTTGGGAGCAAAGTGGCCACCAACTGGTACATCATAGAACTCAAACAATACCCTATCAACTTGGTCTAAGTCAATGCATCCCAAGAGTAGCTCTGAAAAGTATTTTTTGAAAATCACTCCATCAACTAGGACATAAGGAAGAGATTAGAGTCTAAAATACCTCCTCTTGGTCCTATCAAGACGTTGTGGACACTCACTAGTTCAAAGGAAATGAACCATGTTTTGTGCTTAGTGCTTCATAACTATAGGTACAGCTGTTGTAGGTTCATCATGGAGTACCAAAACATCCTCCTTTGGCTCTTTCAAGTCTGTAGTGAGGTGTTCACACAACCCTCCTCCCCTTACCAGCTTGGTGGTCTTGATCTCTACGTCATACTCCATTACTTTGGTGATCCAACCTAACCTTTTCTCATTCAAGTCTCAGCTCAACAGGAAGTCTTTTACACTAGGATGTGGCACCATGATGTGAATTTTTCTCTTAGACAACATATGTCTGAACTTATTTAGACTTCATATGATTTCAAGCACTTTCTTCTCAACATACATGTATCTAACCTCATAGCCTTCTAAACCTTGGCTAAAAAAAGTGAGAGGCTGTTCTACATTCTCACCATTTGCTTGAGTGAGCATAACAGAGATTACCTCTTAATTCCCAAAGGTGTATAGATTGAAGTTGTTAGAGAAGTTTGGACTAGTCAGGGTAGGATCTTAGGTGATAGCTTGTTTGATGCCTTCAAAGCTTTCTCTTCCTCTTGATGTCCACGTGAATGTCTCATTCTTCTTTAGCATGGAAGTTAGTGGCTTAACCATCTCAACAAAGTTAAGAATGAATCTCCTAATGAAATATATTTTACCAAATAAAATTTGCAGGCCCTTCTTGTGCTTAGGCAAGGACAATGCTAAGATGGTGAGCACCCTCTCTGGATCAATGGATAGACCTTCTTTTGAAATGACATGGCCCAAGAGCTTGCCTTCGTGGATGGCAAACATACATTTTTTTGGGTTGACAAAGATGCTAAACTCTCTACACCTTTCAAATATTTGCCTTAGGTGCTTCAAATGTTCACTTGGCTCCTTAGAGAAGACTGTCACATCATTAAGATAAACTAGCACAATGCCATTGATCAAACTTTGGAAAGCCATATCCATAGCATGTTGGAAGGTAGCTCTAGCATTTGACAATCTGAATGGCATCTTCTTATAGGCGTATGTTCCTCACTTGGTGGTGAAAGTTGTCTTGCATTGGTCACATTCTTGTACTAGGATTTGATTGTACCTAGAATAACCATCTAGGAGGGAGAATATTTTACTGCCTATCACCATTTGAAGAATTTACTCCATACTTAGAAGGGGATAGTGATCTCTTAGTGAGACTCTATTCAGGCCTATGAAATCCACACACAATTTGACCTCTCCATTTTTCTTCCTAACATAGACCAAATTGGCCAGCCAAGAAGAGTGTTTGATAGGGAAGATGATCCTGGACTAAATTAGTTTGGTGAGTCTCTTTCTCATGAGAGGCTTGATCTTTGGATTTATTGGCCTTAGCTTTTCTTGATGGGTTTGGCACATTCCTCCAGCTCAATGGTGTGTTGGGCCAAGCTTGGATTAAAGCATTTCAAATCACCATACTCCCAAGTGAAGACATCAGTAAACTCTTGGCATAACATAATAAAAGCATGTTTTTCTTTATTGGTAAACACCTTCCCAAGTGCAAGCAGCTTATCCTTGTAGATCTCTACCCTTTCATAAATTTCCTTCTTAGTTGACATACTTGATTTGTCTCTCTTGAGTTGGTCATCTTCATTGAAGATGCTCTCAAGAGTTACCAAACCTTTGGAAATCATGTTGGTCTTTAGTTGAAAAATCTATCCATTATACTGCTGCTGCATCTTGGACTAATTTTTGGAAGTGAACTCAGCTTCTTCCTGTAATAAAAGTGATATTTACTGGTCACTTTCAAATACCTACCAATTGGTGACATTGTCTGGTATGGAGGGCCTCACGATCACCTTTAAATGATGTTGATTCTTGCTTTGTCTCACCCCCTTTGAGATATCAAACTGAGCACCAACTGTTGCCAGTCTATCTGCATGCTTGTTCTCCTCTCTTGGAATGGAAGTGATGTTAAAAGTAACAAATTTCTTCACAAGATCCCACACTCTGTGCTTGCAAGATTTGAGTAAGGAGTTCTTGGTCAAGCTTTGACCTATCACATGGTTTAGAATCAACTCATTGTCTCCAAACACCTACAATTCTTTGATTCCTCTCTTTCTTACCCATTCTAGGCCATGAACAAGGGCCTCATACTCTGTTGCATTGCAAGTGTAGGAGAACTAAAATTTGAGAGTTGAGAATTATTTATCCTTTGAAGGTGAAACTAGCATTGCCCCACCACCAGCTCCCACCTTGCTCTTAGATCCATCAAAGAACAACTACCACAAACCACAGTCCTCTTGGTTTATCTTCATCAATTTTGGCATGAAAGCATCTTTCTCATGCATGTAGTAGACTCCAAGACTAGGTTCTTCAATGAATTTGTAAGGATCATATTCAAAATTGTCATTTCCATATTCATCTAGGAGTAGGTCAACAACTCTTACAAGGGAAGATGATGGATATTGGTCCACCTGGAGCTCTTCTTCATCAATTTTTATGTAGTTCACATTTTTCACTTTGGGTGAGTATGAATCTAGGTGATCCTTGTGGATGGGCTCTGACTCAATCTTTCCTTTAGTTCCCTACTTTATCCTAAAAACCATGTAAGATCAATTGGTTGCTAAGTATCCACCTGTCTTGGATGTGAAATCCCTTGACAAGCAAAGAGCAGAGTAAGGAGGAACATCTGCCACTACCACATCATGGGGAATTGTGAAGGTCGAACAGGTATGGAGAGTCAAATGCAAGCCTCTTGCCACTTCCAAGATCTTAGCTAGTGATCCATCCAACTATAGAACCCCTTTGGTCATTTGCTCATACTTGAGGCCTAACTTATCAGCTATGCATTTGGGCATAACTAAAGTGCTTGCTCCACTATTAATGATGTAATGTTGGACTAAGAAATCACCAATAATCAGAGATAAATAAAAGGGAGGGACCTTCTCATCTTTCTTTGCGTGATCTCACATGGACGGAGCCCCATTTACTATCAACACATTATCATTTCTTGTTGGGACAGCTTGCTTACCTAGCCCGTGTAATTCCTTTTAGAGTATATCCTTTTGTCTTGGTAGTGCTAAAGAATCCCATAATGAGATGTTCATGTGCAGCATCTTCATTTGGTCCACTACATTGATTGAAGGATTTCCCCCTTTAGAGTTCTCCTTGGGAACATTCATAACCTGTGGTGCAACTTAAGGAGCTAACCCTGCAATCGGCGGCCTATAATTGGGAAAGTTTGATTTGATTGTGGTGAAGGAGACATTGTAGGTGTTTGAGTGGTTACTTGAGTGGTTGCTTGAGCTTCATCAATGTCTCTCCTTTTGGACCTAGTGTTAGCTGCAACACAATCATTCTGGTTACTTGTGCTCTCCACATAGTTAACTGCATAAAACTCTCTTTCTAAGTGATTCATAAGAGTGGAATTAAATTGAGCCTACCTATTTTCTATCCTAAGTTGTGTTGATATCTCAAAATTTAAGAATTGGGCTCCCTGATCACCTTGTGCAGTCATGCTTTAATTTGGTAGCTCACTAGCATAAGCAACTTATTTTTGGCCATGCTCCAAAGGTGGATAATTGGGTTGCTCCTGCACCAAATTATTTTGAGTGAAGACAAGAGCCTTAGAAGATCAAGGGGCATTTGGATTATAGATTTGGTAAGCCTTGACATGTGTAATTTGACCCTGCCCTTGATTATAATTCTGGAAGGGAAGTCTATTTGCTTGCCTAAACTATTGGTATCCTTGATTTGGCCTGTAACTTTGAGCTTGTTGTCTCTTGAGGGCAACTAACTCATTGGTAACAGTCTACAACAAGCTCTTAACTCATGAAGATCATTTGTAGGGATAGAAGCTGACTTCTCTTGATTAAGCAGAGGAGCTTTGGTGGGCATAATAGGGTAGACTGAGGGTTGTAAATCAGGAAAGAGTGGCATATGAGGCCTAGGAGCTATCTTTTTGGCTTGAAAAAGGTAATTTTTAGTAGCTATGGCTATCTCATAAGTAACAGGCAGAGTGTTCCCACCCATGAACTGTATCATGACATCAATGTCACTATTCAGGCCCTTCAAGTAGTAAGGAGAGCATAGCTTGGGGTTGGCCTCACAAGAATTAGGATTTTGTCCCAAGTCTTTTAAAACCTAGTGTTAAAATCTTGCATAAACTCATATGGGGCTCTCTTCATGGTGGTCAATTGCTCGGTTAGAGACAAATGGTCACTTTTTTCCCCAAACCTATTGGTTAAGAGGGTCCCTAACTCATTCCATGAGCCAACTGAGTTCATAGGCAAGGTCCTATACCAGTCCAAAACTTTCCTTTTGAAGGACAAGGCTAGCAATCTAATGGCTACATTTTCTTTAGTGATATTATGGATGTTGTAAAGGTTGACTATGTTTCTAATATGCTCGACAATAGTGATTGGGCCCTCTCTGCTAATGGGAGGAACACTTTTGAGAGCTATCCCAGGAATTGGGTCATATTGCTGAAGGTTCAAGGGAATTTGACCATTGAAGGCCAAAAAAGGGAAAGCCTCAAGGGCTGCCATGGCTGTGAAAGGATTCAACCGGGCTCTGTTGAGTTGTGGAGCTAAAAGCTTCACCAAATGAGCAAATGCAGAGGTTGCTAGAGTTACACAGTCACCGACATCGGTCAAGACTAACCGATGTCGGTCAAGGGTCAACCAGAGACTGCCGACATTGGTTATAGATCGGTCGATGTCGGTCATATGCAGACAGACAGGGACCGACATCGGTCACCTGTGCATTCCAAAATTCTATTTTTGAAGAAGAATAGATTATTTGCATAAAAAGATTAACTGTTAGTATTGAGTCTGCATTTATATTTTTGGTAGGATAGATTTGAACTTTTGATTAAGAAGTGTATCTAACGGTGGAGAATGCATAGCTCATGAATCCTACTATTATATAATAGGGTTAGATCTTCATAGTTTGTAAGTTGTAATTGAAAGAGAAAAATCTTGAGGGAAAGAGATCTGTACATCTGAGAGGTGTGAAAAAAAGAGAGATTTCTTCATTGTATTTCTTTTTGAAAGAGTTTAATACAAGTTTTTAGTTGTTTCTTGTATCTCATATTCTTTGTTGTTTCTGATTTCTAGTTACTTATTACTTTTAGTTTAATTCTATGTTTAGTTGCTTATAAGAAAGTAATCAATTGTGTTGTAAGATCCTAACAAGTGGTATCAGAGCATAGGTTCACTAACAAGCGGTAGAGCAAGGTTAGTGTTTGTTGATTACAGGATTCACTCTCAGGGGTTTCTGATTAAGTGGGAGTAAAGCAATGGCAGAAGAAAGTAAACTAAGAATAGAGAAATTTAATGGCAAGAATTATCAATTATGGAGGATGCAGATAGAAGATTATCTGTATCAGAAAGATCTGTACTTACCATTAGGTGGGGTTTCAAGAAAGCCCACAGATATTCAAGATGAAAAATGGAATGTTCTTGATAGAAAGGCTCTTGGATCTATAGGGTTGAGTCTGGCATCTTCTGTGATTTCTAACTTATCATAGGCAAAGACAACGGTAGAGTTAATGGATATTTGAGAAAATTTATATGAAAAACCTTCAATTTCGAATAAGGTATATCTTATGAAGCAATTATTTAATTTGCAAATGCAGGAAGGTGGATCTGTATCTAGTCATCTTAATGATTTCCATGCAATAGTAAATTAGTTAAATTCAATCAAAATAGTTTTTGATGATGAAATTAAGGCTCTCTTAATCTTATGCTTTTTACCTAAAAGTTGGCATAGTTTGGTAATGGCAGTTAGTAATACTGCATCTGCTTCAAATATCTTGAAAACTGATAATGTTGTTAGTGTAATCTTGAATGAAAAAATTCACAGGAAAAGCACAGAGGAAACATTAGGTAATGCTTTAAGTATTGAAAGCAAGGGAAGGCAAAGAGAGAAGGGCAAGCAAGGGAGATCTAGGTCAAAGTCAAAGATGAGAAATAGATCCAAATCTAGAAATGGAAGAATAACCTGTTGGAATTATGAAAAGAAAGGGCATGCAAAGAAAGATGCTGGTTGAAAGTTAAAGAAGAAAATCAGCATGAAAAAAAAGCAAAAGTTGCAAGTATTGTTGCACAAGATGCTCTTATATTTACTTTAGATAATAAAATAGAATCTTGGGTTTTAGATTTTGGTGCCTCTTTTCATGCAACCCCAAATAGAAAATTTTTCAATGATTATGTCCATGGAGATTTTGGAAAAGTGTATTTAGGGGATGATGAGCCTTGTAAAATTGTTGGCAAAGGAAAAGTGTAGCTGAAATTACAGAATGGCAACACATGGGTGTTGAAAGATGTCATGCATGTACCCGTCCTGAAGAAGAATCTAATTTTTGTAGAAAAGTTGGGGGATGAGGGTTGCACAGTAACTCTCACAGCTGAATTTTGAAAAGTTTCCAAGGTTGAACTTGTATTAGCTAGACGTAAGAGAGTAGGTACACTTTATTTATGTACCTATATTACTGATTATTCTCCTTCTATTCTATCTACTTCAGATGTAGATGCAAAGTTGTGGCATTGTACGCTTGGTCACATGAGTGAGAAGGGAATGAATGTTCTTAAGTCAAAAGGTAAACTTTCAGATTTGAAAAGCATAGATCTAGATTTCTGTGAGCATTGTATTTTTGAAAAATAGAAGAAAGTGAGGTTTTTTTAAAACTGGGTCAACAAAAAAGAAGCACAAGTTAGAGCTTGTTCACACAGAATTGTGGGGACCAGCTCAGGTAGCTTCTATTGGAGGATCACGTTATTATGTTACTTTCATTGATGATGCTACAAGAAAGGTATGGGTTTATTGCATAAAGAAGAAATCTGATGTTTTTGACACATTTAAGAAATAAAAAGCTTTGGTTGAGAATGAAACAGATTTGAGATTGAAGTGCCTTAGATCTGACAATGGTGGTGAGTACTGCAGCAATAAATTCAACAGTTACTGTTCTATAAGTGGAATACATAGGGGAAGGATGGTTCCAAGGACACCTCAGTAAAATAGAGTTGATGAAAGGATGAATAGAATAATAATGGAGCGTGCACAAAGTATGAGGTTGCATGCTAGTTTGCCCTTACAGTTTTGGGCAGAAGCTATAGACACTGTGATTTACCTAATTAACAGAAGACCTTCTACTGCTTTGGATGGTGGAATTCTAGAAGAGGCTTAGACAAGTAAAAAGGTAGATCTTTTATTTCTCAGAGTTTTTAGTTTTGAAGCTTTGCTGCACATTGATAAAGAAAATAGAAAGAAACTGAATGATAAATCTATGCAGTGCACTTTCATTGGTTATGGCTCTGGAGATTTTGGATTTCGATTATAGAATTTAGGAACTAACAAAATTATTAGAAGTCATGATATTGTTTTCAATGAAAAAGTGATGTACAGTGATCAGCTCAAGAGGCTGAATAATACTGAGTAGGGTAATGTTGATTTAGATGAGGTTATGATCTAAGAAGAGCTTACGGGTAATCACTCATAGAAAAACATAGGTACTGACATCGATCAGACAGTAATCGATGTCGGTCAGGAAAGAATCGACGTCGGTCAAGAAGGAACCGACGTTGATCAAGTGGAACCAACGTCGGTCAGGTACAGACTGACATCGACCCAAGATGATCGAGATTGGTCACTGACAGAAAGAAATTTGGGTGGACAGCAAGCTATGAATGAGTTTCAAATGCCTATGAGGAGGTTTGAAAGGGTAAGTAAACCTCTAATTCGTTATTCCCCTTCATTATAGTACTTATTGCTCACTGATAGTGGAGAACTAGAAAGTTTTGATGAGGTAATGCAGGAAGAATCTAAGAAACAGTGAGAGCATGGCATGAATGAGAAAATTGATTCTTTGAAAGAGAACTAAATGTGAGATTTGGTTGAGTTTCCAGTCGAAAAGAAAGCATTGAAAAACAGATGGGTTTACAAGTTAAAAGAAAGAGAGAATGGATAAATGAGACATAAAGCCAGGTTGGTAGTAAAGGGATTTGTATAGGAACTAGGTATTGATTTTGGTGAATTTTTTCTCTTGTGGTAAAGATGACTTGTATTCAGACTGTATTGTCTTTAGTTGCTATTGAGGATTTGCATCTTGAGCAGCTTGATGTTAAGACAATATTTCTTCATGGAGATTTAGATGAAGAAATATATATGGATCAACCGAAAGGTTTTGAGGTCAAAGGTAAGGAGAAACTTGTGTGCAGGTTGAAAAAAAGCTTATATGGTCTTAAGCAAGCTCCTAGACAATGGTATTTGAGGTTTGACAGGTTTATGACAGAGCATAGCTTTAGTAGATGTCAATCTGACCATTGTGTTTATTTTAATAGATTAGATAATGGTAGTTATATTATCTTGTTACTGTATGTAGATGATATGCTTATTGCAGGTTCACACATGCAGGATATTAATGAGCTTAAGGTAAAATTAGCTCACACATTTGCCATGAAGAATTTAGGAGCAGCAAAGAAAATCCTTGGCATGAGTATTAAGAGAGACAAAAAAAATCACAGTTTGATTTTTTCTCAAGAGGATTATGTGAACAAAGTGTTGGAAAGGTTCAATATGCAGGATGCAAAATCGGTAAGCACACCTATGGCTGGACACTTCAAGTTGAGCAAAAAACAATGTCCTAAATCACATGATGAGGTTGAGTACATGAGTAGAGTTCCATATGATTCAGCAATTGAGAGCTTGATGTATGCAGTGGTATGTACTAGACTTGATATTGCCCAAGTAGTGGGAGTTGTCAGCAAGTTTATGGCCAATCCAAGGAAGGAACACTAGAAAGCAGTTCAGTAGATTCTCAGATATCTGAGAGGGACCAGTAGTAGGCATTTATCCTATGGAGGCTCAAACACTTTTCTACATAGATATGTAGATTCGGATATGGCAGGTGACTTGGATGGCAGGAGAAGCACCACACGATATGTCTTCACTGTTGGTGGAACGACGGTTAGCTAGATTTCAAAGTTGTAGAAGGTTGTTGCCTTATCTACTATAGAGGCAGAATACATTACAATCACAGAGGCTAGCAAGGAAATAATTTAGATGACTCTTTTCATGGAAGAGTTGGGAAAGGAGTAAGAGAGTTGTAGATTGTATAGTGATAGTCAAAGTGCAATTCATTTGGCAAAGAATTCAACATTTCATTCAAGAACCAAACATATACAACTTAGGTACCACTTCATTAGACAGGTATTGGAGGATGGTGAGTTAAAGCTAGAAAAGATTCATATAGATAAGAACCCTGCTGATATGTTAACAAAGTCGATAAATGTTAGGTTGTAGAGCTAAAAGCTTCAACTATGCAGACGAAGAGGAGGTTACTGAAGTTCCAGAAGTACCGACATTGGCAGTGTAACCGACGTCGGTCATGATGAATGCAGAAGGCAATCGGCATCAGCAAGGAGTCGGCCGACGTCAGTCAGCACCAATTAGATAGGGCTTGACGTCGGTCGTCTGTGTGTTCCAAAACTATTCGTTGCACGAACAATTAGTTTGTTGAACTGAGTGTTTGCATGTAAAGGCTACTTTGAGTCTTGAACTACGTGTCTAAATTAAGAGTCTAAGTTACTGTTTAGTCTAGGATCTATTTATAGACCCATTAGCATGTATTGTAATTATGAGCTAAAAAGGAAGGCAAGGAAGATCCTTCTATTGTAAGATCATTGAGTTGCAGGTTGTTACAAGCTCATAGGAGATCTACATGTGTAAGTATGGTCTGTTGAATTGCAGATTGCAGGTTCATGGGAGATCTACTTGAAGTACTTTAGAGTGCTTGGTACTGGCAGGGTTATTACTGATTGGTTGGAGAGGTGAACACCAATTTTGTGTGTGAATTGTGTGTTGGGACCATTTTTGGTAGGAGAGTGAACTCTTGAAGAAAATTACTGAACACTTGAGGTGTGGGAAGCTTCTGAGAGGTGTGGAAAAGAAGTGGCATCTTCTTTATTATATTTTCTTTCTGTACGAGTATTAATACAAGATAGTGTATTGTCTCTCATATTCTGTGTTATTTGTGAATTCTAGTTACTTGTACTTCTGGTTATTTCTGCATGTTTAATTGCTTGTATTTGGTAATCATATTGTGCTCTTTTTGAGGAGCAAGATCCTAACAAGTGGGATCAGAACAGGTGTGTTGTTCTGGATTCCCCGATAATTGGTATCAAAGCTTTTAGGTTGGGATACTAACAGGTTGGATTAGATCTGGTTAGTGTGTGTTGATTACAAGTTACTCACAGGGGTTTTTGTTTGAGTGGGAGTAGAGCAATGGCAGAAGAAAGTAGACTACGAATGGAGAAGTTTAATGGCAAGAACTATCAATTATGGAGGATGCAGATTGAAGATTATCTGTATCAGAAAGATTTGTACTTATTGTTGGGTGGGGTTGCATGCAAGCCCCTGGATATGAAGGATGAAGAATGGGAGGTTCTTGATCGGAAGGCTCTGGGATCTATAAGGTTGAGTTTTGCATCATCTGTGAATTCCAACTTATCACACGCTAAGACAATGGTAGAGTTGATGGAATCTTTGGCAAATTTATATGAAAAACCCTCAGCATCGAATAAGGTATTTCTTATGAAGTAATTATTTAATTTGCAAATGTTGGAAGGTGGATCTGTACATAGTCATCTTAGTGATTTCCATGGTTTGGTAAACCAGTTAAATTCAATCAATATTGTTTTTGATGATGAAATTAAGGCTCTCTTAACCTTATGCTCATTACTTGAAAGTTGGAAAAGTTTGGTAATGGTAGTTAGCAATACTGCGTCTGCTTCAAAAATCTTAAAAGTGGATGATATTATGAGTGTAATCTTGAATGAAGAGATTCGCAGGAAAAGCACAGGTGAATCATCAGGAAATGCTTTGAGTGTGGAAAGCAGGGGAAGGCAAAGAGAGAAGATCGAGCAAGGGAGATCAAGGTCAAAGATAGGTAGGAGATCCAAGTCCAGGTATGGAAAAATAACCTGCTGGAAATGTGGAAAGCAAGGGCACTTAAAGAGAGATTGCTACTCGGGTGAAGATCAACATGAAGGACATGAAGAAGTAGCAGATGTTGCAGATTTCATTACACAGGATGCTCTGGTATGTTCTTTAGATAAAGTAGAATCTTGGGTTTTATATTCTGGTGCCTCTTTTCATGCATCCCCAAATAGGGAATTTTTTTATGAGTATGTTTAGGGAGACTTTGGAGAAATTTGTTTAGGGGATGGTAAGCCTTGTCAGATGGTTGGCAAAGGGAAAGTGAAGCTGAAATTGTAGATAGGTAACACATGAGTGTTGAATGAGGTCATGCATGTCCCAGTTTTAGAGCATAATTTGATTTCTGTAAGAAGTTTGGGTGATGAGGGTTGCACAGTAACTCTCACAGTGGACTCTTGGAAGGTTACCAAGGGTGCACTTGTTATAGCAAGAGGTAAGAAAGTAGGTACGCTTTATCTATCCACTTGTATTACTAATTCTCTTTCTGGGTTATCTACTTCAGCTGTAGATTCGAAGATGTGGCTTAATAGGCTTGGTCACATGAATAAGAAGGAGATGCATGTTCTTGAGTCAAAGGGTATGCTTTTGAATTTGAAAGGCATGAATCGAGATTTCTGTATGCAGAAGAAGAAGGTGACGTTTCTTGAGAAATTCGATGTTAGTGACAAGAACAAGAAAGTCTTGGTTTTCAAGGAGAAGATGACAAATAAGAATCAGTCACAAGGGCTGAGGAATTCTGAGCAGAGCAAGGGTGATTTGGACAAGGGTTTGATCCAAAAGGAGCTCGCGGATATAAGTCATTTCTCACAAGAAAAACATAGAGACCGACGTCGGCTAGAAAATTGGCATCGATGTCCAGACAAGGACCGATGTCAGCTATGTGCAACCTAACATCAGTGACTCAAGGGCAGATAAACACCGGCGTTGGCCAAGGGGAATCGACGTCGATGATGAGGCAGTCGCATGGAACTGACGTCGATCGGGTGTAGACTGAGATGTGACCGACATCGGTCACTGAGATGAATTTTGGGTGGACAGGAAGCTGTTAAGGAGTCTCAAGCACCCATATGGAGGACTTAAAGGGTAAGTAAGCCTCAAATTCGTTATTTCCCTTCTTTACACTACTTGTTGCTCACTGATGGTAAAGAACCAGGAAGTTATTAAAGAAGAAGAGCAGGTAGATCCAGGAAATAGTGGGAGCTTGGCATGGATGAAGGATGTGATTCCTTGGAGAAGAACCAAACGGAAGTTTTGGGTGGAGTTGCCAGCTGGAAGTAAGCACTGAGAGACGAATGGATGTTCAGGATAAAGAAGAGCAGGAATGGATATGTGAGACAGAAGGTCAGGGTATATGGTCTTGAGTAAGTTGCAGGACAATGGAGGCTTGATCATTGTGTTTTTTTTTACCAAGTTGGATAATACTAGCTACATTATCCTATTACTGTATGATGTGCTTGTTGCATGGTTACATATACAGGGAGTTGCTGAACTAAAGGTAAAGCTAGTTCAGAAGTATGTCATGAGGAATCTGGGAGCAGCAAGATTCTTTGGCATGAGTGTGTTCTAGAGACATGAAAGGTCACAGGTTGACTTTGTTTCAGGATGATTGTGTGAGACCGGTTAGCACGTCGATGGTTGGACAGTTCATAGAACAGTGTCTTGATTCACATAATGAGGTTAAGTGCATGGTATGTACTAGACCTAAGTTTTTCCAAGCAGTGGGAGTTGTTAAAAAGTTAGGAGCCAATCCAGGAAAGAAGCATTAGAGGGCAGTTCAGTGGATTCTTAGAGGGACTAGCAGCAGGTGCACATGCTATACAGGGTCAAGTTATTTTCTACATGGTTTGTAGACGTGGATGTGGCAGGTGATTTGGATGACAGGTGTTGCACCACAAGATTTGTGGTGGTTGGTCTTCAAGAGTGATTTTGAAGAGGGATACAAAGCCAAGGGAACAAACTAGATGATGTACAGGTATAGGTACAATTGTAGTTGTTTATCTCTAAGTGGAAGATTGTTAGGTTATGGAGCTAAAAGCTTCAACTATGCAGACGAAGAGGAGGTTGCTGAAGTTCCAAAAGTACCGGCGTCGACAGTGTAACTGACATCGGTCATGATGAATGCAAAAGGCAACCGGTATCGGCAGGGAGTCAGCGGACGTCGGTCAGCACCAGTTAGATAGGGACTGACGTCGGTCGCCTGTGTGTTCCAAAACTATTCGTTGTATGAACAATTAGTTTGTTGAACTGAGTGTTTGCATGTAAAGGCTACTTTGAGTCTTGAACTACGTGTCTAAATTAAGAGTCTAAGTTATTGTTTAGTCTGAGATCTATTTATAGGCCCATTGGCATATATTGTAATTATGAGCTAAAAAGGAAGGCAAGGAAGATCCTTCCATTGTAAGATCATTGAGTTACAAGTTGTTGCAAGCTCATAGGAGATCTACATGTGTAAGTATGGTCTATTGAATTGCAGGTTACAGGTTCATGGGAGATCTACTTGAAGTACTTTAGAGTGCTTGGTACTAGTAGGGTTATTACTAACTGGTTGGAGAGGTGAACACCAATTCTGTGTGTGAATTGTGTGTTGGGACCATTTTTGGTAGGAGAGTGAACTCTTGAAGAAAATTACTGAACACTTGAGGTGTGGGAAGCTTCTGAGAGGTGTGGAGAAGAAGTGGCATCTTCTTTATTGTATTTTATTTCTGTACGAGTATTAATACAAGATAGTGTATTGTCTCTCATATTCTGTGTTATTTGTGAATTCTAGTTACTTGTACTTCTGGTTATTTCTGCATGTTTAATTGCTTATATTTGGTAATCATATTGTGCTCTTTCTGAGGAGCAAGATCCTAACAAGTGGGATAAGAATAGGTGTGTTGTTTTGGATTCCCTGACAATAACAAAGGAGAAGTTGAATCTTTATTTAACTTTTGTTGGTCTTCAAGATTGAGCTTGAAGATGGAGAAAAAAGCTAGAGGATGTTGTTATACAAGTACAGGTGCAATTGTTTATCTCCAAGTGGGAGATTGTTGAGTTGTGAAGCTAAAAGCTTCACCAGATGAGCAAATGTAGAGGTTGCTGGAGTTACACAGTCACCGACATCGGTCAGGACCAACTGACATCGGTCAGGGGTCGACCAGAGGCTACTGACATCAGTTATGGATCAGCTGACGTTGTTCATATGTAGATAGACAGGGACCAACATTGGTCACCTGTGCGTTCCAGAATTCTATTTTCGAGGAAGAATAGATTGTTTGCATGAAAAGATTAATTGTTAGTATTGAGTCTACGTTTCTATTTTTGGTAGGACAGATTTAAACCTTTGATTAAGAGGTGTATCTAACGGTGGAGAATGCATAGCTCATGAATCCTAGTATTATATAATAGGGTTAGATCTTCATAGTTTTTAAGTTGTAATTGAAAGAGAAAACTCTTGAGGGAAAGAGATCTGTACATCTGAGAGGTGTGAGAAGAAGAGAGATTTCTTCATTGTGTTTCCTTCTGGAAGAGTTTAATTCAAGTTTTTGTATCTCATATTCTTTGTTGTTTCTGATTTCTAGTTACTTATTGCTCCTAGTTTGATTCCGTGTTTAGTTGCTTATAAGAAAGTAATCAATTATGCTATAAGATCCTAATAGGCTCTCCTTGAGTAGGTGTATTTTATGGATGGTTTAGGAAAGTGGCTTACTACTTAAGGGTGGGTATTTACAAACCTCAACCTTTTCATTGAGTTCAAAGGCAAATCAATAAAATTAAAGGGGACACCCCTAGAAGAAGATCTTGTAGTGACCTTTGGCATGGGATGCTAGACTGATCATTAACTAGAGATTGAGTTCCTAACTAGAGTCACCATGTGTTGAATATAGCTCCTTCTTTTGGATTTTTTAACAATATCAAGACCAGCACCAATCCTGAAACTTGTAGGACACAAAAATTTGTCCCTTTGGGCATGCCAAAAACTGTTGACACTATGGATTGTAGGCTCTAAAGTGAGGCTCACCTCTCTTCCTCCACGTGGCACAATGGAGACATTCCTCTTGCTGTGGGTTACAAACATGAGGGATGAATCTCTAGATTAGGGGATAGCTCCCCTTGATGCACCTTGAGGCCTTGGATTTCCTACTGCTAATAATGGGGGGAATGAAAAGAGAGAGAAAATACTAAAATCAAAACCTAAACTAATACAGTGATGCACCAAAATGGTTGGTCTTCTTAGCTTGGACATACACTTTACACCAAAGAGAAGCAAGTATACACTTCATTCAAATGAGAACCTTTCCTGCATCAATGTTTCAATAGGGGATCCTATGGAGATATAGGGAGGAAGAACTACCAGAGGTGTTCTAAGATACACTATGGACAGTTTGTTCACATGCACCTATACTCTGAGTTGGACACTTCTTATTGACCTACAAGAGAAGAATTCACAATACACTAGATATGTTGGCATAAAATTATGAAAGCATGAAAATAAAATGACTGAACATAAGATAAAACCATCGATATATGCAAAAGTGCAAGCTCAAATGGAGGTGAAAATGCTTCTTTTGATTCAAGGTAAATTTCTTCAGGGCTTTACCATACAATGCTGAGAGATCCTTTCTCCAATAAGAAGTTACTAATATATAGAGAGCTTGGAAACAAATAATTGACAAGTCAAAGGATAGAAACCCATGTTGAGTTAACACTTTTGCAGAGACCACAAGCCTATGTTTTTTTTGTATCCTATCAATTGCATATGGAAGAGCCATGATGTAGATGTCTAGGTCACTACCCTTGTTGTCCTGGGCCTCTAAAAACATGGGATACTACTAGAAATTAATAAGGCCATCCCCAAGTTGTGTTGATTGGGCCATGCTCTCTTTAATGTTGAATGCAACTAGTTGTGCATTAATGGCAAAGCATGAAAACACAGGCTGCTCCCCTCTATAGTTTGAAAACCAATCCTTTTATTGGTTTTTGGTAGAGACTATTTCACCTAAGTGCATTTACTCTTTCTGTTGATGACACCTATCCCACCTGCCTTGGTCTGGTTCATCCTTAGGTCTATGCTTTGACTTGTCATGCCACTTGAAACATTTTGAGCTTTTAATTTCGTAAGCTGTGTGGCCACATTTTGGGTTACCCACCTTGTTTTCTTTTGCTTTGTCATTTCCCTTTGCCTTATCATTTTGTCTTTAACCATTTAGGCTCTCAGGTGATTTTTATTTCTCAAGGCTTTGAGCTTTTGGTAATGCAAATTCCTTCGAACATTTTTCAGAAGGAATTCTCTTTTGGGCTTGCACTCTTTGAATTTATTTTGGTGGGCCTTCGAGTTTTTCTAGCTTGATGTCTTCAGGTTCTTCCTGCTTGATTACTTCCCAACAACTAGTTTATCACCCCAAAGTTGACGGTCACGAGCCCATCATTGTACATTTGAATCCCAATGTCTAGTCTTCCATCTTATAATTAACGTCCATATAGTCATCACTCTCTAGGACAATTCCTTTGAGTTTTTAAAGTGTCTATTCAAAATTTTGACAATGAACTTTCCTGAAGGGAAAGAGCCCTTCATAAATTCTAAAATAATCCTTTAGCATTTTTGCAAATGAACTTTACCAAAGGGAAAGTGACCCTTCAAAAAGATTGAAATGGTCCTTCGACATTCAAAAATCACCCTTGCCTTTAGAAAAAATACCTTCGAAAAATCTGCAATGGTCTACTTTGAAAAGAAAGTGACCCTTCAGAAAAATGGAAATGGTCCACTTTCATGACCAAGTGCCCCCTCGCAAAGACACCTACCCTTCGAACTTTCTTTGACCGTCAAATTTCTTCAAACAAAATGTTTGAAGGAATTCCTTCGGATATTTTGTCTGAAGGAATTCGACCTTGGCTTTTCTTCTTTGATTTTCCTTTGAACAAAATGTTTGAAGGAATTTCTTCGAACATTTTGTCTGAAGGAATTCTTTCCACTTGTGACTTTTTTCGAAGGGCAAGTTCCCTTCGAGCTTCTTGTTTTTACCCCTTTGCTTCAACAAGATGCCCTCCACAAGGGCATTTCAAGCCAAAAGTTTCCTTTAGAACTTTTGTATTGGTCCTCACACCGATGAAAAGCCCTCTGCAAGGTCCATTATCCCTGCAACATACCCTTTGAAAGTTTTGTAAAGGTCTGTTTTATCTTTAAAGTGCCTCTTGTAAGGGCACATACCCTTCAAGAAAATTACAAATGACCCTACAAAATGCCCAAGTGCCTTCTATAGAAAAAACACTTGCCTTAAGAAGCGTTTAAGACCAATTTGGGTTCTTCCGAAGGACTTACTCAAAATCTTTGAAGTAAAGACGTCTCAAAACCTGCTTGCTTCTTCCTTACCCTTTCGGGTTTGTGAATGACTCCAAATCATGAAAATTGGCAAGGACCTTGAAAAACCTAAATTACACTGGAACTAGCCATAAACCCCTTTGGGTTTCTCAAGTGCTCCTGCTTATTACTTGTAAAACTTACAAGTGATGTTGCTCTAAGAACCCGATTTGCTCTATGAGTGTTGGAAAAGACCAATGCTTGATGAGAAAACACCTACACCTGCACAAAAGCAACTTTTTCTTTGATTTTTAAAGGGTTTAAGACCTAGTTTTAGGGTAAAAGGTTATGAAGAACAAGGCTTCAAGGCAAAAGAAGGGGACGTGCCCATTTTGGCATGCAGGATTCACAAAATGGTCAACAGTTTGGAAGGATCAAAGCTCATGGGTTTAGGGGGTGAAATTTTTTTCCTAAGTTGTTCTAGACTCAAGGGAGGGTGGGTTGGGTTATAATTGGTTGAATTAAATGTTTCATATTGAGGTTGTGGAGGCTTGGATGAATGAATGTTATTAGAAAATGATTGAAAATGTTCTTTAGTAGTTATTTGAGGTGTTTCAAATTGAATTGTTTTTTTCTTAGTCTAAGGCTTTTTCTAAAGTTTTAGGGGAAAAGATTATAACTTTTTATTGAAGAGGAGCTTTGAGATCAGTAAAAAATAGTTTTAAAAGAGTATCATCATTCACGTTATGGTCTAGTTTATGAGCTAGAGACTTCCATAGTTTGTTAAAAGTGTGAGTAGATTCATTAGGAAGGTTCTTGGCATTGATGAAATGGCTAAGGTAATTTTTAGGAAGGTCATCATGTTGGAATCCCTTCACTAGGGCATTGAATGAATCCTCTAGTTGTGATATGGAATGTCTAGGAAGTTGGTTGTACCATTCTAATACATCACCAGTGAAGGTTTTGACTAAGATTTTAGTCTTGGCAAAAGTATTAGTTTGGACCCATTTCTTATAGAGATTACCAAAAGACTTGAGAAAGATAGTAGGGTCCTTAGTCCCATTATATTTGATAGATGGAGAAATGTTTTCAATATATATGGATGCAATAAATGGGGCTAAAGGTTCATTTTGAAGATAATGAAGCATTTTTTTATTGATTAGAGGTTGAGGGATGATATTCTCATTGACATCTCTAAGGGGAAGAGGGACAAAAATTTGATTTGGTTGAGACATGGTGACTTGAGGTGGTTGAATAATCATGTGTAATAAATGTTGTTGCATGTTTATCATTTGAGAATGATTAGTTGTTTGCATGATGTTCGTTTGTTGAATTATTTGAGTGAGAATTTGAGTTGTGTCAATTTACGGATTTAAAGGTGGGGAATTAGTGTTGTTAAGAAGAGGTTTATTAGTGTTGGTGGGAGGAGGATTCTTTATAGGTGGAGGACTCCCAATATTAGTGTTAGTTATCTTAAGTGTGGTAGAAGAAGGAAGCTTGGTAAAACCACCATTCTTGGTAGGAGTGTAAATAGTATTATCATCAAGGTTTTTAAATAATTGAGAATCATCTAGATTATCAATTTGAGTGGTTTCAACCATTTTACATTGGGAAGTGATAGGGCTTGGTGATCTTGTTATGGGTGTAATAATAAGATTGTGAACATTGGTTGTAAGAGGTGGAACATAATGTGAGGTTCCAAAATTTGATGTAGATGGGTTGATAAGTCTATGAATTTTTATGTTTAGAAGGTCTAAAAGTGGTATAAGGCATATGATTGTCATGGTTTGGGATTTGTCTAATTGGATTCTCTGAATCTACTATATAGTATGGAATATATCAAGATTGAGAAGATTTAGAACCATGTGATGAAGAGATGCACCATAAAGAGTTCTCTTCTATGGTGGACAAATGAGGTAGGAGAGAACAACCCATGTATATTCGGAATGGGTTGAGACTATCAAGAAAGAATTTGATAAGAGGCTTCATGATGCCAATAAGAAGTGGATATCAAAAATCTAGGAGGAAAAATAGGGATAAAATTGGCCAAAAAGAGGGATAATGTTGAATGATACTAAGTCAACCTAATATGTTAGAGAGATAGTTCTAAATGATATTAAGTCCACACAGTTGACTTAGTATGCTAAGGACATAGTTTTTATACTAAGTTGACATAGTCACTTAGTATGCTTGGGAGACAAGTCTGAATGATACTAACTTGACACAGTTGACTTAGTATGATAAGGACACAGTTCTAAATGCAGTCAACTTAGTATGTTTGGGAGACAAGTAAATCATTCTATAAGAGACTATGTCGATAGAGATGATGGTGTTCTAAAAACAAGATTTTTTTTGTAATGTACTTTGAAAGCAAGCAATGGAAGTAAACACACAATAAATTGGGTCAATGAAGATGATCCAATTGAGGCACACAACACAAAAGCTTGCACAACACTATCTAATGTAAGTTCTTATAATATAACATATAATTGAGCAAAGAGCAAGCGATCAACTTGGAAAGTAAATGCTAACTAAGTGGTCATCCTAAATGTTAGATTATCAGAGTATGATTTTAGATAAGATAGGCAGTTGAATGTAAGCAAGGAACTAAAAAGTAATCTATGGATGGTTTCAGGATGTTTAGACTAAATGGGATCTGTGTTGGCAATGGTATTGGCTTGGTATTGGGGCCTACCCCCTCACTTCACACATTGCAATGATAAGGGTTTCAGGTACTGTTGACCAATTTTTGGACCTGTAGGCCAAAATTGGGCACCCCCTCCTTTTCTTTACAAAGAGTCTTTCACATCCATGATTTGGCTAAGTCATCCCTCAATTGCCTTATGCAAAATACCCCTATCAGACCTATTCCATGAAAAATCCAAGTATTTTGTCATTTTGCTTAGTCTAGTGCAAATCAGGTTTGTGCACGTACATTACTTGTCTACTTTTATAAGTAAAAGCGATTGAAGAACCTAAAATGGTCTAAGCAGTTTGCAAAAAGGCAACAAATTTCCTTTGGAGGGCATTTTGACAGCTTGAAGGACGTTTGCAAAACACTCTGAAGGACAGGTGCCCTTGCGGAGGGCAGGGAACACATTTGAGAGAGGTCAAAGAAAAGGGGTAGAGTTTTCCTTTGAAAGGAAATCCATAGCAAACAAAGGCAAAGGTCCTTTGAAAAATACAAGGTAAAAGACAAAGGAAAAATGTAAAGGAACATTTCCTTCGGACAAAATGTCCAAATGAATTCCTTCAGACATTTTGTCTGAAGGAATTTAAAAAGAGAAAGGCCGAAGGAATACCAAAGGGCCAAAGGAAATACAAAAGGCCGAAGAAATTGCCAAATGGGTGATGGGCCTGAGAACATCAATTTCAGCATGGTGAACTAGCCGTTGGAGGTTCAAACATCCAATGACGGGAGTGCAAACATCAAATTCAAGGCGGTGAAATAGTCGTTGGTTTTCAAAAAGGTGACAGGCCCGTAGATGTCAACTTTAATGGGATGCATTAGCCACTGAGAAAGGAGCCCAAGGAGCCAACAAAAGATGAGAAGAATAGCCCAAGAGAGCTCAAATTGCCAGAAAGTGACAAAATAACGAGGAAAAGGGGAACAAAATAGAGAATCTAGAACACGGCCACACACATATACGACAACATTTGGAATGTTCCAAAAGATGCACCTAGCCAAACACAAACACGAATTAAGTAGTCCAAGTGGAAAAATAAGGTGTCAGTAGAAGTTATTATTGTGGATGAAATAGTGTCCACCAAGTGGTTATCAAAGAGCGCAAGCATTCAATGATGTGGCCTATTTTTCTTCATTTGAGCATGGGTGAGTGGATAGTCGCGTAAGTATCATAAAGAGGAGCAGCCTTGCCATTCAAATGATCAAGAAACCCATGCTTTTGAAGAGACATTTAATATGATTTAAATACCAAAGTTAAGGCTTGGGATTGCTGCAACATAGCTCTTTGAGCAGACTTCCTCTTTCCAATGTGTTTAACGCAGCATGGGCCACTTATTCTAGAAGGTGCCAGAAGTCTTTCTCTTTATGATATATGTTGTCCCCAAAAAATGCCACTCATTTTTGGGACAACCTTTAGATCAAAATTGTCTCTTCCCTTTTCAAAATGTGTCCTGGGCATTTAAATTCCTCATTTTTCAAGCTTCTTGAAAATCTACTGACTCAGCAGGTCAAGTTCTATGGGCTTTTACAGGTTGAAATCTACGGACTCTTTCAAGGTTAGAGAAAACTACGGACTCTCCAGATATGTTTCTGCAGACTCAACATGCTTGAAGTTAGTAGGTTCAACAGGTTAAAAAGCTTTTGTAGGCAAGATCAATCAATAGAACAAGCTTCTAACAATTGGTTATTTCAGAATTGGTTTATTGCCTTGGTTCAAACAAAAATTTCCATCAACAAGCCTCAGCAGCAGGTTCAACGTTTGGTTCATTCGCTTTATTTAAGCAGCTGGCGACCATTGACGGCCCCTCAGATGTCAGATTTTAAAGTAAAGGAAAATATGTGGAAACTCAAATAGAGTGCAGAACTTAAAAGAAGAACCAAGCGACTGGCTGGAAAGATAGCCTGATAGCTCAAATCGCAGTAGAAAGAGACAAAGCTGGAAAAGACAAAAGCAAAAAGCAAAGGAAAAGACCGACTGAAGAGAAAATCCCGTGAAAAAGTGTCCAAAGGAAAAATATAGCAGAATGTGACAAGTGTTTGCACCCAACATGCAAGAGTGGCATTTTTTTTGCCCTTGCATCTTTTGGTCTCTTCTATGTAGGAGCGGCAATTTTTGCCACCCATACATCCATGTTTCCTCTCATCCAGGTGTAAGAGTGGTGATTTTTGTCGCCCTTACACGTTCTTCTTCAACATGCGTCGACGGCAATTTTTGCTGTCGACACACTTTCTCCCTGACGTGCACAGGCGGTAATTTTTGCCACCTATGCACAAGAAATTCTCTAATATGCAAGGGCGGCAATTTTTGCCGCCCATGCATTCCTTCTCTCTTCTTCTTCTCATGCACTTTTGTCATGTAAAAGTGCATGCAATTTTGTAATGTGTAATTACATGTAAAAAATCTGGAAAAATATCTCAAAGTCAAAGATGAGTCATCTTTGACTAAGATATCTTTATATTTTAATATTTTCTAATTTTGAAAGTTTCTCCCTATATATAGTGGAGACCTCTTTTGTAAATATATCTCTGATAATTGAGAGCAAAAACTCTGCTGAAATTGAGACATTTCTTGAGACTTTGTGCTCAACTTGTAAATCATATTTTGTTGAATGAATGAGAAGCAGGTTTATTTCAGACTTTGTGTTGAAGTTATCTGTGTTATTTAGGAAATAGTTCTTATGTCCTCTTTCCTGATAATCTCTTATTTATTTGATTTAATAAGCAAAGTGGGTGTGTTGATATTATCTGAGAGCGTTTCTAAAAGATAGAAGAGAGACTTTGAGCTACTTTTATCTTTGTGATCCTTTTATCTTTGTGATCCTTTTATCTTTTGTAGTTTCAGGCAAAGACTTTGTGCTTCATTTCACTCTACGGTTACGCTTGTTCCAGATTGGTGAAGGAGGCTATGAAAGACTTTGTGCTTACGTAAGTTTCCTTGTGAACTTTGTTACTTACTTCAGGTGATTTTCTGCTCTACACTGGATACCATTCCTGAAAGAAGAGGAATGTTGCTGGCCAACGACCAACATTTCTCTCTCTTATTCTTTGTACATCACCTCTAAAAAAAGAGAGGTGGATGCTGTTATACCACCCCAAGTATTATTTTTTGCTTAATTATATATACATATAGCATATAAATATTCATAAGGAACCTCCCCTTGATGAGAGGAGAGATTTACCTCATCCAGATCTGGTAAACCCATACTTTTTGTGGCATAAATCTCTTTGTGTTGTGGTTGATATACCCATTTTGTCATCAGTTAGTTGACGACAAAATATTCACCCAACAGTTTTTGGCGACTCCGCTGGGGAAGAGCGCACAGTTTGAAGTCCCAAACTTCAAACTAAAGAAAATCCTACTCTTTTCTATTTTTGTTTTGCAATCTGGCAACTCCACGCTACATAAGAAGCTAGAGATCTAAGGGTGTTTTTGACCCCGTATTTGAGTTGGCACAACATAACAACTTTGATTTGTTCCCTCCACTGCCTTTCCTCCAATGATCTAGGAGTCTTCCTCCTGACCTTATCGGGTCACCAACGCAAGGTAGAGCTTCTTTTCATGCTGTTAATAGTGCCCTGCCTACAAATACCCCACCAAGGTTTGTTGTCCTACCATTTAATCGTCCTAACATAATGGCTCAAGGCCCGTGGGGCAATTCCTTTGGTCCTCTTAATTTGACCCCACCCTTGCATGAACTACCTCGTAGTTTTAGGAAAAAAAATCCAAGTTTTTTGGTGACAGGAAGGTTCATCCCAATGAGCATATTGTCGCTTTCTCCATAGCATGCGGCGTAATCAGTGTGGAATTTGAGGATGTAGTAGTGATACTTTTTGTACAAACTCTACAAGGCACTAATGTGGATTGGTTTTACCACCTTCAAGCTCAAACTATAACTGACTGGAATACACTAAAGTCCATATTTGAAGCTAGATTTATACCTACTAAAGATGCACATGCCTTATTAGCACAGCTAACACAGATGAAAAAAGAATCCCAAGAACCCATGAGGGCTTTCATAGCCAAATTCAACAAGTTAAGGAACCGAATTCCAACTATTGCTCAACCCACGTCGGAGAATCTCAAGTGCTTTTTTATCAGCTCGCAGCTTCCTGAAGTGAGTTTTCTATTGAGGCGAGCTGGCACTATGGATCTAGCATTGGCTCAAAATTTGGCTACTGAGATTGAGGATGATCTTATCCTAGCAGGTAAGATCAGAAAAGACCCTAGTAAAAATAGATTATTTTCATATGTTGAAAGCTATTTTATAGGCATTACAGATCCTATGGTGCAAAAATTGACAAATGAACTGATAACTTTGAAGAGACAAATGGCCCAAGTTATGTCTTCTTCTCCTAATCAGGATATGCCAAGGAGGACATTTCAAAATTTGGTGTACCAGAGTTATGTTGCTAGGAATCAAGGGCAACCAAATCATCTTCCTCCCTCACAGAGGAACCTCGCCTTTGAAGCACCTCTAACCAACTCAGCGGTTGGATATTTGGAAACGGAACACGCTTCCCCTTTTCAAACTGAGTTGGACCAATAATATGATGCTAATCTCTTTGAAGAGCAAAAAAAAGAATTAGCTGGCGACTCTGTTATTGGTTACCTAAATTATCAAGATGAACCTAGAAGTGAGGGGAATATAGTTGAGGGATCATATGCCGTATTCACTCGGTCCTAGAATCAGTCAGCCTGACAAGCTGATAAAGAGAAGACAGAGGAGCAACCTCGGCCAATAGTTTTAATTGCCAAGTGGGGAACCACTGTGCCCTTCCAACCAAAGCACCCGATGACTATTGAAAAGGTACGTACTCCAAGCATCTCTGCACCCTCTACTTTAACTTTGCAAACCAGCGCTCCCCATCCCAAAAACCATAAGACTAAACTCCCATCCTCTGTCCCTAGTCCAATTCAGACATTTGACATAATTGAGCATGTCAAAAAGACTAAAATTCAAATGTCTAAATTTGAATTTCTACAAGCCCATCCTGAACAGTTGGACAGGTTGGTGGAATGTGTGAAAGGTACAGCCGTCCCTACAGGGCAAGAAATTTTGAGGGTAACTCATGATCCCCCAAAAATTGTATCCACCAAAAATAACCTTGTCATTTTTCCCCCTGCTGCCTCTGGGAAAGTAGATCCTTTCTATGTTTCTTTATTTATAAACGGTCGCAAGTTGAGCAACTGCATCATTGATTCTGGTGCATCTGACAACGTCATGCCTGCTAAAGTGGTAGAATCTCTTGGTCTCACATTGACTAAAACTTTTGGGAGGTGTTTTTCTATGGAAAACAAGCAAGTCCCATTTCTTGGTCAAATAAAAGATGCTCAATTTGCATTTGCAGCGTTTCCTGACAAGAAGATCAAGATGACAGTTCTAATAGCTGACATCCCAGCTTCACATGGCATTCTGCTTGGACAGAACTTTTGCAAGGATGTCGGAGGGGAATTGAGCATGGACTTGTCCCAGGCAAGAATACCTGTGAAAGGCATGATGCAGAGGTTGCTTCTTGAGAGAGAGAGGCAAAGTACGTGGTCACCCAAACGTCAGCCCCTACGGCTCAAATTTTGTTTGAGTCCTCAGGCAGGGGTAATTATTTTTTGACCACAAAAGAGGTTCATGAAGACCCTGTTAAAGCCCTTGAGAATGCTAACCAAAAAATTGGTTCAGATGAAACAATGACAAGTGGGCCTGATAGTGCCAATCAGTGGCAGGTGTCAAATGAAGACAATCAAATCAGGTGCTAGATGGAACCAGAAGAGCAACCAATTATGGTAGCTGACCATGTTGTTGTGCATCATAATCAGGAAAAGGAGCTCTTCTCCAAGAAAATAAAGATTCATGGTTTTTGGATCAAAAGACAAGTCTTGCTGTGGGGCAAGAGGAGAAAACAAAAGGGAAGGCACAGGAAATTGGTTTCCTAGTGGAGAGTTCCATTCACACATCATTAATTCTGGGGAGAAAATGGCCTCTTGCTAGTTTATCAAGACAAAACACCATTATCACTGCCTCTCAGGGAGCAGTGTCTGGAGTACTTCAATTCTTGAAGTATCGAATGAGTCCCCCTGTACATATGTATATTTATATAGTCTTTTACTTTGTTTTGTTCATTTCATTTTCATTTTTGGAGCCTTTCTTTTTGGGTAGCATGACTCCGTAGCCCAATGACACACTTCAAGGCACTGGAGATTTTGGATTCTACTCCCTTCAATCGATTTTTGCAATAGAAGGAAGTTCCCCACCTGGAGCCAGCTATTGTCCCCAAAAAATGCCACTTATTTTTGGGACAACCTACAGATCAAAATTGTCTCTTCCCTTTTCAAAATTTGTCCTAGTCATTTTAATTCCTCATTTTTCAAGCTTCTTGAAAATCTACGGACTCAACAGGTCAAGTTCTATGGGCTTTTACAAGTTGAAATCTACGGACTCTTTCAAGGTTAGAGAAAACTATGGACTCTGCAGATATGTTTCTGCGGACTCAACATGCTTGAAGTTAGCAGGTTCAACAGGTTAAAAAGCTTCTGCAGACAAGATTAGTCAAAAGAACAAGCTTCTAACAATTGGTTATTTTAAGAATTGGTTTATCGCCTTAGTTCAAACAAAAATTTCCATCAGCAAGCATCAGCAACAGGTTCAACATTTGGTTCATTCACTTTATTTAAGCAGCTGGCGACCATTGACGGCCCCTTAAACGTCAAATTTTAAAGTAAAGGAAAATCTGTGGAAACTCAAATAGAGTGCAGAACTTAAAAGAAGAACCAAGCGACTGGCTGGAAAGATAGCCCGATAGCTCAAATCGTAGTAGGAAGAGACAAAGCTAGAAAAGACAAAAGAAAAAAGCAAAGGAAAACCCTGACTGAAGAGAAAACCCTGGAGAAAAGTGCCCAATGGAAAAAGACAGTAGAACATGACAAGTGTTTGCACCCAACATGCAAGTGTGGCATTTTTTGTCACCCTTGCATTTTTTGGTCTCTTCTATATAGGAGCGACAATTTTTGCTGCTCATGCATCTCCGTTTCCTCTCATCCAGGTGTAAGAGCGGCAATTTTTGCTACCCTTGCACGTTCTTCTTCAACATGCATCGACGACAATTTTTGCCACCAACACACTTTATCCTTGACGTGCATAGGCGGCAATTTTTGCCGCCTATGCACAAGAACTTCTCCAATATGCAAGGGCAGAAATTTTTGCCGCCCATGCATTCCTTCTCTCTTCTTCTTCTCATGCACTTTTGTCATGTAAAAGTGCATGCAATTTTGTAATGTGTAATTAAATGTAAAAAATCTGGAAAAATATCTCAAAGTCAAAGATGAGTCATCTTTGACTAAGATATTTTTATATTTTAATATTTTTCTAATTTTAAAAGTTTCTCCCTATATATAGTGGAGACCTCTTTTGTAAATATATTTCTAATAATTGAGAGCAAAAACTCTACTGAAATTGAGACACTTCTTGAGACTTTGTGCTCAACTTGTAAATCATATTTTGTTGAATGAATGAGAAGCAGGTTTATTTCAAACTTTGTGTTAAAGTTATCTGTGTTATTTAGAAAACAATTATTATGTCCTCTTTCCTGATAATCTCTTATTTGTTTGATTTAATAAGCAAAGTGGGTGTGTTGATATTATCTGAGAGCGTTTCTAAAAGATAGAAGAGAGACTTTGAGTTACTTTTATCTTTGTGATCCTTTTATCTTTTGTAGTTTCAGGTGAAGACTTTGTGCTTCATTTCACTTTACGGTTACGCTTGTTCCAGATTGGTGAAGGAGGCTACGAAAGACTTTGTGCTTACGTAAGTTTCTTTGTGAACTTTGTTACTTACTTCAAGTGATTTTTTGCTCTACGTTGGATACCATTCTTGAAAGAAGAGGAATGTTGTTGGCCAACAACCATGATTTCTCTCTCGTTCCTTGTACATCACCTCTGAAAAAAGAGAGGTGGATACTGTTATACCACCCCAAGTATTATTTTTTGCTTAATTATATATATATATATATATAGCATATAAATATTTATAGGGAACCTCCCCTTGATGAGAGGAGAGATTTACCTCGTCCAGATCTGGTAAACCCATACTTTTCATGGCATAAATCTCTTTATGCTGTGGTTAATATACCCATTTTGTCATCAGTTAGTTGACGACAAAATATTCACCCAACAATATATATATTGTAACCTCTAAGAGAGGAGGATATATCTCATTTTTAAGGTGAAGCCCTGCTAAAATTTCACTTTTGATCAATAAGAATGTGTTTTACCTCTATCTGATTGGTTATGCTTTTGAGTGTGTTTGTGTATCAATCCAATGTTCAGTCATTTTTGCATGATGCTTTCAAAAGTTTGACACCAACATACTTGGTATAGACAAAGCACCATTTATGCAAGTTAATAGGAAGTGTTGTATCTGAAGCACAGAGATAGAAAAGGGTTATCATACAGTGTGTTTTCTATAGTGCCTATGGTAAGTTCATTTTCTATGTGTCTTTATTAAGCCTATTGTTAAAGCTCCCTATAGTCTGGTCTTTTCATCAGATAAAGTGTATGTCCACCCTCTTCTGGTCTGTAGTGTGAATAATTGAGTAGATCAAAATTGTTTGGTGCATCACCACTTAAATTAGTTTTTGTTCTAGTTATCCTTCTTCCTTTTCATCCCACCCATTATTAGCATTAGTAGTGAAAAGCCTCAGAGATGCATCAAAAGGAGCTAGCCCTTATCTAGAGATTCTCCCCTCAGTTTTTATAGACCCACAACAAGAGGGGAGTCTCCATTGTGCCGCATGGAAGAGAGAAGCCCAGCCTTCTTTCAAGGGTGTAATCCACAGCATCAATAGTTTTTGGCATGCCTAGTGGGACTCATTTTAATGCTCAAAAAAGTTCCAGGATTGGTGTTGGTCTTGTTACAGCAAGAAAGAACCACTAATCCAGCATCTGACTTTTAATCAAGTGATTGTGGGATAGTTTGTGCAAGGAGTTGAAGGATTTTTTGGTGTGTTACTCAACCAATCAGCCTTTGGAGGCATTTCAACCAACACTAGTGGTGACTCCAACTTGAATCAGCTGGTTAAGCAATCTTGGTGCCATCAAGACATCACAATTTTGGTATTTATAATTCTATTGCTTAACAACATGGACCTTGTTTTCCTTCATATAACTTTGATCAGGCTCAGGTTGTTCATGGAATCACCTCAAGCAGCTCTCCTAGTTGCCCTTCACCTAGTGTAAAGGAAGTAACGCTAGAATTTGAGAAGCAAGTGATGGAGATAAACAGATTGGAGGAGCATAATAAATATTAGCAAGAACTTATGTATAAAGAGGAGTGCTTATTGAGGCAAGCTCAGGCTTTGCAATCCATGAAGGAGGAAGTAGCGAAATGGAAGAGTTCATCCATTCAAGGCAATCAGTCCTGTGCGACTTCTCCCATTCCAAAATAGCCCCCTCCTATTTTAAATAAAACCCCCTCTTGTGCACAAAATCCTTTCTACCAAATAACACTAACTCACTCTAGCTCATATGATGTAATAACCACTCTTGCTCTTAATCCCTTGCACCTAGCTTTCCAACATCAAAGGGCATTAGAGCAACCTCTCATGGAGACTAACCTTCTCAATTCTTTAGAATGTGGACCCTCTTTTGATGGGAATTACCTTATATCTTTTGGAAAGCAACACACCTCTCTTAAATCAACTCTTCCTATTCATGAGCAGACCCTTCCCAATCTCCCTCAACCTCCGTAAATCTTTCAGCATAGGAGTGCCTATCATGAACTAGCCCAGGGCCTTGAAGAGGATAAAGTTGCTACTTGTTCGCAAGGGAAAAGTTCCAATCCCAAGGTCATGAGTTGGAAGCAAATAATGGAATCGTGTGGGAGGAAAAAAGAGGTGGAGAGGCCTATTCATTTTGATAGAAGCCTTGAAGAAGATGAAACTACTCCTACTCATCATGATGATGCTTGTAACCTCGAAGAAAGGATCTTCTAAGAGAATATAGCCAAGCAAATTGTAGAATTGGAGTCCAGAATGAGGTTCCTCAACCAAGGTGTGATGGACAGTTCAGATCAAGCAGAAGATCCTACATTTGAACACACCCCATCTACACCCCTCTAAGAGAGCTATCAAGCCACATCTGATGTGGATAAAGTGTTGGCCAAATGGAAGGAGGATAATCATTTAATTCTAGCTCAAGGTTTGCCCCTCTTCCACATGAGTTTAACCATCAACCTTCCACTTCATCCCTTCTCAAGGAGGAACCTTTTATGAAAGAGGTAAGTGAAGAATAGAGGATCTAATTCGTGGCTGATCAAGAAGCTCTCATAGATGTCAATAAGGATGAAACCATCATGAATGATCTTTTTGAAGATGTCATCAACAATGGAGAAGACATAGGTCATGCATACATGCAAATGTTCCAACAATATGAAGATGAGGTTGACATATTTTATATGTCAACAATGGATGATGAGGAAAGTAAGGATGGTGAGCTCTCTCCTCCCTTGTTTGATGAGCTTTCTTGTTGCTTTGATGAAGATAATGACCATGTCATGGAACCTTAGTTGGAGGAGAATTAGGAGGATGTCTTTGAACAACTAGAGACTCTGGTTTTTGAGCAAGAAAAGGAGAGGCATGTCCATCTTGATGAAAGCTTTGAAGAAGAGAGCCTTGTGCAAGAAGGTGATGTTTTGTGGGATGAGAAAGCAATTTGTGATCTCATTTCAGACATTACAATAGTCACCCTTCTTCAAGAGAGCCATGAAGAAGCAAAAGATAAGTTTGATAGTCTCTTCAATGAGGCAGAAGGGAACAAGTCAATCTATGATGCATTATCAAGGGAGTTATGAGCTAGATGATCCCTATGGTGATGAGCTAGCAGCCATTGACTTCTTGGTGAGATACACTAGCATGAAGGGTCAGCATGAGGCAATATTACAAGAGCAAGATGAATACATATATGTTAGAAGCATGTTCGACCTTGATTCATTTGGATACAATCCAATCAAGGTGGTAGACAAGAAGAGCAAGTCACCAAGTCTCATTTCTATTCAGCCACTTGTCTGGCACCAAAAGTTTTCTTGCCATGAAGGAGACTTAAGAAGTTTTCCCTTGATCTAGGAGGGAGGCAAATGTATCTATTTAGTTGTACATATTAGTTTGCTTTTAGTTGTGTATTTTTCATTTCCCCTAAGTGTTGTTGCACACGTGTGTGTAGTTTTTTTAGCCTTTGTTATGTGTGTTTTCCTTTGTGTTTGAGATAAAATCTGTACTAGTTCATAGGTCCTTACAAGATTATTGTTAACATCTCCAAGATGTGTCTTGACTCCATGCCCAATGGACTTAAAGGCTACCAATCTTCCCAAGCAAAAAGAGCATGCTTCCCCTGTGAGTCACCAGATGTGTTGACCAATTTTTGGTCCTGCAGGCCAAAATTGGGCACCCCCTCCTTTTCTTTACAAAGAGTCTTTCACATCCATGATTTGGCTAAGTCATCCCTCAATTGCCTTGTGCAAAATACCCCCTGTCAGACCTGTTCCATGTAAGAACCAAATGTTTTGTCATTTTGCTTAGTCTAGTGCAAATCAGGTTAGTGTAGGTACATTACTTGTCTACTTTTATAAGTATAAGTGATTGAAGAACCCGAAATGGTCTAAGCAATTCGCAAAAAGGCAACAAATTTCCTTTAGAGGGCATTTTGATGGCTTGAAGGATGTTTACAAAACACTTCAAAGGGCAGGTGCCCTTGCAGAGGGCAGGGAACACATTTGAGAGAGGTCAAAGAAAAGGGGCAGAGTTCTCCTTTGGAAGGAACTCCATGGCAAACAAAGGCAAAGGTCCTTAAAAAAATACAGGTAAAAGACAAAGGAAAAATCCAAAGGCACATTTCCTTTGGACAAAATGTTTGAAGGAATTCCTTCAAACATTTTATCCGAAGGAATTTAAGAAGAGAAAGGCCGAAGGAATACCAAAGGGCCGAAGGAAATACAAAAGGTCAAAGAAATTGCCAAAGGGGTGACGGGCCTAAGAATGTCAATTTCAGCATGGTGAGCTAGTCATTGGAGGTTCACACATCTGGTGATGAGCACGTGAATATCAAATTTGAGGTAGTGAAATAGCCCTTGGTTTTCAAATAGGCGATAGGCCCGCATACATCAGCTTTAACGGGATGCATTAGCTGCTGAGAAAGGAGCCCAAAGAGCCAAAAAATATGAGAAGAATAGCTTGAGAGAGCTCAAGTTTCCAGAAAATGACAAAATAGCAAGGAAAAGGGGAACAAAATAGAGAATCTAGAACATAGCCACACACACATATGACAACATTTGGAATGCTCCAAGAGACACACCTAGCCAAGCATAGACATGAATTAAGCAGTCCAGGTGGCAAAAGGTGTCGGTAGGAAAAGTTATTGTTGTGGATGAAATAGTATCCACCAAGTGGTTATCAAAGAGCGCAAGCATTCAATGACGTGGCCTATTTTTCTTCATTTGAGCATGGGTGAGTGAACAGTCGTGTAAGTCTCGTAAAGAGGAGCGACCTTGCCATTCAAACGATCAAGCAACCCATGCTTTTGAAGAGACATTTAATATGATTTAAATGCCAAAGTCAAGTCATGGGACTGCCGCAACATGGTTCCTTGAGTGGACTTCCTCTTTTCAATGTGTTCAACGCTGCATGGGCCACTTGTTCTGGACAGCACCAGAAGTCTTTCTCTTTATGCTATATATATTGTAACCTCCAAGAGAGGAGGATATCTCTCATTTTGTAAGGTGAAGCCCTACCAAAATTTCACCTTTGATCAATAAGAATGTGTTTTACCTCTATCTGACTGGTTATGCTTTTGAGTGTGTCTATGTATCAATCCTATGTTTAGTCATTTTTACATGATGCTTTCACAAGTTTGACACCAACATACCTGGTATAGATAAAACACCATTTCTGCAGGTTAACAGGAAGTGTTGTATCTGGAGCACAAAGACATAAAAGGGTTATCAGATAGTGTGTTTTTTACAACACCTGTGGTAAGTTTATTTTTTGTGTGTCTTCATTAAGCCTATTGTTAAAGCTCCCTACAGTCTGGTCTTTTCATCAAATAAAGTGTATGTCTGCCCTCTTTTGGTCTGAAGTGTGAATAACTGAGTAGATCAAAATTGTTTGGTGCATCACCACTTAGATTAGTTTATGTTCTGGTTATCCTTCTCCCTTTTCATCCCCCCCATTATTAGCAATAGAAGTGAAAAGCCTCAGAGATGCATCAAAGAGCTAGCCCTTATCTGGAGATTTTTCCCTTATTTTTGCTAGACCCACAACAAGAGGGGAGTCTCTATTGTGCCATGCAGAAGAGAGAAATCCAACTTTCTTTCAAGGGTGCAATCCACAATGTCAACATGTACTTAGCCAATATATACCATTAAAATGTGTTTATACTTGGCCAAAAAACCAAGTTAGTTTTCCCCTTGGTGATGAAATCCAATTAGGTAGGCCTTGGGTAGACAAATGTTTAAATACATTTCAAGATTATGTGATTTGTAGTGTGTGCAAGAAAATAGAAAATAGTGCAACTAAATAATATATTGAAAAACCACCTAATTAGACTATGTGATCTATTATAAGCATGTAAGCAACTAAAAATAAAAGTGTATGCTAAGTGCTAGCATATAAATATTAATTCTGACTTTGAAACACAATACAACGTTGGTTCAAATGATAGTGTATATAGAGATTACATAACAAATTCAACAATGTTGCTACTGTACTGTTGAAGTAAGGGTCTAATAAAAAACTACGTCAACAGTATCGATCTAGTCTTCTAGATAGAAGACATAATACAGAACTAGGTCAATAGAGTGGACCTAGTTTTTTGTATAAGGGTAGTTTTAAATACTGCAAACTATGAAAAATAGAACTTTAATGAGTGACAGAAATGATAGAGAAAGAAAGAAAATAACCTTGGTGGGTTGGAAGATGCTTAAAATTTTGCAAAATTTTTGTTTAAGTTACTTGAAAGTTCTACCAACTAAGTGACAGGGTCGACCTAGTTCTGTAAAACCCTACTATTGAAGCCTGTAAAAATAACTAAGTCTACAGGGTCAACCTAGTTTGTTTTTTAGAAGTTATTTGTAAAACTATGTCGACAAGGTCGACCTAGTTTACTATTTAGAAGTTGTTTGTAAAACTAAGTCGACATGGTCGACCCAGTTTGTTATCTAGAATTTGAAAAATAATATCGTGTCAACTTGTTTGATCTAGTAACCTGTATCTGATGATGACCTACACAAATAAAATAGAGTCGTATTGATGCGACTATGTGTTAAACTTGCACATAAAAGTTACAGCTATACCGAGATTGTCGACCTAGTATCATAAATATGAAAAAATAATAAATAAAATGATAAAATAATGAAAAATATGAAATAAAATCTATAAGGGTTAGATTCACATTGGGTTCACCATAATGTATGCAATAAAAAATGTATCATGTCTATAAATCAATCCTAACTAGGAGAAGATGAATCATACTTACACTTTCGATCAGGGATACATTAGATAATAAAAAACATGACCAATATGGAGATCTACTAGACCCAATCAAGGAGTCTCTTATCAAAACACATAATGCTATAAAGGGTTCCAAAGCCTCCATTCAAACACAATCATGCAATAACCCTAACTAGGTCCTTTGTTTTCATATCTCACCAAATTAACAAGTAAATTAAATAAATCTAATCTAGTGTTCATCAAATCTTGTTGCACAAAGTGGGGGTAATAAACAATAAAAGTAAACATTCATAGAAGACATATACTCACATCAATGTATACAAAATCTTAATACATGGAAGAGAAGTATAAATGCACATTTATCTACTCTTAAAAACAAGAAATAAAATTAGGAATACTTACCTTTGAAGATGAACCCACCGAGCCTCAATCTCTCCCTTGGCCAAGGTGCCTTGTAAGAGTTTGTTGTGGTATACAAGGATGACAATGATAAATCAACTCTAGGCTACACAACCTATCAATGCATCTAAAAGACTTCTCCACAAGACAAGATTCGTATCTCTAAAGAAAGTATGAAACCCTAAGCTTGTTCCCTAAGTAGAATGGTGGATAAGCAGATGTGCAATAGCTCTTATTTATTCTTCTCTTCTCTAAATAATGGCAAAATGATCTTGTATATATAGGTAGATTTAACCATAATCCCTTTCGAAAGTTTTAGCCGATAGGGTCAACCCAGTCGACATAGTATAGTAAAAAGGGGCTAAGGTTAGGAAAAGGGGAACAAAAGGTAGAGAATGACCAAGGAATGTGTAATAGAGAAGAAGAAGCTTAGGGATAAGTTTTTCAGGAGACAAGTGTGTAGATAAAAAGTGGAAAAAAGAGATAACAATCCTGTAAAGCACCAATGGTCTACCCACCCCTTTCTCGATGTACCCCTTAAGGTGTGCACTCAGAGAGATTGAGACTCAACATGTTCTTGCAAGATGTAAAATGTCAGTAGTTGATAAAAGTTTGAAAATATTATGTGTATACAAGCCTTGTCTCCATATTCATGCAGGAACCTCATGAGTTGCATTGGAAAGTAGCTAGGAGGATCTTACACTACATTCAAGGCACACATAGATGTGGGATTTACTATAGAGCTGACACTAACATTGACTTGGATACACTGAATCAGATTTGGCTAATGAAATTCAAAATCACATGTCCTCTTTGAGTTATAGTTTATCCATTGGTTTAGGTTTGATTAGTTGATCAAGCAAGAAGCATAATGCTATTACTTTATCATCTACTGAGGTGGAATACAAGGGGATATGGCTTCAGATAATTCTCACAAAGTTTGGTATCTAGTTCAGATGACCTACCATCATCTACTATGATAACCAGAGTATTATTCATATTTGAAAGAATTTGGTCCAAAATCAACTTACCAAACACATAGAGATTCACATACACTTCATCAAGGAGCTCATTCATGGGGACATAATTGATCTGATCTATTGCTAGATGTCAAAGCAACCATCAAACATCTTCACCAAACCTTTTGTAGAGAGCAAATATCTTCACTTGCGAACTCTTCTTGAGTTTTGAGATACTACAACATCATTCTCTACGGGGCCCTTCTAGCCTCATCTTTTATGTCTCTCTTTTTGAGGGGGAGTTTTTTCTTTTGGGTTTTATCATTTTTTCTATTTTATGAGAGATTACTTTGTACATGGATACCTTATCAGGCATAGTTATTGGGGGCCCTTTTTTTTACACTTCCCACCTAAATTATGCTTATGGGGTGGGGGGTGTTAGAGTAGGGGTTATTTATTTTTCTTATATTAATTTATTATGAGAATTTTTCCCTTGCTTAGAGTTTTCCTACTTTCATGGAGAAGCTTGCTTAGGTGTACAGTTTGATTAAATGACTCAGAAATAACTCCCTTGATCAGCTATTTTGGTTATGAGAGTTACTTCTCTATTATTGGCTTTGTTGGCCATCTTTTGTGGAGGAGCTATTATTTTATTATGAGCATCTATTGACCACCTTTTGTGGAGAAGTTACTCAACACTCTCCTATATGTACATCTCTTTTGGTGAGATTTTTCAGTTAATGTAAGATTGGTATTTTTGGCCCCTATTTGTCTTATGCAATATTCTCATATTAATTTCATTTAGCTTGCAGTTGTGTATTATGTGTTAGTTTATCTCGCACCTATCACAAACTTGTGCATTCACATGATCTAGTGATTCTAACTGCAACTCCGATATAAGAAAGGAGTCAACACTTATAAAACACAAGTTCATAATCCTTAAAATCACTCTTAATCTTCTATCTTGTGAATAGTTATAACAACTCACAAGCACACTTATATAATATTTTATATTCATTTTACATACATATATATGTATCAACTGATCTGGGAAGATCTCCAATAGTGACCAAATTAGATGATATCGAGTCTTCCCAAATCTATCTTCACATAGAAAAGCTCGTCGAGTGCTTTCTAATGCAATTTGAATGGAGTCAAATGAACATTATATGTAAAAGTTATGGCCTATTGAAGGTGGCCACAAACATGGAAAAAAATAACACAGTTTTGACATCATCAATTGACTAAACATGTACAACCTAACACATGGACCAATCATAGCCTTCAAAATGGCAATGATAAAGCTATACTAAGTGCTATGAGTTCCAAGGCAATTTCCATGTAATACATGGTCTCATGACCAAGTTACAAGGGATGAAATTTATCTATTAAACAACTTTTGATTGTTATCCCCATCAAAGTGGGACAAAACACTATCCAAAGTGCCAAAAAAACCTCCTCATGAGCTAATAGGTGGGAGTTGGAGTGGGTCTCAACCCCCTCACCCCAATTGGCCTATTTTTAGGGCCCAACAACAAGCTATGACATATTGGGCAAACCAAATGCAAGACTTTGTATTTATCCCTTAATTTTGGGATTTATTGATAAAAAAGGATACAAGACATTTTCAAAGGGGATTTGAATTCCTAACCCTATGCAAAAGGCATAAGGACTTAACCCATAAACCAATGGATTTAGAAACACTATAAAAGACTTAATATTGTAATTAACAACACAAAAGAAAGCTTGTAAGCTTTAAGTCCCTGTAAAGGAAAACAACAAAAGAAAGCCTATAAGCTATAAGCCCTTGTAAAGAAGAACAATATCAGAAAGCAAAGTTTCTATGTCTGATATTACAAGAGTAGCACATTGAAAGCCAAGATCCTATTGCATAGATCTCCTAAAAACATTAACATGGAACTTTAAGTCCCTTATTGAGAGACAAATCAAGTTTGTATGTCTATATTGTTGGAGTAGCAATTACAGGCCAAGAACCATTGCATAGACCTCTGAGAGAAATTAACAACAAACTTGTGTATCCCCTCAATTAGGAGAGATAAACAAAATATAGTCTAGAAGAGTCAGAGCTAGGGTCAGAGTAAGACTTCCTAGAGGACATCAAACACTTGTTTGCAAATCAAGAGCCCCTTATTAGGAGATTTTGATGTAAGAAATGGTATTTTTGCATCATTTTAATTGATCATTTCATACGTTGAGGTAGCCCTGTAGATGTAATCCACATTGGATGAACTCCATTATCAATTCAGATTGCATTGTTATGTCTTTTTATCATTTACTTGTTGATAGTAATCAATATTTATCTAATTTTTTAACATTTAAGCCAAAAAATAGATGCATGAATGTAAAATTATGGGATTATAAAACTAATAGGACCTTATTTAGGTTGCTTATAACATCAGTGTTGTTCTATGGTTGTGAAGTTTGAGGTAACAATACACGATAATTGAAATGGAGACAAATAGAAAAAGTTCAAAAGCTCCTAATCACAAGTAGTCTTAATACTAAAACATTGCTTTTATATGAGATCTTATTAACTAAAGCATGGAATTTTCATTGGAGACATTGAATTTGATCCAAATTATAAGTTACCTAAAGAGAATAGAGTGCATGCAAACTCATTGCTGGCCCAAAATGATAGTGGAGGAAGAGTTAAGAAGAATAAGGAACACGTGGATAAACTATGATAATAAGTGGATGAGTAAATAGGACATCAACATACAAGAGTGTCGAAACACTAATGAGAAAAATCAAAATATATGTGAAAGAAATAATCAAGGTAACAATGTGGACAAAAAAATTGTTGACCCTTTAGGTCACTTCAGTCCATGTAGAGCCCCAACACCATTGTGCAGAGGATTCCCATTACCATGCAGGAGGTTAACACCCTAAAGAGCAAGTTGTGCGCCAAAGATTCCCATAAGCTACCAAAGGGTATAGATTCATAGGGTCATTGAAAGGAACTGAGATGTATAGAGGATCGAACCCTACACTCAAAAGAAAGGTTACTTCCACGTCCTCTTTATGGAACTACAACTTTCAAAATGATCATGGTGATGATCTTCTTAAGTGCCTAATTGACTGCACAGTCTCTAGTGCACACTCCTTACAAAAAATGCATGCAAAGATCAAAGCTTGGGTAGGTCAAGATCCTAGGCAGGGATGTGGCCCGCACATAAGTTGAAGAGTTAGGGAATAAATAAGCTGTAGGGACCAAAAAAGATGCATGCTCGCTTCCCTCGAGCTGGCTCTTGATGCGTGACTCGTACATAACCCAGTTAAGTTTAGTAATGCACTACTCAATGTGAATATATCCCCAAAAGGAGTAAGGCATTGATTCCTATCAGATGTGTAATAATGATGTGTCAAGTTTAAAGGAGATCCACATAGTAGTCGACAAGTGGTAGCGAAGTAAAAAATGGTAGTGAAGAAGTAGTTGAGTAGTGTTTGAGGCCTTGTCAGGATGAGTAATGCTGAAACGGTTGTCGGTTATTAGATTACATGCCACCTCTCTGACTACCTCCCAAAGATCTTTCATTCACAAACATGCACGTAGATGTAGAAGAATCCTGCCACCAACTCCTAGATATGGACTATCAGGGAGAATTTAAGAAGCACGAATGCGACACTGCAATAAAATTAAGAGACTATATATGCCGCCCCAAGTGATGCATTAATTGTAAAAGGCTTGATCTCTTATAAAAGCCTTATTTTTCATTTTAAGATGGTCAACATTTTAAGGCAACCTCACGTTGCCAAAATTTGCCCTCCAAGAATGTTTTTGTTGGCTAAACCATGCATTTAATGAGAATTGAGTTCACCTCCCTTCATTTTTCTTGCATCTTGTATGCGATTTGTGTTTGTTGATCTTTGTCTATGGGTAATGTTCGCCCTCCCATTGTCATCCATTCCCAACATCTCTATGCAGAACTAGAACTCACAGGTCATATTCTATGTGTACTCGGGTCTATGTAGGCTTTGTATGTGGATAACCTTCATCCCTCTCAACACTGCACTATGTTTCCGCACTTCTATGCAAAAAAATTATGCATTTGGAGTGTCTAGGGTGGAGTTTATGTGATATTGTCTTGTTCTTAGAGATTTTTAGTGTGTTCATCAAGGTAGTGGAAGTGTTTGCTCTGTTCTTTGTGCATCACCTTTACTTTCTAGCAACCTCTCGCCTTTTTCCTACCTTTTCCTTCAAAGATTTAGGTTTGACACTAAGTTATATATTTCATTTTGCTCTTTGTAGGTCTGTGCACTGGTCCTAACCCAGGTGCATTTAAAATAGAAGGAATATGACCTACTCTAGAGGTTCATCCCAAGGAACACAAGAGTCCCACACCTTGGGGGGTGATCCCATTGTTGCAACGAGATAATCGATATTTTGCGCGTGCAGATGAGTGATAACACTTCCACGCCTAGTGCCGAACGCTTTAGCACCCTATGCCAAGCGCTCATGCTCTGTGCCCTACCACAAAACCTTTTACGTCACAAACCATCCACGAGTGCACATCTTGAATGACAACTCTGGCACAAGAGGGAATCCTATGTTAGGGAATCAGTACCACTTGTGACCATGAGCCAAAAACATACATATGATCATAAATAAAAAAATATTGATAACTAAACTATGGACTAGCTCACATCATCTTAGGTGTGAGATTGGCACGTGGACAACAACAATGAAGATTGGGCAAAAATAATGTCAATTTTGTCCTTCGAAGATCACAAAGACAAAGTGACACTACATCATGGGGTGCTCAACTTACACGATATATGTATGAGTCAAGTATATTGATAACTTGAAAGTTGACAACTTGACTACATTGCTTGAAAAGGAAAGATTAACAAAAACCATTGAATTTTTGACCAAGATACATAGGAAAAGATCTAACATAAAAAAATGAAATAAATATCATGTAAACATAATTTGGCAAAGGGTTGTTTTCCTGCAAAGCAACTTAATCACCATTCTTTGGTCATATAGAGTCCATGGTCCCGTGGACATCATTAAAAACATTCCTTAGTTCATTTCGTTTCTTTGTAGACTTTGTAAGGGTGGTCCCATAGAGGGGGCTTCCTAAAGTTTTAAAAAATGGGCACTTTTTTTTCAAAATTCTTTTGCAGCGTTACAACCCATGAAAAATTAAATGTTGGATTTCACTACATAGTTGGATTTTATTGCAAACATGAGTGAAAATTCTCTTTTCCCCTTCTTAAATTGTAGGGACTTCCTTTTTTTTTTTTCAAAATAATTTTAAATATTACATAAGGAATGAATTTTTATATTTCTTGAGGTACCTACACCATAAAACTAGGAGTTTCAAGTGTGTTGTAGTTCAATGGTGAGGATGATGGTATAAAAAGTGTTCCCTAGCCATCTATTAAGGTACAAATTTTAGTACATATCAAAAAAGGGATGAAGTCGGGATTGTGCTTCACAGAAATTTGACGAAATGGATATTCCTAAATCCTTGACACTAACCCAAAAAAAATTCTTTACACCTAATCCATGTAAAATCAGAGTTTCAATAAAGAACAAACCAAAAAAAAAAAAAGAAAAAAAAGAGAAGTTGCCCCCTCCATGAGACCACCATATAAGTAGAGCATCTTCCTCAATTGTAAGTAGTTGTGACTTATACTCTGGGCTCATGATACACTAGAAATGATTTAAGAGTAGATATGCACTGAAAAGGTCTCATAGATTTTCAAAACTACAAAATCTAGGGGATTTGAATGTAAAACTAAATTAAAAAGATATGTATAAAATACTTTTTATTAATTGTTAAGTGCCTAATTTTTTTTTATAATTGGTGCAATTTTTTGCCCCCCTTGCTACTCGTCTCTCAAAATATTTCTCCTATACAATTACTATGCTTATTTTTCTTTTTAAAAAAATTCAATATTTTACAATTCAAAAAGTTTACATTTATATTTATATGAAACCGAAGCATTAGTCCCTATCTTCCATAATTGCCCCTTCCCTGAAACCAGAGCGTTAGTCCCTGTCTTCCGTTGCACACTGGACTCCAACCGCGAGTCTCTAGTAAAGCTTAATTGTTTCACCAAATATAAGAAAAATGTCAACGCACGATAGATCTGGGAATGCTACAACATAATTAGTCATGTTTTTATCCGTGTATTGGAAACATTTTGAAAATTTCCGATGTTTGTGGCTTGCTTAGATCATTGTCATTAGAGAAATGGCCTGCATGAGCTCTCTGTTCTGTTTCAATCAAACGCACAGATCCATTCATGTTTCCTCCTCACAAAATAGCCCATCTCTTACGGTCTCCAGCGCTTGTTATAAGCAACGTTGTATTCAGAATTCATCGTTTTCAATACCCAAAAATAGTAGAGGAGTCACCAGCACATGGCTCCATGGGTGCAAAAGTACGAGGGGTAAGCAATATTTTACAAGGGCACCAAAAAAAACAGTTATCAAGGGCATGTTTACTGGAATAGTTGAAGAGATGGGGAAGGTGAAGGAAATAGGGACTGTAGATGAAGTGGTTGTCGAGATGACAATAGAAGCTAATGTTGTCGTCGAAGACGTTAAATTGGGGGATAGCATTTCTGTCAATGGTACATGTTTGACAGTGACAAGGTTCAATTCACACTCATTTACAGTGGGTTTGTCCCCTGAAACCCTTAAAAAAACCTCTCTAGGTACGCCTCTCTAGCCTTTACTTCTTGATTTATTAAATTTCTAGCCTTTACTTCTTGATTTATTAAATTTCCCTTTATCTGTTTTTTATTCTCTTTTTGGTGGGTAACCTTAGGTTTAGTTGCTATACAGAGGCGTGTCTCTTCTGTCAAATTCATCATGAACTCTTACCCTTGCCTTTGTGGATTGAGGCATGCTACAGCCAATGAAATGGATCCAGTATTCACACATTTTTTTGTCTTATGGGGTTTGAACCTGAGGGTTCCTTCAGCTACATATAACTAAGCATGACATCAACAAATTTCAAGACTTTTTTATTTATCCCATGATCTATGATTTCAGTTACATGTATTATTTATGTGTTATCATATATAATTTCAACATTTTATTATACCCTGTGGGATTTGAACCTGGAGCTCCATTGATTGTGGTATTTTATCCAATTCAATTTCAACACTATTATTTAATTTCAACATTTTATTATATCTCCGAGGATTTGAACTTGTGTTTGGTTACACGTGTTATTTATGTATTAGTCTATCTAATTTCAACACTTTATCGGGTCTCTTAGGATTTCAACTCAGGGTTCCCTCCAGTTGGATTGAGGTATTCATGTGGTAATTTGTTTAATTTCAACACTTTATCATGTACCCCTAGGATTTGAACTTGGGGCTCTTGTTATAAAAACCTCAGTGCTTTTACCACTTGAACTAATTCCATTCAACTCCTCAAGCTTTAGTAATTGCTATTCTCCATCTATGGAATCTGGATGCATTAGTGTGCTATCGCAACTCCTGGCTATTGTACCTGGTTGCATTCCTTAAACCCATTGAATATAATTTCTTTCTCGAAAGAGAAGAGCTTGCAGATGAAAACTATGTAAAAAAAGGAAATTATCAACTTTTTGGGGTGACCCATCATCAAGATGAATAGCGAATATGGATTACTAATCAGAGCTCTTTATATAGGTAACTCCGAGTAAGAACAAGAGTTAGGGAGTCTTAGCCCTAGCATACAACATGATTATATTATGGTTAGGTTTAAGATTCCCTACCTCTTGTACTTGCATAGAGTTAAGGAGTTCCAATATCTAATCCATATCCAGCACTCATTCTGATGATGGGCCGCTGGAAACATCAGTAATTTCTTTCTTTTTATGCAATTTTTATCCAGAAGGTCTTCTCTCTTAATATTATAGATTGCGGAAGCTCGGAGTATCTAATTTATTTATTCTTTCTTTCTTTTAGGGGAAGTTGGTGTTGGGTCTAATGTCAATCTAGAGCGTGCACTGCAGCCCAATTCCAGAATGGGGGGGCATTTTGTTCAGGGTCATGTTGATGGGACAGGGGAAATTGTGTCCATGGAAGTAGAAGGTAACTCTCTGTGGATCAAAGTCAGGACTGTCCCTGCGCTGCTTAAGTACATTGTTCCCAAGGGATTTATAACTGTGGATGGCACAAGTTTAACTGTTGTGGATGTTTTTGATGACGAAGATTGCTTTAATTTTATGCTGGTAGCTTACACCCAACAGAAGATAGTGATTCCTCAGAAGAAAGTTGGCAACAAAGTAAATCTAGAGGTGGATGTACTTGGGAAGTATGTTGAGAGATTGCTGATTGGGTACAAGGATCCTGTTGCCTTGAATGGCCATGAGAGACATGGGTATTGAATTTGGAGACATCAATGCCTTTTATAATTAACAACATGTGCCTCTAAAAGATCCAATGGCAACAGTTTAATCAATTTCTACTTGGGTGAGTTCATCATTCCTAACATGTCTTGTCTTTATTTTATTTATAGTTTGCATGCATCAAATAAACATTTAAATCTGCCTTATGGAAACTATACCATCGATCTATGATTTTGAGAGTAATGTACGATCCAGTTTTACTGGAAGCTTCCTAAACACCTTAAATTTAGTAAAGCAATATATTTTCTTTCAAAAATTTATTTCTATATGAAGTTAATGGTCTCAATCTTATCAATCTTATATTTTTTTAGTTGAGTTTTAGAATTTCAGTCACCAAAGACAACCTGCACTTTTAGAATTCTAGTCTTAAACTGTGCTTTCATGGATTGCATGAGAGTTGCTCTCACGGGTTTGATTTTATTTTAGAACCTGATTTTTTATATTTCAAGTTATGCTTTCATGGATGAGATTCACCAACAAATGCCTTACCTACTCTTATCCAAGATCATAGTACAAATCTTTAATAGCCATGTTGGTTGTGATTAACAGAAACGGTTATATTTTGGAATAGATAGCAGTTTGGATTATGAAAGGATGCTTCTTGTATATTTTGATGGCCTAATTTTATTGTATAGAATTGTTGATTGAAATGTCATGACTGTTTATTGTTTGATGAGTTTGTGCAATAAGAGATTTGCATGTTTCATCCACGGTTTACATCAGCCTAGAGTAGTGGCTTGTTATTCTTCCCAGTGACTGTAGAGTGTTTTCATGAAAAAAGCAAGAGCTCCTGTTATTCAAACTTAAAGCTCCATCCTTATGGGATGGATGCTTTTGCATCGATGTTTTATTTTGATAGCAAAAGATAAACATGAATGACCGGCAGTCATGCAGATTGTAAAGAAAGGTCTATTTGTTCCAAAGTTTTTAGCTTTTGGACTATTACACCACTAGAGAGCATTCCATCTGTGGAACTTTTGCTTCTATAAAACAGAAGTTTGGCTTGAATATAAAAAGTTCTTATAATTGAGCCTCCAACACTAAAGAAGATGTTTGATTCTGCACGGGCTGCTTCAATTTCATGATATTTCTCAGAGTAATTCAATGTTGCAGTATGGATGACCATTGACACTATAGTTGGGAAAATATTGTTTGTTGAGGAGAGATGAATATGTATACATTATAACCCTACTTCACAAGTAAATTTCATGATAACAAGGCAATACTATTCTGAAATCTACAAGATAGCCTGTAGTCTCCTTTTGCAATCAATAGATGCAATTTTTGGATTCTGAAATCTATAAGATAGTCTGTAGTCTCCCTTTGCAATCAATCTATGTAATATCTCAAACATGTACACATGTTGTTTTGGCATATTGTGCTTCTTGAGGGCGAGTGTTAATTATTTCCTTTCCCCTTGTTTTCCACATTTCTATTCCTGATATTTCTTTTAGAGGTCCCTTAGGATGTACTTCATTTTTGAGAACTTATTATCTGCCTTTCTATGTTTTGCCTTAGCTTCTTGAATTTTCCTGTCTGCTTTACTCTACTACTTTCAATTTTTTTAAGTGCTGTGTGAATTGCAATCTATTGTTATGAGATTGAGGAATTTTCCTTGTTTAGTCTAAGGTGAACTTCACAGCTGATTTCCCTTAATGATTCTTGTTAATAAATCTGTATTTTTTCAGTTTTTAATTAACATTGGAAATGTGAAAGTGCATAAAGGATTCAATTCGTAGCTTGTATTGGACTTTTGTCTAGATAAACTCTTACATTTTTTATCAACCTGTTTTTGCTTGTCTATTATTTGGAACCCTTTGTGCAACCTTTGTTTTAATAGTACTAATCACCTTGCCAAGGAGTTTGCAAACTAGTTTGTAGCACCCTTGCGTGCAACTTCAAAACCAGCAACAAATTTTTTCATTTTTTTAACTTATTTAAAGTCCACACACAATGTCTAAGCCCAAATTACCATCATAAACATGAACATTCCTTGTGTAATACAATATTATGTTTCCATCCATAATTAATCCTATCGGATTTAAATGGATAAACTACCAAGTAGTTGTGGTTTACTTTTTTCAAACACATGCTCGGTTACAAGGCTGGGATATGTGGGTTTTGGGTACACAAGAGGCAACTTCACTTAGATTGCCCAAAAGCGAAATATGACCTACCATTGAATTCAAAGCATCTGAAAGCCTATGTATGTCTATAAATTTGTCCGGAATAGACACTGGGTATAAAATCTCCATTATTATTGTGGGTCACGAAATATATAATATTATTATTCTCAATTAAATATCTATTCGTATAATTTTCCATTAATCACTAGGCCTCTTTATGTATCCATATAATAAATATGCATAGTGTATCAATAACATCCACGCAGCCACACAGTCACTAAAGGTTCACCATACATATTACTTATAAATAACGGAGTCTTTGTATAATCCACGTGGCCTCTACACAACTATGTGACTAATGTCACCAGTTTCCTCGCTGACACGATCCCCAACTTTAAATCAAGTCCCATAATACAACCTCTCAAGAGTCTAATAATATCATTCACAATGTCCTCAGAGAGTTCAGGGACCTATAGAATATATTTGGTAATAACAATAGTGGCTCAGTTAAGTTTTATTATTCAAAGAAAGAGTATCCATCATTTATCACTTTCACTTTGAATTTAATTATCCTTTACTTTAAGTATATACCCTTCTTAATAAAGTGCGTACTTCACATAACGGAACAAACGCAATCAATAGTTATTACAACTTCTAGCATTTAAAATGAGTAGCAGTCTATTTATTCCATTCCTATGCATTTTGGATTTTACCGCCAATCCAAGTAAGATAACACAACACTATAAACTAAAAAATATAATTTTGCCACCATTCTAAATCAATACATCACATTTTTTAGCCTTTTCCTTAAAAAAAAAAAAAAAGACAAAGGTAAGAGTTAGAACATGTGCACTGTGAGTCTAGGGGCTTGCTTGCTTGATTAACACAATCCACTACTTATATCAATGAGAGTTGGTTGGATGCCGCGATCCACTCGGCCACCCACACGATGAGTGCACATGTCCATGAGGGGGTAGTAAGGAATCTTTGTACTCTGCTGATATATTCACTGCTCAACCCCACTGAATGCCAACCCCTAACTCTGCCCTAAACTAATACCCCAATGTTTTCCCAATTACTCATTTTCTTGATTTGATTGTAACTAGTGAGTGTTCACGAGGAGACACCACACAAGGGTTCAAGCAAGAAACATTAATCAACCTAAGGTGAAAACACAAGGGATCAACATAAAATAAAATCCAATAGAAAAGCTTGTCAAGACAATGCAAACAACTTTCACAAATGGCATAGAACCTCAATAAAACATTCAAGCTGGAAGAGAGTATCAAAGCCGACTAGGTCTCCCATCCACAACAACTTGAAATACAAGTACTGTCACATGGCATGCAACCATGAACTTAATCAATTCATTGGCTGCCACTATGGCTTCGATCATCCAATGGCACCGACATAAATGAGCTTTGCATACAAAAAGGGGTTCAATTACCCTAAAACACGATTGCTAAGACTTTTCTCCCTCTTTCAGCACCTTGGCGGAGGCCTCTAGCTATGTAGCAATAATAAAATATATCCGGTGGGTGAGATCGCACTTCTTGGCAAAGCTAACTTATTCTTCTTTTTACCCATTCAAAGGAAAAACACAGAGGATGTTAATCACAATAAGGAGAAGAATGAGTATGAAAAGAAATAAGACAGTCCAGCTGCTTTCATAAAAAGCAGACATCCCAAATGGCCCCGGTAAAAAAATATCCTCATATTATCCAACTTAGCCACATCCTTTTACAAAAGCAAAAAGGCTCCCACAAGCCACAAATAAAAATTACCTTAAACAACGCTATGATACTATGTTTCCACATGGTCTGCTCTATCAATTCTCCATGCCCCTGCTTTTCTTCTTTCCTCCTTCCCAAACTACAGAGTGTACCCCCTTTCTCTTTCCATGCCCCCTTTGTAAAACCAAAATGCCTCATTTAATTTTGCAGTAATATTCACTAAAAGTCTGCTTACATATTTTTGATGCGGCATGTCTAGCTTCCCTTAAATAATTCTTTTATTCTCTAGTGAGTTCTAGCAGCCATAAATTTCTGGAACCACTTCGTCGTTATTTGGACAATCACATTTAATTAAGGAATGGTTTCCCTTAGGCTGTTTTGACTTCTGTGATTTCTTGTGGCCTCTTTTGACTTTGTCAACATTTATTTTATTGTTGGACACTTTCCTTGTGGACTCTTTTCATATTAGTTTGCTGTAGAATGATTGTCCACCGTGGCTGTCATTTGGCTTGTTCTTGGGCAATCCCAATTTCACATTTCACTTTTCACTATAGTGGCCACGAAGCATTTGATTTATTTGTTTTTATTCCTCTTTTCATTATCTTGTGGACATGATTGTCCATGCCTAAACACATTGTGGCCACTTGTATTTATGCCACCCCAAACATAAAGTGTCAAGTGCCCTTGTGGCTAATGCACCCCATAAACCAGCTACATATAAGGTGGCTGCCATCACCAATTCCTACTTCCGTGATCCATGCTCATTGTTGATGTCCACATCTGGAGCTCTTGTTCTCACCGCGTCGACTTAGATATCACTTTGATGGACTATAGTGCAAGCTCCTACCAACTCATCTCATCATTAGTATAATGTTGATGTCTTTGTCATAATACCTATCATTTGCACATAAAGCAAATACATCACAATACTTCTATGGTATGACAAGGTAAATCAATAATTTCAATGATAATTGACTATAATAGAAAAAAAACATTATCCATCATATAATTAGCATTTCACATATAAAATAAATGTCACATCACCATTCTTATGTTCATGAGTGATATAAGTCTAAGATCACATAAATCAACAAGGTGCACAAACATACATGATCTTATATCCACATGTGTGTGTGTGTGTATTCCAACATATAAAGTTTCTCAATAAGTTTCCTCATCAATTGATAGCAAAATACATAAGTTCATAAGGCAAATTAGTATAATAGCATCTTGAAGAAGACTCTCATGAGTCCACAAAATAGGGGTCTCATAGCAGGGTAATGCATAGTTTACCAAGCTTTTTTTTTGAGAACCCATTATAATAACTTCAAAAAAACAACATTACACTTTTACAATTTTGCAGGTTATCATATTTACCATCAAAACACCTAGTGAAAGCTTAACTAAGTTGTAGAAACCTAACCTTCTTATGCTTGCAAAAAACTCCCCACTATCAAGCTTATTAAAATAACTAAGCTAAGAGTAGATATGCCACTAAGGCATCAAAACATCCAGAGCCAAAAGTTACATGATTAAACCAAAAATGGAAATGGAGAAGAAAGATAGAGACATCCCCATGGATCCTGAATTCATTAAGATAGTTGGTTCTTGTCCAGCAGCTTCCCCTTAGTTTCCTTCAACTCAGCTTGAAATGCCACACTCGTACTTGAGGATTTCTTGATTTCTTTCTTCCTTTGTTGCATACCATTTTTTTCCCCTACATCCCCATTCTTGTCGACCCCAACCAAAGTTTGAGTGCCTTGACTGCCTTTGCCCCAACTTCTACCATATTCCTATCTGACTTGGGTGTCAAAAACTTTGATTGGCTACGATGGACTCCGGTGTGATGCAAGAAAACTCCTCACCACCTTAGCATGCTTGACCACCTAAACTCCATCTCCTAGGTTGATGCCTTTGATACTGATCCACTACTTGCAGCTCTAAGATAGCTAGGGTTTGTGGGGGAAAGATGTCAATGGTGTCCATGATAATATCTACCCCCCCTGCCAAAATTGGGATGGATAAAATAATGGCCAAGAGCTTTCACCATGACACAGTCTTGGACAAAATCCATGAGACTACTTACAAACATGGAGGCAATCGAATTGACCCTTCAATTCTAGATAATTAATGCGTCAAACCGATTTTATCAATTGCAATACTTCCCTTATTTGGACATTGAAGATGATCTTCAATCTGTCATCAGTATTGGGAGTTCAGAAAGCCATCCCCTGCTTGGAATGATACAAATAACGAGGTTCCATTGGAAGTGACAAGGGGGAATACAATGCAACACACCAAAAGGTGGAGACACGGAAGCTTAAAGCAGGGAAATGGAATGAAATACCAATCGCCAAACATAAATAAATACTCCAAAGCAACCCCTTCCACATTCTTTAATACATCAATTGGTGCATGTACCTTTAGAGAGTTTGGCCGCTGTTAGAAGGAAAAAAATTGTGCCAAATATTTGGCCGAGTGAATGAAGATTTGAAGACTTGCAAACATTGCCAACCATCCCATCTAATTATTGAATTCCCTTTTCATGGCAAGCAAGGAATGATAAATCAATGTGGGGATTATTTGCTCAATATATACAATCGACGTTAAATTGTGGGAGGTATCCAATCCAACAATCCTTCTGGCCACTTTACAAATCCATCGCGCTGTCGATATGCAAAGACTCTTGTTGGTTAAGTCCTTGATTTTCCATCTAGTTTGATTCTATGAAACATTGTTGACCTAATCAAGCATCTAGTCTAGCTAGCAAAGCCCAACCCTTGCATAGGATGTTGTTAAGATTCCAACATTGGCAGCCATGATTTATTTGACTCGAAAGGATTACCATGGAGTCGCCTTAGATCACCAAGTTCCTAATTCCACATTGCAAAGCCACTTGAAGGCTCATGAATAAAGCTTAGGCTTTGGCCTTGCTGTTTGAGCCATCCACTAGCTTCATGGAGGCCGCTTTGATCAACAAACCAATACAGTTGCGTATTATACAATTAGTGCTGGAAGCCTCGTTGAAATTCATCTTGAAGAAACCCAAGGTGGAGGATATAAGATTTATTAACAAGCCTTGTTCATGACATTCTATGTGGCTTATTATATAAGCTATGAACAAATTAACAATCTCTTACATCGGTGGAACAACCTTACAACGAATATTGAACCTATGCTAATGAAAACATAAACAACAAACAAACTACGTGCTAATGATAGCACACAACCCAAACTAACAAAGCACACTTATTATTGACATTAGTTAATAATTTTGATACCTTCCCTTAATGACAAACCCTGATACAATTTCAAGTTTATCTCTAAACTTTACAAATTTATCTTTACCAAGGGGTTTAGTCATTATGTCAGTAGTTTGTTCTATTGTAGGACAATAATAATAACAAATATCTTCATTTTCAACCAACTATCTAATGCAATGGTGATGGACTTCAATATGCTTTGTTTTGAAAGGTTGTTCATCATTTTGAGAATATTTTGGTTGTCGCAGAAAATTGTGGTAAGTATTGCTTGGTCAAAGTTGAAGATCGACCAATATCTTTTGTAACCACATTGTCTCACAACCCGTATTGATGGCTGCCTTGTATTTTGCTTTAGTGGAAGATAAAACAACTATATGTTGAAGCTTGCTCTGCCAGGAAATTAATCTTCAACCAAGAGTGCAACATAACTTGTTGTAGACTTCCTTGTATCAATTGATCTAGCGCAAGCGGAATCAGTGTATCTAGTTAGCATGAAGTCAACAAAACTTTGATATAGAATGCCAAAGTGAAGTATTCGTTGACATATCATAGAACTTGTTTTGCTGCTTGGCAATGTTTCTCTTGAGGATTAGACATGAATCATGAAAGGCTACTCATTGCAAAACATAATTTTGGTTGGTTGGTAGTAAGATAAATCAAACTACTGCCAAATTTTGATACATTAATTCATTGACAAGTTGCAAATTAGTGTAAGCTAAGAGCTTTATCCCAACTTCCATAGGTGTAGATGTTGGATTACATTCAATCATTCTAAATTTTTTCAACAGAACTTTGACACACTTAGTTTGTGATACAAAAATAGTTTGATCCAAAAACTTTACATCTAAACAATATTGAAGCAGGCCTAGATCTATCATGTCAAAAAAGAGACAAATATCAACTTTGATCTGTTGAATTATATCGATCTACTTCTGGTGATGGCAAGATCATCAACATAGACAATTATAATTACTATGCCATCACTAATATTTATATAGAGGATAGGTTTAGAAAAGCTTTTTCATCCTAAATCTCTAAGGTATTGATCAATTTTGAATTACCAGGCTTGAGGAGTTTGCGTAAGTCATACAAGGACTTAACCAAACGACAAACCAAATGTTCTTTCTCAAGGACCTAGATCCCAATTGGCTGAACCATGTAGACCTTCTCCAAATCTCTGTTTGGGAAGACACTATTGATATCCATCTGATATACTTGCCATCCAAATTGAGCAGCAATGGAGATATCCAGTCGAAAGGTTACATTCTAGTAGCCTACCCTTTCTTCCTGAGAATATTCTTTGGCAACAAAACAAACTTTGTACTTGTCCAAAGATGATTTACACTTGACTTTATAAATCCATTCACAACCAATGGATTTCTAACTTTGGAATAATTCTGACAACACCTAAGTCTTGTTTTTCATCAATGCATCAAATTCCTCCTCCATGCAAGCTTCCCATGTAGTTTTTCCTTTTGCCTCATCAAGTGTGCTAGGCTCACATACCTACAAAACATCAAAAGTAAGGGCAACATTTACCTACTCACCACCTTGCACTATTTGCTTTCCTGATCTTGTAGATTGACCTTCCATTGTTTGTGGCAATTCTTCCCCTCAAACATCCTTCATTGTGGTATAATACTACTTTGGTCTCTTTTTCTAGCTCCCCTAATTTGGATGTGAAGACTGATAATCATCTTTTCTTCAGTAGACCCCTCCCTAGAACTTGACTCTTTTGGTGTTTCCGGCTCTAAGCCCTCTTTCACTTCAACTCTTGAACTTGTTCCAGCATTATTAGCAACACTTACCCATACATTACCATCTATAGTCTTACCATTATTTGAAAAGAAAGGTATTTTTTCATCTACAACATCTCTATTTACCATAATTTTGTTCTTCGAGACATCTAGTAACTTGTATGCTTTTGATTGTTCACTATAGCCAACAAACATATATGTTTTGCTTTTTGCATCTAAATTACCTCTCTTTTTACCAAGAATTAGTGCAAAAGCAACACAACCAGAAATATGAAAGTCACTTATAGAAGGATTTTTTCCTGACCATTCTGTTAAGGATGTAGATTATTGTATTCACAACTTTCGCCTAGTACCGATCTCGTACATTCCAGTAGTGCACCATGCACCTTGCCATCTCCATAACTGTGTTATTCCCCCTCTCATGACCCTATTTTGCTGTGGGATGTATGGAGTAGTAGACTACCTATGTATACCTTCTTTTTTGTAATTTCCTTAAACTTGTTTGAGACGAACTTGAGTCCATTATCAGATCTAATAGCTTTGACATGTTTACTTGTTTGTTTTTCAACCAAAGCTTTCCATGCTACAAATTTAGAAAACAATTAGACTCATTAATTATAAAATAAACCTACATTTTTCTAGAAAAGACATAAACTAGTAGCAAGAAATATTTTGCTCCAAACATTATAGGTGTTGTCATTGGACCATGCAGATCAACATGTACTAGGTCCAAAACTCCTTTGGCCTGCCATATTTAATCAATATCAAGTTTGTGTTGACTTTGTTTTTCCATTTGACAACCTGTACATACATTTTGACTTGCTTGAATAGATGGAAGTCCATCCACCATGTTGGTCTTATTAAGTTTAGAAAAATATTGATAATTGAGATCATAGTATACATACTCGGTGATTACTCGTCGAGTGGGTGAGTTCTCACCTAGCAGGGCCTGAAATGGGTATTCTCCACTCATACTTGCCACCCCCCAGTACTCGAGCCTCGACGAGTACTGACACAGTACTCGCTAAGGCTCGAGTAATCGGCAAAAAATCTCTGCTTTGCCACCGACAATCCATAGTGACTGCTCGAATAACCAGAGTGGTTGCGAATAACCATTGAGTGGTTGCGAGTAACCGTCGAGTAAACTTTCAGGGAGCTAGGCGAGTACTCGTCGAGCATGAGTATGCGAACTATGATTGAGGTGTCCATACCTCTCATGCCAAAATACAATGGGTTTTTCTACCGTCGCTAGTGCATATGCTTTTGATGTTTTGGGATCTACCAGTTTACACAACATCTTTTCAACAACAATTGCCTTGATATCATGAAGAGTAGTAACCATACATTTGCTTCCTTGAAAGTCTACACAAAGATAGGATTCTTAGTTACATCATTTCTAAACTAAAGATTTTTGATCATATGAAGAATATATCGAACATTCTTGAACATATAACTAACATAATTGTTCAGTGTGGCCATATTCTCTAACATAGTGAGTCCAACCATTACGCAAAGAAACAAATTCACTACTACTCTTATCTTAAAGAAACTAGCATACGAGTCTTTGTGACATGTATAGTGTTGGGATGCATTTGAATCAAAATACCAGGTTATAGACTCAGCTGACTGGTTTTGAGATGTGACAAATGGAAAATCCTTTGGTGCCTTTTTGTTCATCTCCTTCAACAACATTTGCATACCATGATCTTTTGACCGATTGCTAGATCATGCTATCTCTTTCGACAATCTTTTCTGGAATGTCTAGCCTTCTTACAGTAATGCCATTTCCATTGTGATGTCTTTGATGTGTTCCCTGCCTTTGAAAGAATCGTCATTGGATAAACTACTAACATTGTATTGTCTACCTCTGCCTTTGAACCGTGCATTGAGTGCACTCTCCATACTAAATGAAGTTGATGCCTTTGTCTAATCGTGCCTTTGTTCCTTTTGCAAGAGAAATGTTGATAACTTCTCAAAACTAAGCTCTTGATACTTCAAAATCAGATGTAGGGACTCAACAAAGGAATCAAATGATGATGACAAGTTATGCATCACTAAAGCAACTGTATCTTGATTATCTACTGACTTCTCCATAGCAGTTAGTTGATCAGTGAGATCCTTTAGTTGCAATAAGTACTCGGAGATTGATTCTTCTTCCTACAACTTAGTAGAAAGCAACAAAATTTTCGAATACAATGCTCTTGTGGCTTCTAAAGCCTGATACTTGGTTTTTAATTTGTCCACAATATTGATGCTTCGGTGGCATTTCTAACTTCTAGCACTAGTGTATCACCAACTGACAATTTTAGAAGCATTAAAGCTTCTTTATGCCTTTTCTCATATTCTTCAAGATCATTCTTGGTCTTTGTTCTTTGGCTAAAACAATCTTGTCAAAATTTCCAGACTTGTAAATTGTAAGTAATTTATGAGACCACAAATTGTAATTTTAAATTCTTGTCGATTAATTTTTGTGACACTGTAAACCAACCATTTTTACCTTATAACTAGACCACTGAAACCACTAAAACAATTAAATCCCACAAACTTCAAAGTTTTAAACCAAACTACTCTCACCAATCACTTCGTCTTACAAATGCAGACAAATAAACAAAGTTTTATGGAAAACTACCTACTTGGTCAAAAGTTACAAAATTAATTTATTCCCGGGTTTATCTTAGGAAAATATTTAATTTTTTTATGAAGTTTATAAAAACATAAACCTCAAAAAAATAGTAAATAAAGTTGATAGTAAAATGACATAGTATACATACTCGGCGATTACTCACTGAGTTGGCACTTGGGCGATTACTCGCTGTAAACAATCATAGGTTATTATTTTTTTGCTGTTGGCGAGTACTGACATAGTACTTGCTGAGTACTGTGCTAGTACTTGCCAACCCTATCAAAACCATGTTCTGCAGTAAAAAACGTGTCCAGAATGCAAAAAATGCGCGCAAAACACTATTGAGTAATGGCGAGTGGCTGCGGAGTATTCACAGAGTAAAATATTTGGGGGCTGGGCGAGTACTCACCGATTATGGTTATGCGAACTATGTAAAATCTATTTTCCGTAAATGTTCATAGTTGCTAAAACCATACTGTTAATTTTAGAACCAGTATGAACTTGTTGGTTGGTTGCACATAGACACACTTGTGCTCCTCCCTCACGCCTCCTTTGAAATATTTTTTGCTCAGAGTCTGAGTGCTTGTCCACCCGTTGGTATTGTTTGTAGTTGGCATCAATATATGGTTGTGCTAGACAGCCTGTGCCTCCACCATTGTGTTTTTTGTATCTCTTTCACTCCATCTTTAGTTCGGTCGCTGTGCTTCATGCATCACACTTCTCTGTTTCAACTAATGAAAGCCACCTTCATCTGCAACATTCTTTCAAATGAAAGCCACCTCAATCTACAATATGCTCTTATATCTGTTTCTGAATTCCGTGCTTGGAATAGTTTGATAAAGGAAGATTTGGTAGAAAAATACAACAGTCATGCTCATGCCTTTAGCTATGGAGAAATATTCATGCTTACACAGTTTATAGGCAGGCTGGTTGGTGTGGCAAAAAATCAAACTCTTCTATGCAGCATGCAGTCACACAAACGACACGCAACATACAATAGGCTAGATTACAAACACTCCACTACAAAATAGCTTTGGCGCTTGCGTTAACTCAAACATCAACACAGCCTCCTCTTATACTCACTCAAAACCTCAGTAGGATTCGCTATTGTCATAGGCTCTCATATTATATAAGATTTATACATTTTGTGTGGCTCATTATATAAGTGATGAAGCAATCAATAAGCTCATACATCTGTGGAACAACGTCACAACGGATACTAAACCTATGCCAATGAAAGCATAAGCAAACGAACAAACTACATGCTAATGATAGCACACAACCCAAACTAACAAAACACCTATAAAACAACATATTGTTGACATTATTAGGATAAGTGTATGGAAATGGGGTGCCAAAAAGGGGGATCTTAAGCGGATGTTTTTTTTTGAAAAATGAGACCTGAATTTGCATGGATTACAGGGGATGTCTACACTCAAAAATTTAAACTGTTATAAGATCATAAATTGTAGCAGTTTAATCTAGTGTCTAAATTACTATTTTGTTCTTGAAAATGGTGAAACATAAGCGGGTCAAACACTTGAAATTTGAAGATGTACTCTTGTTGTTTAGTAAACATAGTAGATAGACGGTTGTGCTCATCCTCTGTATAATGTCATTTAGTATTTTTTGAAACCCTTTCGTGGAAAGTTAAATAAGATCATGTCATTTCTTATAGTTTTTTAAAATTTTTTATTCAATATATATTTTAATATTTTTATAGGTAAATAGATCCTGAAAATGATAAATAATGGATAGCTTATCATGCCCCTTACCTTAAAAAAAATCAGAATTTGGTTTTTTTTCCAAGGTATTTGGAATTAGGCCTAGTTTGCAACCGTTTTTTTTTTTTTTACAAATTTGGATGATTGCAACAAAATATATATAAATAAAGCTACTCATGTATATATGTGGCATATAGCGGTTTATAAAGACATTTAAAAATGAATAAAGATGAATACCTTAAAGTAGTCAAAATATTAAAAAAATGATATATGTAGAAAGAGGAGAGTATTTTCATGAAATTCATGTTGGTATTGTAATGTCCCCAAATGGGACGATTTCATATAAAAGGGGTTTTCCCCTAAATTCCATAATTCTAAAAACGAAATCAACAAACTCTAGTTTGCAAAATAAGCTCAAAAAATATGTCAAGCTCTAAAAACCCTAGATGCAACAATAGTAGGGTTTTTTAGAAGAATTCCAATGAATGTCCCAAAATTAACTGAATACTCGCATAAATAATCAGAAAATTAAATACACAAAACAAGTACTTTTTTTGCCGAATTTTTGAAGCTCAAATGCTACTCTATGATGGTTGAAAATTCTAATTTAATTTCAAAAATACAGCTGCTGTTTTGAATATTTTTCCGCTTCGAACTTTTGCAAAAAATCGCCACAAGTGCTCAAAAAAATATTAGAAAAATACAACGAACTTTTTTGGGCATAAAAATGGTCAAAAAGTGCCTTCCAAGCCAATCGTCCAATTCGTTAAGTGTAGGGAAATTAGTAGAAAAACAGGAGAGCTAGATCTTGCCTTCTGCAAGTGAAAAAGTCTTAAAACCCTGTCAAAAATATTAAATAATAATTCCGAAAATTATTATTTAATTTTTCATGGATTTAGGGCTTCAAACTCTTGACTAAACTCCTCCAATATCTCATGCCAACACAAAATTAGCAAATAAAATCAGATTATTTAATTGGCATAAAATAAACCAAAAGAGGCCTCCAAACCCTCGATCCAAGCTTCCAAAGTGGTTCGCTCCACTTGAAAAACTAGGATAAATATTAAGCAAGGTTAACATGCAAGAAATAAGTCTCAAAACTCATGAAACTTCTCAAAAACTTCTCAAAGTAAATCGTCCCACTTTTAGGCCAAGAACAAGATCTCCTTAGTAAAGGTATTGTCAAAAGACACTTTTTAAAGATTGATCAACATCAAAACAACGAACTTCTATTGGTCATGCATCCCAATAGTTTCTTCAAGCATGAAGAACAATTATCAAAATTCAACATATTTTTCATTGTAGTTTTCATCTTGCATTTGTACTTTCCAAAAGAGGGCGACCCACCGTGGAGAGATAAAATACCTCATAAGCCTCACTTGCTCTTTTTAGAATATCTTTTTCTTTCTTTGCTCTTAGCTCCCAAGCCAACATTCTTTTTAATTTCACTTTAGGTCTTTTTGAATTAATTAAATAACTTGCCTTAGTAATTAAAATTACTTTTTTACAAATTAAAGATTTAAGTCCTTAATTAATTAAATTTTTGTAATAATTAAAGTGATAAAAATCACTTTTCAAGCAATTTATTAATTATAAAGCCCTTTAGAATAATCATTAAAATTACCATAATTTTTCAAATGGTTAAGACCACTTTTCTTATAATTCAAATAATTATCCAAGATAGTTATATTTCAATAATTAATTGCCTTATATTTTCAAATGATAAAAATCACTATTCGGACAATTTTATTAATTATTAAAATTATATGAAAAGGGGACATCACAGTCCTTTACTAAATTTGCTTGCCCTCAAGTAAATGCAAGTTCATATGCCCAATTATCGTGTCCAAATGGTAAAACTTGCTATAGTGCTAAAAAAATCTTGCTTATGTACCTATTAAGTGAAATAACTTTTGCCAAAAAGCATAGTGTGACAAACCTCAAATGGGTATCGAATGCCATTCCACCTTTCCAACACGTCTCATAATACAAACAAAATCCGTCCTTGCTTCCCAAGAAGTGGTAGTCCTCAATGGAGCCATGAATCTGTTGTACCTATACTTTGGGGGCTGCCTTCAAGTGCTAGATGTGTCCTCATAGCCTTCCAAAGGCTCCACATGTTCCTAGCCAAACACCACTTTCAATACCAAGTGGTGGATGAGGAAGCTCTTTTCCCTTATACCTGCCAAATGGGTGAGATAAGACCCACAATGGTTATGCAAATCGCAAGTGAACCAAACCACTTTGCTGCCCTGTATGCAAAATTTCCTCATGTGCTGGTCCATGTTCCACAAAATATGCAAAGAGAAATCAGAATTGTAACGTATATGAGAAAAGGCCTCCAAGACACATTCGCCACCATGTATGGACATTTAAGTGTGAAATTTGCACCCAATAAGAGGCTGCCCCATGTTACTAACCTCTAACATGCATATGATTCTCTTCATATTTTCCAAAAGCTCTCCAACATTCGCACAAGAAGGCTGTACATTCTTGGTGAGGAGGTTCCTTATGTCACATTCACATGATGCCAACAATATTACATTTTCAGAATCTTGTGCAAGTTTTGTATGAAATAAATTAGTTTTCCTTTCATGTTGACATGGCTGTATATGCAAATAAATTTCTGATTTTTCATGTGGGCAAATGTAGAATTGATTGTACATATATCTCTCATGTCCCAAGAGCTAGAATGCATCATAAAACTCATAATTTTTCACTTTAAAGTAAGGTTGAATTGCTTTTGCAAACCTGATTTTTCTGAGTATTAAATTTCAGAATTTGTACATAACTTTATTCTTCCTACCAAGCGCTAGAAAAAGCCACAAGAATCAGATTTCTTCCTTTCATCATGGCTGCTATGTGTGACCAAATAGATATCAGAGGGATGCTTAAACTAAATCCGAATGTACTGTTGTTTTGTATCTTTATACTTCTCTTTTTTCTATGCAAACTGTGACCCCAGTCATTGATATTTCCAAAATTTATGGACAGATGAAAGTACATAACATAATCAGACCTATTGCCCGTCTAAAAGAGCTGTAATAAAAATGTAGAAACTAAATTTTCTAATTGTACCAAGTCAAAATTACACCTAGCAACATTTTCCCTTGTCACAAGTGTTAGAATGCTCCCAAAATCAAATTTCTTATGCATGATAGGTCGCTGTCATAGGTTGCTCATCTAAGAATTTTCTGGTAGTAAAGTCTCCATATTTTTCAACAAATTTTGACCTCTTAGTTGGCTGCCATGAACCAATTGTGCTTCGCTCTATGGGGTTCCAAAGCCCAAAATGTTGCCAATAATTTTTTAATTCTTTCTTTATTCCTATGGAATTAGTAATAAAGAATTTAAAATCATAATTGAGAACCTTTGTAAAACTCATAGAATTACTAAGATTCCATACCTCTTAGTGCCAATAATTGTGAACTTGAATCAAGGAATCCTCATGCTTCATTTGACAAACTATATCTTTCATTTTATCATCTTTGGTGACTTCACTGTCATGTATATAATCATTAGAAAATAAATAAACATCTCCAATCAATAAAAGATCCTTACTTTGCACTTATTTTATTTCATGCTTCTTGGTTTCCTCTTTTCTTTTATCATCCACTTGCACCCCTATGCATTGCCCCAAAGTGTCATTTTTTTGTGGCTCACTTTCCTCAAATTTGATTTTTCTATTTCAGTGGCTTCTTCATAGGACCCCTTATAAAGGGCTATCCCTTCATTCTTTTCCTCCTACTCTCCATGTAGTTCGGCCCTTTCTGGCTTTCTTTCTTGCCTTTTCCTTTGATGCAAGTGTCTACGGGGCTGCATGTTTTGTACTCTTGATTTTGATCCATCCTTCATCTCACAATAGTCACGAAATGACGAGTGTTTGTGTGCCAAAGTTTAGGGCTGCATATTCTTGTTGACGTGTATTAAGTGAATCACACATTGATGTCTCAATCTTTACTATTGGTTCTCTCTGTAAAAAAGTTGTCTTGAAGAATTTATGAAGAGGGTTAATAGGAACCCTCTCGTTTGACTGTCCTTCTCCATTGAAGGGGTGATCTTTCTTTGGAATAATAGTATTTGTCAACATGGCTGCAATTTGTGTACTCAATGTTTGTTGAAGTTCTTTTTGGCTTTCGTTGAAAAAGATTTGCATAAGCTTAATTTGTTCTAAAGAGAACTCTTGAGGCTTTTGGTCCCTCAGTGTTTTTCTTCATCTGATAAACTATGAACTCTTTACCTGTTTGCATCCAACAACCAATTCACAGGTAGACAAGTCCAGTGCTCTGATACCACTGTATTGTCCCCAAATATGACGATTTCATATAAAAGGGGTTTTCTCTTAAATTTCACAATTCTGAAAATGAAATCAGCAAACCCTAGTTTGCAAAATAAGCTCAAAAAATCCTTGTCAATCTCTAGAAATCCTAGACACCACATTATTAGGATTTTGTAAAAGAATTTCAGCCAATAACTTATCCCAAAATTAATTGAATACTTGCAAAAATAATCAAAAAATTAAATGCACAAAACAAGTATCTTTTTTGCCAAATTTTTGAAGCTCAAATGCCACTTTATGATGGCTGAAAATTTTGATTTAATTCCAAAAATACAGTTGTTCTGAATATTTTTCCGTTTCGAACCTTTGCCAAAAATTGTCACAAGTGTCCAAAAAAATACTAGAAAAATACAGTGAACATTTTTGGGCATAAAAATGGCCAAAAAGTGCCCTCCAAGCAAATCGCCCAACTCGCCAAGTGCAAAAAAATTAACAGAAAAATAAGAGCTAGATCTTGCCTTTCGCAATTGAAAAATATTTCAAAACCTATCAAAAATATTAAATAATAGTTCTGAAAATTATTATTTAATTTTCCATGGATTTAGGGATTCAAACCCTTGACTAAACTCTTCCAATACCTCACGCCAACACGCAAAAAAATAGCAAATAAAACTAGAATATTTAATTTTGCATAAAATAGATCAAAAGAGGCCTCCAAACCCTTGATCCAAGCTTCCAAAGTGGTTCACTCTACTTGCAAAGATAGGATAAATATTAAGGTTAACATGTAAGAAATGAGTTTTGAGACCTCCACGAAACTTCACGAAAACTCCTCAAAGTAAATCACCCCACTTCTAGAGCAAGAACAAGTTTTCTTAGCAAAGGTGGTGTCAAAAGACACATTTTTTAGATTGATCAACACTAAAACAATGAACTTTTATTGGGCATGCATCCTAATAGTTTCTTCAAGCATGAAAACCAATTATCAAAACTCAACATATTCTCCATTGTAGTCTTCACTTTGTATTTGTACCTTCCCAAAAGGGGCAAACCACTTTGGGGAGGTAAAATACCTCATAAACATCACTTGCTTTTTTTAGAATATCTTTTCCTTTCTTTGCTTTAGCTCTCAAGCCAACATTCCTTTTAATTTCACTTTAAGCCTTTTTGAACTAATTAATTAATTTGCCTTAGTAATTAAAATTACTTTTTCTCAAATTAAATAATTAGGTCCTCACTTAAAATAATTAATTAAATTGCTCTAATAATTAATGTGATACAAATCACTTTTCAAACTATTTATTAATTATAAAACCCCTTAAGATAATCATTAAAATTACCTTAATTTTTCAAATGGTTAAAACTACTTTTCCAGTAATTCGAACTAATTAATTAATTTGCCTTAGTAATTAAAATTACTTTTTCTCAAATTAAATAATTAGGTCCTCACTTAAAATAATTAATTAAATTGCTCTAATAATTAATGTGATACAAATCACTTTTCAAACTATTTATTAATTATAAAACCCCTTAAGATAATCATTAAAATTACCTTAATTTTTCAAATGGTTAAAACTACTTTTCCAGTAATTCGAATAATTATTCAAGATAATTCTATTTTAATAATTAATTGCCTTATATTTTCAAATGATAAAAATCACTATTCGAACAATTTTATTAATTATTAAAATTATATGAAAAGGGGACACCACAGTTATTATGGTAGAAGATAGATTTTGTCATTTTCAGTATAAAACACAAATTTGGTTGTGCATATGTAGGTCTAGGCCTTTGGCTTATAAATCCAAGCCATTTCTGAACCTAGAGACATGCGTTTCAAATTTAGCAAGGTAGAAGTGCATATGCGCTATAATGCGAACACACTATAAATGACATTTCTATTCTTATACTTAGGGCCACTTTGCATCTTTTGGTATTGGCCTTAGAGTTCAAGGAGTTATAGTTTAGAAGATGGGTTTTCAAAATTCAATTTGGCTAGAACTTGGTCATTTTTAGGGTTTTATTATTGAACCTAAGGTTTTTAGAGTGTAATTTTTGCATCCAGTGTCCATTTTGGGTAATCCTATAGTAGTTTTATAGGGTTTGGGGCCTCCCAAATTGATTGCTGACATTTGTAGGAGTTCTAAGTGTGTCAAAATTAAATTTTACAAACCTCACATCTCATAGAGATAGTGAGAGTTGCTTGAGGATATTGATTTACATACATAATTGAATGTATCTTACTTAAATATTTGTCGTTTAAGGGGATTGATTAGATTAATTGCATACCTAATTATCGCACTTCATCAGTTCAATCAGGGGCACAATTGGATGTAATGGAGTCCCAATTATTGCTAAATGGTTGAAATTAGGTTTGTAGGGATTGTTTAGTCCCTATAATACTTCCAATTGAACCAATTGCTCGATTAATTCAATCAACCGCATAATTTGGGATAATTGAGTCCCAATTCAAATTAATTGGTTGTAATTAGGTTAACATGACTCAATTATCACAACTCACATACCTTATTAAACCAAATACTTGATAGGTTCAATCATGAGCCAAATTAAGGGTAATCAAACATGAATGAGTCCTAATTGGTCACATCCCCTTAAGATAGTTGCATCACCTTAAGATAGTCACGTCCCCGTAAAAAGGTCACCATCTTAAGTCTCATCAAGACCCAACATACTAATTGGTTGTAATTAGGCGTGTGGGGCTTGGATATCCCTAATTGTGCACCTTATTGACCCAAGTATGTGATTGGTTTTGTCTATTTTCAGATCTTGCCTTAAGAAAGAAAGAAAGGAATATGATAAAATTCTTGTGTTGCTTGAATCTAACAAATGTGAAGAAGAATAATTCAAGTGCAATGGTGCTCTTTTTTTTCTTCTCTCTTCCTTTGATTAATGATCTCATCAATGTAGATCTGAATATTTCCACTTGAAATCCTATGCTCCTTGCAATTAGAATCAATCTCTTTCCTCTCTTGTTTGCATTTGATGGATTTCTATCACCTGAAATAATTCTCGAAATGTTCTGGAGCTCTTCCAAAAAAATATGAAGAATAAAGCAATGGTGTGTTTCTCCTTTCAATTGCAAGAAATTTAAGTGCTTGAGGCTCGTAAATAAAATTCTCACTTCTTGCTAATCCCCTAATCTCCTTGCTCCTACTTTAATACCAAATATAAGAGCAAAATAGAATTGCTTGAATTACTTGCATTTATTTTCCATCAAAGAGATGGAGTTAATTTATAGATACAACAAATACGATGAACTCTTTATTCAATTTATAATACCACACAAGCTCATTGAACGAGTTATTATTGATGCTAAAATCAATTAACAATATTTGCAACATATCATTCTTGCATGCATTAGGGATCGATACACAATCGTTAGACATAGCATATCACACCATTAATAATTCAGATCAAGGACTATGGCCACCTCTTGACACAATTTCAATGGAAGTGATACTAGGACCCAAGAATGTACATTCCTAATTTCAGGTCACGCTTCATGATACATATTAAACCTTCTTGTTGGGCCAACCTTGGATACATACTATGAACATAATACCATCTACATGTGTGTTATTTTTACACATGGGGGGCATCTATATACATGGCAAGTAGACAAGGATCTTTTCAAGTACCATATTTCATCACTACCTACAACACACCAAAAAGAAACAAAGGGTACAATCCAAGCTGTATCATGACATTGCAAGCAATCCAATATGATAGCTCCATTGACGAGGCAATTTTCATGATCACCATCGCCTCCTTATATGCTATTAAGGAAGTTGCTCGAATGGAATCTTGTTACACTTATATCTCCATAACAACTTGATCCAAACATGCCTACACCAAATAACCACGATGGCAATGCATATTGTGACTCTCATCCGATTATGAGTCATTCAACAAACAAATGTTATAAATTAAGACATAATTACAAGATCTTATTAACAACAATAATATTCAGATGGCTACACCTTCAGGAGAAACAATCTCACAAATTGATAACAATCACGATTCAAAATATATCGTGATTACTACAAATGAACAATATATCTATGAGCATCTCAAACATTCTAATAATGGAAAATATCATATAACACATACTCAAATTAGGGTCCAAATTCATATCCCAATATACAAAAAGTTGTATCAAAGATATATGAAAGATGATACCAATGGAAAGAGACATTATTACCACTAGATACAGAACCTCCAAATAAGCTCTTTTAATTGGCAACAACACATCATTTTACATAACATATTCTATGTTCATTTGATGGATCATCCTTGGTTATCCTTCTATCTTGTACATACACCCTCACATCGGCCATTCTTCTAGCCGTTGGTTTTGTTTTATTTCGATTCTTGCCTTTTCATGTTTATCTCGATATGAACAATCCAAAAATGTTGATTCTATATCGCTCTATATATCATGGCAGTCCCTACACGTACAATCTATACAAAAAAGATTTGTCTTTTCCCTCGTGGTCACTTCTGGTAATCAAATTCATAATCGACAATCGATATTGTCTGCACTTCGCAAAAAATAATCTACAACATTTTTCACAGCCATCCCCCCTTTTGAGACGACAAAGCTATAATATATATAGAATTCAATAACTGTTGCATAAAAGAATGTCCAAAATAGGATCATCTCAAGACAAAGCTAATTACTCTTGACATTGCGCACATGTGAGAATACATTTTATGAATTAGGATTTACATTCATTCCTCCACATCCCCCTCCACTTCCCACACATCTTTGGTTCATGATTACATTAGGGGCATATTGCTTGCTCTTGCTTCCTCCACACGGTCATACTATCACATTTATTGCAAAATATACCTTGAGACATGTTGCAGATTGTTCGAATCCTCCTATTCTTCTATTTTAGAAACCAGTGCCATTAGACTTTACTTTTTTAAATTCTAAATATTTCAAAAATGCAAAAAATCAAATAATCAGAAAATACAAAAATATTCAAATATTTCAAAATTTCAAAATTAGGTCCTATGCATGACATGATTTCTAGTTTACACTATTTACATATGTTATTTATCACATATTTGGTAGATGACATATTCTTTATACACACATGCATTTTACAGTATCTAAGCGTTATACATGATATATAGGTTACACATGGACATATAGATGTTGGTTTTCTTTCTACCAAGTGGCCATATCGATATTGGGGGTATTTTGTTCCACATGTTTCACTATTATAGGTTATATCTTTCTATGATCTTTGTACCATGAAGAGCTACCTATAATGATTACACATGACTTGCTTGTTACTCATTTCTTACATAGTGATACATGATATGCCATCATATTGTGATGTGACATTGATATACATGGATGGTGTAGACTAGTTCCTTGTTCTATGCTCCATTGATGTTGTTACTTTTTAATATGATATGTTACTTGGTGTGCGACTATTATGTGTGGTCCTTGGATTTGCTTGATGCGACATCCTTGATATCCCTTGTTTATGACCTTTTTTATGCCCTCCTATGTGTAGCATTTGGCCTTGTTTGTTGCAACATTTTATGTTCTTTGTATGTGGCCTTTGGTCTTATGTGTGACACTAACACTTGCATTTATTGAGCTTGTTGACATTGAGGGGTGCCATGATCTATATCATGAACTATTATTGTGTAGTATTATTTATAGATACTTATATTGCATGTTTCATTAATATATATATTTATACATGAGACTTACATGCGTTGCATTCCATATGCTACATACATGCCTTGATTGATACATACAGTACTATGATATATTCTCCACATGATCAAATGATATTACATGATGCTATCTTTATACATGATATGATACAGTTAACTCTTCTTTAAAGATGAATGACTTACATGATACATCTCTTATCTCAAAAGGGTGGCATTACAATGGACTTTTCATAGAGACATAAGCTTCCGTGAGTAGAAAAAATTAGAGCAGAGTATAAATTTCAGAGATTTCAAAGATTCAGATGGTTCAGATACATGACAAATATTGACACATTGATACAGATTACAAGGGCATATGCATTCACTTTGCATACACTTGAGTAAAATTCATACACACTTAGGTGCATATGCACAACAATTTATAGAATTAGGATTGTAGATCTCCATATACACATACATTTAAGATATAGATTCTCAAATCCAACATTTAGATGCGTAACATTTTATATCAGTGATACAAATTCAAGGGACATGATATTGGTTCATGCACGCACACAACACATTTACAGTTGAATAACAAATGTTTGTCATTCCACTTCACACTTATCAGATCTGTAGACATGATGTCAGCATGGGCATGGTTCATTATCTTTTGATCTTGCATTTTATTCTACATTGTGTGAAATTACACAATCAAACTTGCATACCTATTGGGGGCATAAACACTATTCATTCCCTTTCGAACATGTATTTTTTGCTTTACATGGATCAAAATAGAGCGAAATTATAATTGAATCTATAATCCGTCTGTGGTGGTTGATTCATTTTAAGTGAACCTTGCCTGACTCTTTCTTTCATTTATCTATGTAGTGATTTATGTAAGTGAACCTAGCCACATGGTTCTCTCGCTTTTTCATGCATAGTTATTTGGGTTAGTACATCGCATGCTTTTCTCGACATTCATGAGGGTTGGGGCATGCTGCCTTCCCAACTCAAGATCTTGTATAGTTAGACAAGTTTGGGGCATAAGCATCCCAACTCTCCAATGCTTCAACGAGGAAGCATCATCTCCAACAATTTGCAAGGGCAACATGGTTTTTACCGACACACAAGTGTACTTTAACCTTTGCTCTTTCAATTTTCAAAAATCAGATTTTAAATTTCACATATAGACATCGACTATTTTATTGTTGTTGCAAGTTTGCATGGAGCAAAGTTGTACATTTGGAGACATATCACAAAAAGCAAAGTGTGTTGTACACACTCAGGTGCATTTTATCTTTTTACTTCAACAATTCCATTAATAGAATAAAAAATGGGCATTTGTAGATACTAAAATCTGGTCTTCAGTTCTTGACAACGGCAAGCTTGACACACATTTATCACACATGACTTGAACACCCAAACAAGGTCTTAATCTGCGATCCTCTCACATGTACATGCTATCTTACAAGTCAACTTTTTTGTTCTGTTGTTACACAACTATAGGACTTCATTATCTGTTTCCAACTTGCTAAATATATTGCATAGACATCTCCAAACCCTTATTTCAATCCACCTGTACACAGGTTGGTTCTGTTAGTTACAGTCGTTGCCACTAGTCAATAATGGCATGTATTAGTCAAAACCGACCTGCTCACAACAACTATTTTCTAAACTCAAACCCATTCTTAGGGCCGATTCATTAACCTAGCGTGTCAGTGGCTTTAAACATTATTAATTGGATCTATATATAAACAAATCAATGTCTCATTCAAAATGGACTTGACACTTATCTGTTATACATTTATACACCATTGCACACTCAACAAACTATCTTATTCTTCCGAATTTGCATAACTATCACTAGGAGTAGTCACAAGCCAAGTCTAAAACACTCTAAATCTAATTCAAAGCAAGCATCGTCAAGTATTAAACCCACATCATTAGTTGCATACATATATCAAAGGAGCACAATTGCACAATCATACTATGTGTGAGAACTACGTGTGGCTTGATTTTCCTTCTTTGATTATTGGTATGTAGGCAACGGTCAATTATTAGATGAAGGTGATTGGAGTCAGCAACTCATTACACTTTCCCCAATTTTCGCAGATTTCTAGCCCTCATAAGCACATCTAGGTTTTCAAGGCAAATGAGGCTAATTTATGGATTTGTGCGCATTATCAATTTTCAAAATTGCAAACACAGAACAAACAAATACAATCGTAGATGACTGTATAGTCACTGTACCCTACATCCGCGCAAGTCAGTACCAACCAATAGGTAAGTATCGACCGACGATATTGACCCAATCCTGCGGAACCAACTCAACACAAACAACAAATCAGTTCCATAACCAACTGAACTACAACTTTGTTTATCCTTGATTTTCACTTCCAAAATACACTCATAGTCAAAGAGTCAACCAGAAAAGCTAAGTATCGCAATCTCTTTGATACTTTTTATTTTTAACTTATGCCCTTATCAAATCAGAAGAATCAATCTCGGTCTTTTACTTTTAGATGTATGCTTAAATATCATATCTATTGATCGTAATTAGTTTAATATTACCCATTAATCCAGATTTGGGCAAAATAGTCATTACCCTCCATGCACAAGCTGATACCTTATAGATGGCCTCAAATCTCACACAAATGCTGGTGGAATCATTTTACTATTACAATATGATAAATTATATGGCTTTCAAGTTCTCAAGGATGGCCCCTGGTTCGATATCCAACTAATGAGCCATGCTATTGTTATAAACATTGGAGATCAATCGCAGGTAACACAACTTCAAACAATTTTTTTCCCTTAATGTATGTTGTTTTTCATTTGATTATTCTAAGAAATTTAGAATCGGATGGGCTAAAAGCATAAAACATAGATCTCGACACTTTAATTATTGAATATCTGGTGAGGGTTACTATGGATCTATATTAGTTCTACTTATTTTCTATAATGTAAATGAAATTATAGGATGTTTTGAAACATTAAAATTGTAGCCTCTAAAAAGAATTTCATATTTTAAAATATAGAATGAGGTTTGTGCTAAGCTATGGGCTAAGAGGAATTTGTAAAATCTTTATGAATTTGTGTTAGTTTTTACAGAATTCTTATATGTTATTGACATTGCTAAAACATACATATTGGGGTTTAGATGAATTTCCTACTTTTAACTAAAACTTAATAACACACAATTGTATTGTATTGTACGTGGTTATAACTACATATCAAAGGAGTTTGATGGAGAAAAGAACCTCTAAGAGAAAGTTTGATGCAGAAAAAACAAATTCGTGGTGGAAAAGGGATATATAAAATTTACCACTGCCTAAACTGCTACAATTTTCTGACACTTTTCAAGAAATCAATCCTCTGTCAACAAGAAACCAATGGAAGTTGTGATGAGTTTTTTCCAGATGGCGTCTATGTTTTCTACTTTCACTTCTCCGGGTTTTCAATGGAAGTTCTGAGTTGTGATAGCAATCTCGTTGGAGGGAAAATTTTCTAACGTCTTTTATCTTTACATATATGAGTTTGTGTTTGGTGTAAAAATGGTCGACATCTGATTAGGCAGAGGCAATATTCAATGCTGATCTAGCTCCCACATTATTCAATGTTAAGGTCTCGTGCATACATCTGATGCTTCCATGCCATCACATGCACGACACTCATGCACATTAACTGAACAGGAATGATTGACATCACTTTAAAGGGGTTGATTATGGGGTGTTTTGGTTGCCCCATAGCTTGTTCCAAACAAAATACCCAACAACTTAATTTCCTTAAAAGGATGGCCAAAAAAGTGGCAAATTTTTTGACAGAAAACATGATCTGAATTTAACAAATGACACCTCATTATTCACAATGATTGCATAATTCAATTATTTTCCATTGGGTTCTTGGATAATCACACATGCAGTGAAATGACGTGTGCACAAACAAATCAGAACCGTCTGTAGTTCTTTTGAGTCTGGAAGTTACTTAGCACCTGAAAATGAAAAAATGAAAGCCGTTATGGCTCTTAATTTTGTTTTAATCCCTAACCAATCAAATACTATTAAAAGTGTGCCTATTTTTGTCCTACCTCTTCGAATAAAATAACTAGTTTCCTTGTTGACTTCCCAAGAGAGTATTTTTATGATTATATAGCAAACTCTCCACGACACAGAACATAAAGAAGCATGCTAGAAACATATGGTATGTAGATTGGCTCAGCGTCATCTGTTATGTCTGAATGAATAGACCTGCCAAACTTGAACTATGAAAAACCAAAGAAGCATTTTATAGACATGCTACATCTGAACTTGTGGTAGTTTTTACAGAATTCTTATATGTTACTGACATTGCTAAAACATACAAATCGGTATCCAATTTTTTGTTGATACGTCTGAGACCAAAGTATGTTGGGGTTTAGATGAATCTTTCCTACTTTTAACAAAAATTTTATGACACAATTGTATTGTATGCAATGTATTGCATGCGATTATAACTGCATATCAAGTGAGTTTTATGGAGAAAAGAAGCTCATAGAGAAAGTTTGATGCTAGAAAAAAGATTCATGGTGGAAAAGGATACAGAAAATGTAACTTTGCCTAAACTGCTACAATTTTCTGTTTGTCTTCAAGAAATCAATTCTTACCAATATGAAACCAATGGAATTTTTGACAGGGTTTTTCCAGATGGGCTCTGTTTTTCTGTTCTTCACTTCTTCAGGTCTTCAATGGAAGAATTGAGTCATGACAACAGTCTCGTTGGAAGAAAATGTCCTAACGCTCTTTATTTTTACATTTGTTAGCTTGTGTTTGGCGTGAAAATGGTCGATGTCTGGTAAGGTGGCAGCAGCATTCAGTGCCGATCTGACTCTTGCACGATTCAATGTTATGTTGTTGTGACTACATCTGATGCTTCCATGTCATGCTATGCACCATGCCGATGCGCATCAACTCTGAATGGTGTTTTCTTTAAAGGAATGAGAATGACTAACATCACGTTTGGAGTTTGACCATGAGGCATTTTGGTTGCCCCATAGCTTTCTCCAAACAAAATACCCAAAAACTTTATTTGCTTAAAGTAATAGCCCAAAAAAGTGGCAGAATTTTTGACAATAATAGGAGCTGAATTTAACAATGGACACCTCATTAATCACAATGACTGCGAAATTTGATTATTTTCCATTGTGTACTTGGATAATCGTGTGTGCAACCAAATGATGTGTTCAAAAACAAATCAGAACTGTCTGTAGTTCTTGAGTTTGGAAGTTACTATTTCAACACCTACATGAAAAAATGAAAGACATTATAGTTTTAATCTATTTTAATCCCTAAACAATCAAATACTGTTAAAAGCATACCGAGAGCGTAAATTGGTGAAATATGATGGATTATTTTTGTCCTACATCTTCGAGTAAAGTAACGAGTTTCCTAGCTAACTTACCAAGAGAGTATTTTTTTAGTATGTATCAAAATCTCAATAACAAAGAACATAAAGAAGCATGCTAGAAACATATGGTATTCAGAATAGCTCAGCATCATCTAATACGTTTGAATGTAATAGGCCTACCAAACATGCAGTATGAAAGACCAAAGGAGCATTTTCTTGACATGTTATTCCTGAATGTAAACCATGATTTGTCAAACTGAAAATATAAAAGAACAATTTGAATACTGACACGCTTCTTTTCGTTTATAAGATTCACATTTCTGAAAACATACCCTCTAAAATACTGCTTTGAAAAGGTAAAAATTACTGTAAAATCAATACAAAATTTGTATGGAACAACAAACATTCTATTTGAATACTGGCATTGTTCTTTTCACCTATAAGATGCACATTATTGAAAACACACCCTCTAAAATATTGCTTTGGAAAGGGAAAGATTTCTATAAAATCAATACAAAATTTGTACCGACCAACCAACTAAAAATATGAATGACCAAAGAAGCATTTTACTGACATGTTACATTTGAATGTAAACCAGCATTTCTCAAACTAAAAATACAAAAGAACCATTTGAATGCTGACATGCTTCTTTTTGCCTATATAATGCACATGATTGAAAACATACCCTCCAAAATACCTCTTTGAAAAGGGAGAATTACTTTAAAATCAATACAAAATTTTTACTGACCAAGAAACCTTCCGTTTGAATACTGACATGCTTCTTTTCGGCTGTAAGATGCATATAATTGAAAACATACCCTCTAAGATACTGCTTTGAAAGGGAAAAAATATTATAAAATCAATACAAAATTTGTACGACTAATTAACTAAATATATAAAAAACCAAGGAAGCATTTTACTGACATGTTACATCTGAATGTAAACTAGCATTTTTCAAACTAGAAATTAAAAAAAACAATTTGAATACTGACATACTTCTTTTCACTTATAAGATGCACATTATTGAAAACATACCCTCTAAAATACTGCTTTGAAAAGGGAAAAAATACTATAAAATCAATATAAAATTTGTACTAACCAACAAACCTTTCATTTGAATACTGACATGCTTCTTTTCGCCTATGAGATGCACATTATTGAAAACATACCCTCTAAAATACTGCTTTGAAAAAGGAAAATATACTATAAAATCAATATAAATTTTGTACTAACCAAGAAACCTTCTTTTTTTTGCACGCTGCCTGGCCATGTCTACAGCTTAGTCACTTGAAATTTAACAACATCGTTCTAGGTTAGAACAGAACCCATAACATAAATGTATCCTAATGTTATAAAAGTGATTATAAAGCCAACTAAGTATGAAGATTGGAACAGGGAAAAATGAAGATTTTAAATGTAACTTAAATACCCAGCCCATATTACCAACTCACTAAAATATGTTTCACTCGTAATCTCTAATTGCATATCATTCAGTGATACATTTATAATTCTGTTACCCAAGCCCTTGTGATTTTGGTCACCAAGCTCATATCATTCAGTAATACATTTATAATTACATATCTCTAGCGTCCATGTCATTGAGGTTCAAAACCTTACCAGAGCCATCTAAAGTTCAAGCCCTTTTAGCCAAATCAAGTTGTTGGTTTCTCAGAAACATACTTTTGATTTTATCCCACTAGACGCAAGATTTCAAAGTCACTGACTAGGCTCCATTAGGGTGGTGGTCTGGATTGAACTTCTTGGCTTGCTAATTCCGTTGTGGTCTTTTCTTGATCAATTTTTCTAGCCCATCAAGTGCCTATTTTGCCATGAATAGCCCAAGTTCTATTCCCCACATCCTAACAAACACATTTGTGTTGAGGTCCATCTATCTGAGTTAAAAGAGTTTATAGATATCCAAGTCGACAATGATCGTTGGGTGCAAAAGGTTGTATATTTCTATTTGCTCAATTTTTTTTTCCGATGTCAAGCTCTTGATCATTGCATCAAATATTGTCCCCTTATCAGTTACTCGAAACCCTCTCAGACTCACTGCAAGTTGACAAGCCCATGGTGGCAGATAAAGGCGACGACTGGACTACGGTTACCTCAAAAAAATTGTAATTGGCGCCAAAACCCTCCTCCCCTGTGACTTCTCCTCCAGTAACCAAGGCCTCCCTGGAGGTTCCCACCTCTCCTTCCCATCTTGTCAAATCCCTGCAGGGCCAACAGAGTATCGTTTCTAAAGGTTCACATCCGCAAAAAGGTTCTTCCTTTGTTGGGATATCCTTAGCAAGCTACTCCTCTAGGTAGGCATGTAGCCCACCTTGTGGTGTTGGTGACTCTCCCTGAGAAAAAAATGGGGCTAAACGTCGCTCCATTGTGCTTGAGGGATTCTCTCTTTCAAAGCAACGTACTAGTTTTTCAGCGCTTGAAGATTATAGAGGATAGCCGGAGCGAGCTCCAAATGAATGACATTTCCTAATGAATATACTCTTTTGGAATGTTGGAGGTATCACAAAGTCCTCTCACAAATTCTCTGTGCGAGTTGCTGCCACCAAATTGGTTCATTAGATTTTCTCTATTTGCAAGAAGTTAATTTTTTTTGGATTTCTTCTGCAGACTATTTTGAAGTGTATCCAACTTGATGCCACGAAGTTAAATTTTTTTGGATTTCTTCTGCAGACTATTTTGAAGTGTATCCAACTTGACGCCACCCAATTCTTCACTCTGCATGAGGAAGGACGTGGCGACCCCAACATATTGGTGTTATAATTTTTTTTCTCAGTAATTCTTGCCACGGGGGAAGACTTATCACACAGAGCGATTTGGTTGCTTTTGGATATTGATTGTCATTCACTAGGTGTTTTCAACATTTACGCTCCAAATGATGGTCATGACAGAGCTTTCTTATGGTGATATCTGGGTGACAATTTACCCCTTGTCACGTGTCTCGTGTGTAGGGACTTTAATATGGTTGAAAACCCCAATGACAAAGCTTGTGTTTGGGCCATAATATTATTTAAAGAATAGGTGGGGTCTTGTCGATCCTCTCCTCCGACGACACACATTAAATATTACACTTTAATTTATGTGGTCTAACTGCCAAACTGACATTGATCGTGTCCTCAAAAAGCTTAATCGTTACATGTTGTCACAACAAAATATATTTTCTTTCTCCAACATTAATGACCAGCCTGTTAATGTTCATTTTAAATATGTTCTCTCAAACCATGCTCCCATCTCCTCCAAAGTGGACTGGATCATAGGGCAGTTCACCTTTCCTTTGAGCCATGCGTCTTTTAGCCCATAAGATGCACATTATTGAAAACATACCCTCTAAAATACTGCTTTGAAAAGGAAAAAATTACTGTAAAATCAATACAAAATTTATACCGACCAACAAATATTTTTTTTTGCAAGCTGTCTGGCCATGTCTACAGCTTTGTCACTTGAAATTTAACAACATTATTCTAGGTTAGAACAGAACCCCTAACATAAATGTATCCTAATGTCATAAAAGTGATTATAAAGCCAACTAAGTATGAAGATTGGAACAGGAAAAAATGAAGATTATATATCTTAACTTCAATACCCAGCTCATATCACCAACTCACTAAAATGTGTTTCACCAATCATTCCTAATTGCATAGCATTCAGTCGTACATTCATAATTTTGTCACCCAAGCCCTCGCGATTTTTTCTAGCATTATGCAATTTTATCTCTCAGACCGAAAGCTCAAACTTCTGATTTGCTACAGCTATACTTGTCAAATGGTATTGTTTATCTCATAGAAAACATTTATAACCTCATCCAGATTGTCGACATCCAGAAGGAATGTCATTTCCATCTAGGAATGCAAGTAACAGGAGAATGGCCAGACTGAATTTATAGTAAATTTACTTCGCTGCCATTGAAGTTATTGCCATGCACTTCACATGGTACGGTTGAAAGATCTAAGCGGATACGAATCGCAACTATATATTAATTGTACATGAAAGTTGCAGGCCTTAGGAGCAAACTGTCAATGGTATATTTTCTTAAATGGACGACTCTCCATGGGTATAAGGTCATTATGGTGCAATTTTTCAAGTGCATTCTTTTCATATGTACAGAAGAGTATGGTATAGTGCAAATTTAGATTAGTATTAAATGTCTGTTCATTGAAAAAGTCATTTGATTTTTAAAAAAACGGTATGTGTGAGCTATTGATTGGGCCTGACATTATTTTTTTAAAATTAAAAATAGACCACTTTAATTTTATTTATGATTATTGAAAATATAAAAATATATTGTGGGTTGTTCAACAGTAAAGATGATGGTGTAAAAGGCGCTGCCTAGCCATTTACTAAGGCACAAATGTTAGAAGATACCAAAAAAGGGATGAAGCTGGATCATGTCTTAGGCGATTTTGGCGGAATGGATATTCGTTAATTCTTAGTACTAAGCCGAAGAAGTGTTATGCACACCTAATCCGTGTAAAACCAGGGTTTAATTAAAAAAAAAATTTACAATTTTAAAAAAATAAATGTAAGAAAAAATTTAATTGGATGATTGGTATTATTTTATTACTTTATAAACAGTGATTGTTCCATAAAAATAAATATGCCTATCACCATAGTAATTGATGTTCGAGTTGGCCAAATTAGAAACTAATAAGTTCATAAATAAAACTAAGATCTAGCGAGTAATGGACCTTTGTATTGATCCGCTGCTTGAATTCAAATCGGGGCTATAGGTGGAGGAAACAAGTTCTATTAGGGTTTTTCATGACCAAATTTTCTTTTCCCCGTTAGCTTGCTTATCTTTTTTCCATACTATTTCTATGGAAAACTTTAAGTTTTCTTTGCATTTATTGCACTTGGGCGGGCTAGCCTTATTTAATGGCCTTCGCACTCTTAGCTGCAACTTTGTTGTAGATAGCGAGAAGAATGGCATCGAAGTGAGCCATGAAGTTTGTCTTAAAGGTGTACAACCAGGTAACCCTTTTGACCTCCCCTCTCGGCTTGAGGTATGTTTGCAATCAAATGTTGTTGATATTGTCTGTAAATGGTACAAGAATTACTCTCTTATTGCATATTTTGTTGGTCGTATCCTCTCAGAAGATTCTCTTAACAATTGGTTTCATCAGCAGTGGGAGCCCTCTAGCATCCATGTCATTGAGGTTCAAAACTTTACCAAAGAGTTTTTTGTTTTTTCGTATAAAAAGTCATCCGAAGTTTAAGCCCTCTTAGCCAAATGAAGTTGTTGGTTTCTCATAAACATGCTCTTGAGTTTATCCCATTGGACTCGGGATTTCAAAGTCACTTACTAGGCCTCCCTTAGGGCGTTGGGTTGGATTGAACTTCTTGGCTTGCCAATTCCACTGTGATTTTTTCTTGACCAAATTGACAGGCCATTGAGCTAGTATTATGTCATAAACAATCCAAGTTCTATTCCTCACGGCCTAACAAGTGAGTTTGCATTGAGGTTGATTTATCTGAGTTAAAAGAGTTTATAGATATCCAAATCGGCATTGACCATTGGGCACAAAATGTTTTATATTTCAATTTGCCCAATACTTGTTTCTAATGCCAAACACCTGATCATCGTGTTAAATATTGTCCCCATATGGGTCACTTGAAGCCCTCCTCAGACCCTTCACATGTTGACGAGCCCAAGGTGGCAAATAAAGGCGACGACTGGACTATGGTTACCTCCAAAAAATCGCAATCGAGGCCAAAACCCTTATTTGGGGCAATTCAAAGCGTGCAACTCATTATCTTAGAATGTATCCTTTCCAAGCTTGCCCTACTGGGGCAGATCATTCTTAGCAATCAAAGCATGCAAGTATTAGCTCAAGTGGCTTAACTTTATCCACGGGTTAATTTCTTCTTATTCTCGCTTCTTTCTTACTTTCAAGGGCCCATCTATCCATATTATTTTTTGGATACTCCCTCGAAAGGCATCTAGGGTAATCCAAAACATCATTTGAGGCATAATTCTTCAATAAAATTTAACGACTTTTTCATTCTTAGAAAATTCTTTGCTTCATCTAGTGTCTCGCAACACCCTTTTAAACATGGAAAAAATGTAGACACTCTATATTCATCACTTTCATGTTGAAATTGCAATTGGAACGATTTCTTGTAATAATACACAATATATAGAAACATCTAAATTCGTCTGCATATTCTACATAAATATTTTGAAACACATTAGTGCATCTCTGATTGGGCAATACACTATTTTCAATCATCGATGTTATTTAATTCATCCTGAGTCAAATTGTGACTAAGCAAGTGACATTTTAGACTAATTAAGTGGAACCCTTATTCCACTTTCAAAATTCACATCACTTTGCATTAAGTTAATTAACTTTTGTTAACTAAACTAATATTTCTCTAATGGAAAATTTCATTGTTTTTTATAATTCCCTGTTTTCTCAATTCATTAATTGAATTCTCTCTCCATTCACATGGCAAGTGGATTCAAATATCTACATCATGACATCATCATACAATAATCATGAGATCATTAAAAAATATCTTCATCATGATATCAACATGACATCATCAACAAATATCTTCATCATGACATCATGTGGCAAGTGGATTCAAATGGACCTAAAATTCAAGCTCAGTAAAATATCAACATAAATGCAAACCATGCTTGATCAATGCAAACTCTATCCCAAATATTAATTGCATTAGCCATCCAAATTTGACTAAACTGCAACCACATATCTTGATCTAAAATTGACGGTCAAAAACAGTTTGGAGAATCCATAAATAGAGGGGCCATTCGCCATTATACACAAGTCTTGGAATCATAACAATGTGTTGTCAAAATCCAATCTCAACCAAGACAAGACTTGATAATACAACAAAGTTCTATGATTTTAGAGAGTCATTCATTCATCAAGTCTTCAACTATTTTCTTCTGAGTCAACAATCATTGATAGCACAAGGGAAGACGCTATTAGACTAGCTCCATGACATTGACAAAGATATCGAGCTCTATATTTAGGTCAAACAAATATGTATGCAAGCTATAAACTGATATCCATGAGGAAAGCAATCATTTGATGCATTTTCTATTTGTTTATCATTTCTAGATCTTGACTAATCTAAGGATATACGTCTAGGATGGTTGTTTCTTATTGCTTTTATGTTTGTTTACATTCTAACAAGGAACTAACCTTCTTTGCAATCATATGATTATAGTTAGATGTCAATGCACCTTTCTTTAATTGCAACACCTTTGTATTCAAAGTTATAACAACTTGCTCAAGGGAATGTCCATTAGGTGAGGTTTGAAATGGGATGTGCAGAACCATCATGGGAGGAGTGAAACTTGCCAACATAAGGATAGGCATCCAAATTTGTTGAAGGTCTTGTGCTTCCCCCAGATTTTGGGTAGATGTCACATAATCACTAAAGTTGTGGGCATGGGAGTAGAACTGGTAGTAATGCTTTGAAAACTTGATGCAGAAGCCTGATCCAACTTTTTATGTTCATATCTTTCTAAATATAGATAGCATGACATCAATTTTATGTGGATTCATATTAAGATATTTAATGAATTTTTCATCTTCCAATGAATTTTGTTTTTTAGTAATTGTATCATTAGTCTCAACATTCAATATAAGTCCATCAATAAGGTGAATAGGGTATGTTGGACAATCCATGGTAGGAATAATAAGGGGAATCATGCAAGCCCTTTGGCATTTAGTAGTAACAATAGGCATCTCAAATTAAATATTGAAACTATAAGATTAGAGGAAAGCTTGGGATGGTTCATTAGTAACTTGATTCTTTTTAGAGAATTTAGATTTGATTTTTGTTATCCATTTGTCTATTTAATTGATCCAAAGAAGATACACTATCCATGTAGAACAATATGAAAAGATTAATTTCGTTATTTGTCTTAACCAATAATTTTCATTTAACATGGCCATGATTAATTTGGTTTATTAGGGACAAAATTAGAAATCATGTCTGAAAATAAAACCTGAAAGGTGAAATCTGAAGCCCTAAGGAAAAACTTAGGGTTTTTCACTATTCTATTTGTGTATGAGTTCACCAATATATTTTGCCCTAATTTGAATTAATGCATTCGATTAACATAATTAAGATATAACTTTAAAATATAATTTAAATTATAAAATATGCCATTCAAGCATACATCTAAATGTAAATGATCAAAATTTGATTCTTTTGATTTGATAAGGACAAATGCTAAATATGGAGAGTACTAAACAAATCATGATACTTAGTTTTTTGGTTGACTATCTAGTTATGGCCGTGTTCTAGAAGTGGAAATTAGGGATAAGCCATCATGTGGTTTCATTTGGTTTTAGAATTGATCTGTTGTCTACATTGGGTTGGTTTCGTATACTAGGGTCCTTATTGTTGGTCAATTCTGACCTATGCAAAAGTGTGAAAAATGACTGTACAATCACTCGTGACTATCTTTGTTTGCAATCTTGAACCTGATGATGCACACAGATTAGAAATTAGTCTCCTTTAGCGTAAAACCCTAAGTGTGCTTGTGATGGCCATAAAACTGCAAAAATGGAGGAGGTGTAATAGGATAACTTAGCCCCAATCAACCTTGTTATATGATTGGACATTGCCTACCTATCCAATACTTAAATGATATAAATCAAGCCATATATAGTTATCCCACCTAGTATGATTGTGAAATTGTGATCCTTCTCTAAGTTGAAATTGTGATCCTTCTCTATGTCTAAGCATCCAATGATTGATCTTGATACTTAAAAATGTTTGTTTTGACTTAGATTTTGAGTGCTTCTGACTTGTCTTGCGATTACTCTTAATGATAGGTATGGAAATTGGGAGTAATATGACAAATTTGTTCGATGTGCAATAGTGTATAGATGTATATCAAATAAATGCCAAGTCCTCTTTTGAATGAGACCTTGCTTTGTTTATATACGGATCCAATTAAATAATTTCTCATGCCATTGACACGCTAGGTTTATGGGTTGACCCTAAGGATGGGTTTGATCTTGGAAAATATCCATTGTCGGGAGTGAGTCAAAGTCATTATTGATTGATGATAATGATCGTAATTGGCAGAAATGACCTATGTTTAGGTGGACTAGACTAAGAGTCTATAGGTTTTTGTGCAAGATATTTAGTAGGTTTGAAATAGATAATGAGGTTCATGTAGGTGTATGATCACCATGACGAAAATGTTGACTCATAAATAACATGTAAGTATGAGAGGATGGTGAATTAGGACCTTGTTTGAATGTTCAAGTCATACATAGTAAATCTATGTCAAGCTTTTCATTGTCAATTACTGAAGACCATATTTTAATATCTCCATGAAGCAAGCCTTTAAATATTATACAAGTTTGAAGATGTTATGTGCACAATACTAATCTTGATCCATGCTATGCTTTTCCATTCTTATCTTGGGGTCAACATGAGGATAAAATTTATCCTTTGTATCAGGGTAATAATAAGATTATCTATAATGCATGATTTATATGATACATGATTTCTCCATGAGGAATACATGCTTGACATGATTCACTACTACCAAAAGATTGATATGAAATATTGATTTTTTTTTATGGTTTCCTTGCGACAAAATTACTATGGTACTTAATAAATTTTCTCACGTTTTTGCTATGTTGCCAAAATCCTTCTTATACAAATCAAGTGCCTACCATGTGGCTTATCATGTTCAGTGTGCTTACGTACCTATTATGTTATCTATCATCATCACCATGCGTATGTGCCTAATATGCTTATATGCCTAACATACTTATATTCATGATGTGTTTATGTTCCTAACATGCTTAAGTGCTTGATGGACTTATGTGCTTAAAGTGCTTATGCACTTTATGTGCTTATATATGCCTGATATGTTACTTGACATTATGCTTACATATTTGTTATGTTGCTTGTTATGGCCATGGTTCTCTTCTGATTTGTTATTTTTATTTGAACTATATCAAGCAACATCATGCATGTTTGTCTTGCCATGATCCATCTCAAGCAAAATTTGTGATTTGCTATGTTGCCACGATCCTTATTGTGTTTACGTATTAGATCATGCATAACATGCATGTTTGTCTTACCATGATCCATATCAACCAAAATGTGTGATTTTGCTTGTTGCCATGATCCTTATTGTGTCTACATATTGGGGAAAAATAATTTTCCTTGCTTATGTTCCTCATTGCTCTATATTTGTGGACAAAGGACTTGGTATGATGGCATATCCAATGATTTACGAGCTATAATCATCATATATTGAGTTCACATGTGGAAACATATATTAGTACAATTTCTCAAATGCCATATCATTCTGCATTGTTTTATTTAATAATATGTTATGTTTCAATGTTACATCTAATAATTTTATTTTGAAATATAAGTTTCACAAGTTCCCCATGAATCTCAAAAGGGGGCCATATATACTACTCATATTTTCAAGTTCATAATTTTTTTGATAGTATGATAGACTCAAGGGACATTTGATCTATAAACTAAGTGGATATTCCACACTAAGCTTCACCAACATTGATAATATATTCCTAGCTCAACAAATGATTGATAAAATGATTATTATAGACTAGTATGCTTGCTAAAATGGAGATATAACGTGCTGAAATTGAAATGTATAGAATTATGAACATAAAGATAAGCATGAGAGAAACACTAAAACATGAGATGAAAACAAGAATTGAGCTATAAAAACACAATGTGGGAAAAACTCCAGTGGGTGAGGCAATTGCATTCCTCTTTCCACTATGTAATCTTCAAATGTAAAATTCACTGCCATTTATGACCTTTCATGGAAACAACTACCAATTTATACACTATTCAAACTTGAACCTATTTTAGTTTCACTCTCACATCACTTCAAAGAATAATCTAAATCTGTAAACAACCACTAGTATCTAGGAAACATTGATATAATATGAACAAATACACAAACTTGCAAATTGCAATGTGAATCTAGCTTCACAACTCATCACTGTCTTCTTTGATTTCTTATGCCTTCCAAAAGGTCTATATTTATACCCTATTACTTTGGAATCATCTAATACATTCAAATGAATTGTCATTGAGTATATAAAATATTTTCAACCATTCCCCTGCCTATGTTTTTTTGGTGGTAAAATCATTGATCTATGTAGAACAATGATTTTGCAACCATTGGGGCGATTTCATAACCACCACCTACAAACACTGGTGGATACACAACCATTAGGTGGTTGTGAAACTACCACCTACATATAAAAATAGTTCCAATATCTATTACAAACCCCTACAATTCAAGAGTTGAAAATTACTAAGTTCATCACTATGAAGATGTCAAATTCATCCCCACAATGACTTTGCCATTGCATGAACTGATGTTCTAATTTGAATTTTCTTATAATAGTGTCTTACAAACATTAATTACATACATTGGGAATAATAGAAACATTTAGCAAGTATAATTATTACATTAGATCTATATTTTGGATCATACTTTCCCAATTTGAGGCCTTTAAGTTCCTAAAAGCCTCAAGAACTCTGAAGCGAGGAAATATCTTCCCCACATCTTCTCTAGAACATCATTTGTCCTATCAAGGTATCCGGTCCTTTAACCCAATTAACCAATGGTCTTTCACTCCTTTCTTGTTTTCCTCTTCTTCTATAGCACAAAATTCTCCTTGAATTCAAACTGACCATCAAGAGCGAGGTCTTCAATTGAAGGTAGTAACAATGCTTCATCTTTATTACCTAACAAATAAGGCTCAAATAGACATAATTTATCAACGTTAAAAAATGAATAAATCTTCATATAAGGAGGCAAACAAAGTCTAAATACATTTTTTCCCACTTGTTCCAGGGTTTCAAATGGACCACACCTAAGAGGCTTAAGTTTCTTAGTCTTACCTCGGAGTCTCTCTCTACTCAAGTACAACCATACCTTGTCTCCAACAAGGAAACCATGCTCAGTCCTATGACTATCATGTCTTGATTTATACTTGTCTTGTGACTCCTTCGACCTCTCTTACACTTGGAGGCAAATTTGTTGAATATTTTCAATGAAACTTTTAGTTTTTTGGACCTCTATATCCACTTTCCCATTTCTTTTGTATGGCTATCTCAAAATAACATCAAATTCACATGGATGTAATTATCGAAAACAATTTTCAAAGGGAGTTTTATTTGTATAAGAATGCACTTGTTATAATAATGTTGAATATACACCAAATTTTTATCCTAAGACACATAAAGCTTTTATTGTACCTACTCAAGATTTGTACCAATGTTTTGTTCACAATTTTTGTTTGTCCATTAGTTTGTGGGTGAAAAGTGATAAACATTTTTATATTTGTATCTATGTTATCCAATAAAGTGGTTAGAAACTTACCAACAAATCTTGAGTCCTAATCTAAAACAATACAACTAGCCAAACAAAAATGAACCCGCACATTAGTAAATAACAACACAATTATATCACTAGCTTTGAGTGTCTCCTTACAAGGAATAAGAATACACATTTTACTAATATGACCCACAAACACAAATAGATAGTCATGCCCCTTCATTGACAAAGGCAACTCACTTACAAAATCCATGGAAATACTTTCTCATGGCCTAGAAGTAATCGAAAATGGAATATACAAACCCAACTTCCTATTTTTATGATTTTTTATACTGCATAACACACATCCTCTTATGAACTTACTAACATAAAATTCATATTAGGCAAATAAACAAAGCTCTATAAATGTGCATCAGTCTTAATAACACTAAAATGTCTTGCAATTTTTGATGTACATTTTTTCACTCATTAGCTGACCTCTTTCCTCCATAGGAACAAAGAGATTAACCAAACTTGTAGATCAAATCATTTTGAAGGTAATAATGCTCCTTCGGATCAAATAATTCAACTTTGGACCTTTTGAAGATGTTAGGAATAAAAATCTGAAACTACATATTAGATCAATGAGCTATATCCTATAGTGCAAGCAATTAAAATGTGGAATAACAAGCTACAAAAAATGAGAGACAAAAGGGAACTCATTACACAAGAGATTACGTGGAAACCCTACAATGTGTAAGGAAAAACCATGGGAATAATGATAGCTTCAAACCTTCATATTAATCAATATCAACTCTCTTATACAATAACTCCTCCATCAACTCCATCAGTGCTAACAACCAAGCACTCAATGCTTACACCTGGAACATTCATGTTGTGAACCAAGCATAACCTAGCCTCCATGATCCAACTTACAAACATGTAAGCACAAGATTACATGGATCCACTAACTGGATGAATTAAAATGGATAACTCATGCATATTTATGCATTTACAACATAGAGAGAGTGTGAGAGAGTAACATCATAGCTGGCCCAACAAATTTGCCACATTCCATGTGGGCACTAGTGATTAATAGTAAAATGTCTGCTTTCATGTGCAAGGGTCAACAAAGTGGACCATCCACTTTAGACAAGATCCAAGCCACTTCCATGTGACTCCAAAGATTGTCTCCCACTCTATATGTGAGTAAAATCAACAAAAATAAACTCGTCTTCTTCTTCCATGTGCACACCGAAGTCCAAAAGGTGTTTCAATCATCTTTTGACTTTCTTCATACATTTAAACTATTAGGCACCTTACAAATTTTACCCATACCTAACCCTTTATCTTTTTCACCACATGACAAACCTATATGACAACCAAGGACAAAACCCATGTGTCTTGGTGGAGTTTTACATCTCCACTCCCATCACATCAAACTGATCACATGTGAGAGACCCTCCATGAGCCCTGCCACATCACTAATCAACCACATCACTAACCATCCTTATCACCAGCATGCCACATCACCATGAATAATGGATTTGAATAGTGATTCATGAATAGTGACTTCACACCTAATATACTCCCACTTGAAGTCAATATACACAGTATTTTACTACACCTAAGTATTCTTCCATCAACATCCATCCATGCCCACTACTGCCCTAACACAAACTCAATAGAAGTTTTATTGCACTAATAATACTTTACCTTGATCGGATTTGTCAACATTTGCTCCTCCATAGTAGATTACACACCTGAAGTGAATCTCACTTCTCCACACATAGACCAATCCTCCATCGAGATTTTGCTATGAACTGTTCACAACTTCCACTGCTTGAAAGTATCCGATCTAGTGCTCACCATGGCATCACAAGGATTTCTAAACTTGATGAATCCAATACACAGGGCACGACATGTATTCTCCTCCATTATAGGATGCTCTTAGGAAGACAACTCAACAATGAAAGAAATGGGGTACTTGCTCTCTCATCCTTATGCATCTCCATCCTTAGTTTGCTTCTCATACTACCTTCATCACATCTTTGTCACTAAGCCATCAAAACAATGATCATGTTGGGGTTGCATCCAACATGTCAAAAACACATAGCATCAACATCTGCTAAACACTTTGGATCTCCATAAAGGTATTGAATATCATATATTACATGTGTGGTACGTGCACCAACCCGTACAGTGACTTCTTCAACATGCAAACTAACAACACCTTTGCCTCATCCTTTATCTTTCTCTCCCTAAGAGACATCACCATGTAAGAATACCATTGCTCCAACTCCTTGAACAAAAACAAGTGCACATAACACTCTTGATAGTAGTGAGGAGAGAAGATCTCAAAGAAGTGAAAACCAGACTTCTCCACATAGCCTCCAAGCTATCAACATGGCACAAGTTCACTGGACCAATCACAACTCTTAGAAAGTCATCATGCTATTAGGTGCATCACTGTACCTATCGAGTTTTCAATCTTGCATCGAAAATGCATCTTGCTCTACTGAATGTTACCAAAACAACAAATCATGTGCCTCCAATGTTAATACATGCATCGGTCTACCTAGCCAACACCACAATCATATGCACAACACTCCAACACCCTGAGTTATATGGTCAACATCGACCTTCTCCTTCTAGGAACATCGGGTCTCAGTTGTTCTTCTACATGTAACCTTCATCTACCAATCATGCCAAACATGACACAAGTGGACCAATCACAACTCTAGGGAAGTCATTGCACTACTCAATGCACCAATGCACCTATTGAGTTTTTGAGCCTAAAAAATGCATCCAAAATACATCGCTGCTCTACTGCATGTCTAAACACATGATTTTCTCCTTATAGGAAAACTAGGTCTCACTTGTTCAATTGCATCTTCATCTTTCTCATCCTCAACTACTTCAAAATAGGTACAACTTCAGGTTTCTCTTTACCTCCTTTTGCATGGATTTTGTCTTCTACATCTTGGTTAACATGTAGTCAGTAGGATACCACATCAAACACCCTTTCATTTGTTTCCAATAACCAGAACAAGGTTATGCCTTGTCCTCAACCTCCACCTATGGAGACCGGTTTACTCCTCAAATTGTAAAGTTGCTTCACCTTCAACATGAACACTATGTAGGCTACTAACTTATCTGGCAAAGGTTTTTTAGCTTCTTCAAAACTTTCCTGTGGACTTATCCTCAGCAACAAGAAGAGAATAAGATCTTCACCAAGAGATCTTCCACCTTGCTCCATAGAGAGATATTTTCCAATTTTTTTTTCATCTTTAACTTGGTTTCTCCTCCTGTCGTAGTAGCTTTAACTTGCACAAACTAGCCAACAATAGAAAACACACATACATGGAGTTTTTCAACAAGGTTCTAATTCTATATGTGAGGAATAAAACTATGATACTACATGTTAGATCAATGAGATATATCCTACAATGTAAGTAATTAAAATCCAGAATAACAAGCTACAAAAAATGAAAGATAAAATGCAGAATAACAAGCTACAAAAAATTAGAGATAAAATGGAACACATTACACAAGAGATTATGTAGAAACTTTATAATGTGCAAGGAAAAATCGTAGACAAAATGACAGCATCCAGACGCTATATTAATCAACATCAACTCTCTTATACAACAAATCCTCCAAAAAATCTATAAGTGCTAAAAACCAAGCACTTAATGCTTACACATAAAGCATTCAGGTTGTGAACCAAGCATAACCTAGCCTACAAGATCCAACCTCCAAGCATGCAAGCACACATTTGCATAGATGCATTAACTAAAGGAATTACAATGGAGAACTCATGCATATTTATGCACTTACAATATAGTGAGAGAGTGAGAGAGTAACATCATAGATGGCTCAACAAATTTGCCACATTCTATGTGGGCACTAATGATCAATAGTAAAATGTTTATTTTCATGTGCAAGGGTCACCAAAGTAGACCATCCACTTTAGAAAATGTTCAAGTACATTTCCATGTGACTCCAAACATCATCTTCCACTTCACATGTGAGGACAATCAACAATAGTAAACTGTTGTCTTCTTTTTCTATGTGTACACCAAAGTTCAAAAGGTGTTGCAATCACCTTTTTGACTTTATCCACATATTTGAACCATTAGGTCCCTTATAAATTTGACCCATACCTAACCTTTTATCTTTTTCACCACATGACAAACCCATGTGACTACCAAAGACAAAACCCATGTGCCTTGGTGGAAACCCATATGCCTTGGTGGAGTGTTATGCCATACTCCCATCACATCAACCTAATCACATGTGAGAGGCCCTCCATGGGCCCTGCCACATTACCAATCATCCACATCACTAACCATCTACATCACCAGCATACCACAACACCATGAATAGTATCCATGAAAAGTAATTTATGAATAGTAATTGTGAATAGTGAATTCCCACCTAACAAAAGAAAAGTCTCTCTAAAATCTACATTATTCTCATATCCCTCTATATAAGACACATATGAAAGGCTCAATAAAAGTTATGGTGCCCATGGCCAAAAGCAAAGGTCTAGATAACATATCAATTAGTTTGTTAGTCATATGTTTCTTATATTTGGTAATAAAATGAAATTGTTGAAAAAACCACATCCACTTATAGTGGCTAGTTTGATGAGGTTTGGTTTGGGCTTATTAATATTAGAGAGACTGGTGATCCGTGTGGATAATATTTTTCCTACCCATAAACTAGTGTTTACATTTATTGAATGATTGAACAATAACATATAGTTTATCATATGTACAATAATTCATAATTTCACATTGTAATAACTTTGAATTGTAACATACATGTTTACCTCCTTGTGATATGATAACCCCTATAACATAGTTACTAGTATATGTTTCCACCTCAAAGGGTAGATGCAAGTTAAGCAAAGTACTAAAGCATTGATAATCTTGTGTTTGAACATATCATATACATCTTATTTGTTCTTATCCAAAATAAATGTCTTACCATTTACAATTGTAGATACCTCATTCTGGCCACAACTGGCTTCCGACCAGACTTCAACCTGATTTTTACCAAACATTACAAATTAAGTCTAATAATCATTGAACATTCTAATTTCATCCACATATCATTCATCAATGTTCAAAATCATGTTGAGGCATCCATATTTGGGGTATTATATTGTACGCAACAAAAACCTCTCAATAATTCATCTCCAATCACCTTGTGACCTAACAACTAATACTTTGGCCTATGGATCCATTAAATAGAGCACTTGAACAATTATTAAAAGAGGTAAAATGCTAATCAAAATGAATCAAATAATTAAAATAGATTAAATGCTTAGCTAAATTATCTATTTGTAATTAATGAATATATAAAATAGAAATTAAAAAATCAAAATATCAAGTCTTTTCATCATTGACTTTATGAGTTGTCAAGCTCTTCCAAAATATCTAATTTGAAAGCCATTCTTATTAATTAAAAATCATAATTACATGACATCTTTGTAACCCAATTGGAGTTATCCTCAACTCACCTAAGATTAGTTTGAACTCATTCCATGTCTAAATTCAACCTTAACTTACCTTGATTGAGGGTTAATTTTGGAGGCTATAAATACAAGACATTATCTATTGATCAAGAAGCTATCATGGTGCAATGTTATTATGCCAAAATACCTCCAACAAGCTTTGATAGTGTAATGTTATTATGGAAGATTTCTCTCATAAACTCTTTTAGTAGTGCTACCATGCCAAATTCATAAGCCAACCAACCAAACTAAGGTACCAAGGTGAAGAAAATGAAGCTCCATTGATGAAGATTTATTGATGTACAAAGCTGAGAAAGCCACTTAAACAAGCCATTTTGGAGCTCCAAGGAAGGTAAAAGGATTTTTTCTTTTGTTTTTTAATTATGTTTTCATTGTATGCTTGTTACATATGCTCCCCCTAGTATCTAGGCTAGAGGTGTTAGTGTTTAGTGTGTTATTTTGATTTGGCTTTATTGGACCAACACTATACTAACCTCCCCTTTAATGTATTATTTGTTCACATAATGGCACACCTAGTTATAATAATTAACATCTAGATAGATTGAAAAACAATGATTTTTTTAAAGATGGTTATAATCATTGACACTATAGTTTGAAACAATATGACAAATTGAAAAAAGGGGGTTGATGAACTGAATCCGTACTTACAGAGTAAGAGTAAATCAACACAGAGGAGAAATATGAATTTGAGCCACCTGCTAGTATGGAGATGCACGTCCTAACTAGCAAGGATTAAATTCATCCATGATTTAATTACTTTTTATTTGAAAAATAATTTGGATAGATTGAGATTTTGTTAGTTGACTAAAGAGAAGTACTGTGACATCATTGCTTGTAAAATTTTTAGAGTTGATTTGTTATGTAACACGTGACATTATGCATCATGATATAAAACACCATGATGACTTAGCCAAAATATGCATAAACACTGACACATGATCCAATAAACAAGTGAAAATAATGCACCAATGATAAAAACCATGATGATAATATTGACATATGAATATGGATGGACTTAAGTATAATGCACAAGAAATCACCCAATGAACACATTCATACTAAGTCAAGACACGACAATAAAACCAAACAAACAAACAAATAAGAAGACAAAACACCAATAAACAAAAATCAAAACACTAAGAAACAAAAAGGGAACAAAACATTTAAAACATCATGAAATAAATGCAAACAATAGTTAATCACAATGTTAGTGCAAACATAAAACAAAGACCAAGGTGGTCTAGAAATAAACTAAACAAACAAGATGGCCCATCTCAAAAAATTTGATAGCTGTATATCTCACATGGAGATTCTAAGCCAATTTTCATGATTTTGTGATTGTTTAAGATTTTATAAATATTTTACCAATGTTTATAGATTTTTTGAAGCATCTTAACTCGATTGAGAATTATGAGATACTAAATAGTCCAACTCACAAAATGACAAGAGTGGACAAACTTTAAGTGCTTGTAAAATGGTGAGAACGTGGCAAAGGGGTGACTGAACTGACCTCCATGTGAATCGAGAACTACCTACATAGTCCCAAGATGATACCTCAAGTCACTATAGTTCTTCTTAAGAATCACTAAACATCCCAATTTCATCTGCACATCATTCATTAATGCTGCACAAATGAAATTGGGACATGCAATGATTCCTAGACTCAATTTGCAACATTTGGTAGAAATCAGTTTGAAGTATGGTTGGAAGCCAGTTTTGGCTAGAATGGGGTGTCTATAACTATCATAGCATGCAAAGTGTGGCTGTAGAAGATAATTTCCTGATAAACTTCCTGAAATACTGAACTACACCATAAAATCTCCTTGTTTCGATCACATTAGAAGGATTTGGCCAATTCATGTTAGCATTTACCTTTATCAGATCAATATTTAATTATCCATCTCTAACCACATTCCCTAAGAAAGCAAGTGATTATTGAGCAAACTCATAATTCTTGTCATTCAACACTAACTTGTTTTCCTTCAAAACTTAAAAAACTTGTTTTAAATGATCAATATGCTCATCAATTTTTTTGCTGAAAACAAGAATATCATCTAAATACATAATAAAAATGGAATCAATAAATGGCCTTATTACTTTAGTCATCATCTGCATGAAGGTATTCCATGTATTGTATATCCCAAAATTTAGAACCAACCATTCATACAAACCTTTCTTTATCTTAATTGTTGTTTTCCAAATATCATCTTCTTTGATTCTCACTTGGTGATACTCAAATTTCAAATCAAGCTTAAAAAAATACTTGGCATGTTGAATTTCATCTATAAGATCATCAATTAGGGGAAGAGAGTGCCTATTCTTGATGGGTTCTTGTTAAGTGCTTTATAATTAACACACACTCCATGAACCATGTTTCTTAGTTACTAAAACAATAAGAGAACCACATGGATAAGTACTGAGACAGATCACACCTTGATTAATTAAATATTGTAAGTGCTATTTTACCTTATTTCCATCCTTCAAAGACTACCTATACAACTTGAGATTTAAAACTAAATTTCATGCTCATTAGGCCTCACAGGTGGCAATCCCCTGGCCTCATGGAAAACTTTATTGAACTATTGCACCAAATATTCCATACACTTTTTCTATTTTTTAGTAAACATGCTACAATAAGTATTATTTGTAACCACTTATTTATCTTGAATATCTCTCAAAATAAGTAAAACAAACTTCCCACTTGCATTAATAAAAATTTTAGCTTGAGAGACACTTACCAAAGATATTTTAAAATCACCTTTGTAGGCTTAAATGATGCAACACTTACCATCCTTTACCAAAAGGTATTGGTTGGCACTCCACATGTATAAAATCCCATATACAAAAGTAAGGGTTTCCAAACACTACATCACACACTTCAAGAGACAACATCCACAACAACCTCATCAAATAAATGCGCATTAATACCAAACTTAACTTTACATCCATTGGTCACCTTGATGTTTGCACTTTTGATCACCCAAACCAAAATAATATGGGAAGATTGTAAATCTCTATATTTAATTTGTATCCTAACTCTTTGATTATCAAATTTTCTTGTGAACAAATATCAAAAGAGCATCCACTTTTATTTTCTTCATCCGCATTTTCATATGGAAATATTAGAAAGTTCACTCTCTTGAGTCAAGTAATGATTAAATTGTCCCCCTCTTTCTGGTCTGCACCATTTGGTATTAAAGCAAGGTTGTTCCTTGTTTGATTAAGTTTGTAAGGATCTAGTGGATTTCTTACAAGTTTGGGAGAAGTCCTACAATTGTATAAATTTATGTGAGGGGTAGAAATGGCACATAGAGGAGTACCTCCTGGAAGAGGAGGAAGAACACCAAGAGTAGTAGACTTGGCAGAGATTTTGGAAGGAATCTAAGATAGATTGGATTTCATGGAGATTGCATAACATAGAGGAGTTGTTAAAAATGTGAGTGAATATGGAGGAGAATGAGGGGCCTTAAAATTTTAGTTTGAAGAGCTACTAGATAAACTAAAGGATAGATTATTAAAGCTGATTGCTAAGATGGAAGGCAATCTAAGGTTGGATATGTCTAGTGATTTAGGGAGTTTATGTCCTAAATATCTAAATGATTAGATTAAGGAATTTCATAAGTGTTTTGATTATGAAAAAATTGATGACCTAAAGATGGTGAAGTTTGCTTGTGCATATTTTAATGGACATGCATCTTATGGTGGGATCATGTGGAGCTAGTAAGAGTGAGAAGACAAAAATAAAAAAATCAAGAGTTATGAAAGGATGATTGCAAGGTTGAAATTCAAGTTTTACCTCTTGATTATAACATAAGTTTGTTCACTAACCTGCGAAACTTGAGGCAAAGAGAGATGAGTGTAAAATATTACATGGCAGAATTTTACAAACTCACAATTCGGGTTGGTCATGTTGAAGATGATCAAGAGAAGATAGCAAGGTATGTTAATATCTTCATATTGAGCATGCAAATTTGTTTTGGATGGTTAGGTTGCATTCTATAGAGGAAGTCTATCAATGTGCACTGAAGACAAAAGAGAAGTTGTCAAGAAGTCAACTAAAAATGACAAAGGCTAGGAGTAGTTTGATGGAGGATAGAGACATGCAAGGAGAGGAAAACTAATATCCTTATGGATAAAATGAAGATGAGGATGAGGACTCAGATACCTTATGGGATGGTGAACATGTTGAAGCTCAAGGTGTTGAGTGGACATTTCATGGAATTTTTTATGAATGCATAATTTATGGGCATAGGGCATTTGAGTGTCCTCAAATAGGGTCAAAACAAGTTACAAAAGAGAAGCAAAGGGATAGCAGGGTAGTCATGTTACCAATCAAAAATGAATGAATGAGATGATGATAAACAAGGACTTTGGGAGGTTCAACTGCAGCCAAGAAACAAGAAGTGAAATTTATGGTGAAGATAAAGAGCTTTAAGACATCAATGAAGCAAGAGGGGCCATGGAAAAGAATGAATAATTTTAGAGTTAGGTGTAAAACAAGAGGTATGTGTTGCAATATTACAATTTATAGTGGGAATATGGATAATATAATGTCTATTGAAGTCATAGACAATTTAAATTTTAAGTGTACACCCAACCCCGTGCCATATAGGATGTCTTGGTTATTAAAAGGGCATGATGTTATAGTATGGGAACAATGTGTAGTGGATATGACTAGCATTGCTCCAAACGGGCACATTTACGCTAGAAGGCATGTATTATTTTTTATTTATAAGAATTATACCTCCCTCAAAAACTATGATGGTTGAACATGTCTAGTCTTTTGTACATGAAGCATAAAGAAATAACAATTTAATATTTTTGGTTGATATGATAGTGGAAAATGAGTTGAACTTGAGTAATGAACATGAAAGTGATTACATATTTAAAAGTGCACTAGGTGGTGATGATGAAGAGCAATGACAAGGTATATTTGTACCAAGATATAAGTATGATTGAATAAATATCCACACGTTACAAAATAAAAAATAAAAAAATAAATATGTAATAAAGCAATGAAGCCTTCATTGTGTAAAAAATTCTATATAGAAAAGTGGGACTATTATTTTTTGAAATTAGTAAATAATTATATATGTTTTATAATATAAAACAATAAAAAAAATATAAAATAAAGTAGTGAAGGCTTCATTGTGTAAAAAATTCTATTTGGAAAAAGTGGGCTCAAGAATGTACAATGACTCTATTGCATTACCAAATATCACAAAATTTTTCTTCACACGCGACAACATGATAAATATCATTCAATGTTGAATAATACTACTTCACCTAAAGGTCAAAAAGTGAGATACTGTAAGTATATATAAATGCATACATATCGTGATAAGTTTGCAGTTACTTTTTAAAACACATTTCAAGCTGAAAGCGAGAAATCAAATTTATGAAAGAAAATTGTAGCCAATTTTTTAAAATCAATTATTACAATCATGCATTCTTTACCATTATTCCTTTTCCACAAGATTAAAAAAAAACTACTATAATTATACAAAATGTAATGCTTAAATATTTCTCTTTGGTAAAGGTATTTTGTTTTTGTTGCTTGATCTTACTGCTAAGATGTTGCTCAATATTCATAAATTCCAAACACTTCTTACTCATCTTGCTCTTTAATGTTTCATTATAAAAACACTGAATCTCAAATTTGAAATTAAAGAATGACTATTAAAAAAAATGAAATTAATTAAATATCCATTTATGCAAATAAGTCAAATTTAAGACAGATTAAAAATAAATCTTAAAATAAAATGATAGGTCAATAATTATTTTTTGGTGATCTTATTTTTATGTAATAATTCAACATTTGAAAGGATAAAAATATGATTTTCTTTAGGATTTATCAGGGGTTGACCGAGGGGAAGGAGAGGGGATTGATTTATTGTTTATGTTTCTTTCTTCTACTATGAACTATATTAATAATTGAAAGGAAATGTTAAAAAAGTAATAGTCACCAAAAATATTCATGACAAGCAAGGTCAACTATCAAATTTAGTCCTTGCCATAATCTACCCCTTCACCTATGATGACAACCGCCATTAATTATGATGGCCTTCAATGAATTAACGACTCATACACGAGCACTTCTTTTAACACGTGTGTGTTTAATAGGCCACTTGTCTATGGTGTTAAGTTGGCCAACACACACACACACACATACATATTTGTCGTACATTTTCATACATACCATAATAAAACAATACCTCTCTTCTCATCGTACTTTGATCAAGGTAATAATTTTTTTTTTTTTCCATTTTTTTTAAGTTTGTAAATTTAGTTTTTAATATTTTTATAATTATGTATGTGTAACAACATCCTATTGTGTTATGTAGTTACTTATTTTTTAGCTTGAAGCATACATTGATGCTTTTTATAACATTATTATTAAAATATGTGCATGTAAGGTGTTGTTATTAGTATTTAGTAAATTAATTGTTAAATATGGTCATATGCCCATCAAATTTAAACTTAATTTTATCACTATGGAAACAATTTAAAATTACAATGATAAGATACGATGCACTTTCACATGAACCAATATTTTGTTAAACACAATGCATTACAAATAACCTTATAGAAGTAAAACCTCCCTTCTCCCTTCTCGCTCCTCCTTCCTTCCCCCTATTGAAATCACCATACAAATTGAATATCATAACTTGAGATTAACATGCACCTCTTTTACTTTTGGACATTGAAATTCTCAATTATTTATGATCTTTTTATGCATTATTTATTTTTTCAATCTTTTCATGTCTTCACTTAGTTCTTGTCCTACTCCACCATATTTCATTTACTTCTTCAAGGACTTCACATAGGGCCTAACCTTTATCCATATTTGGATTGTAAACTTTTTTCATGGATCTTTACGATTCTCATTCATACTCATGGTCATGACACATGATCCCCTTCAAAAATTATTTGGTAGTGGAGGATTTACTTACAAGATTTTAATGGATGGCTTGATTGACTTTGTTATCTATTCTATTTGATTTCTATAGTTTTTTTATAATACATGGAAGGAGACTAAGTAAAATAGGTTATGTAAACATGTATAATTTTTATTCAAAAACTATTTATTGTAAAGAAATTCATATATGATGGTAAACATTTTTTAGAAATAAATTTAGAATTTAATGGAGATCACGAATTTCGTGTATGCTTATTAATAATTTTAATAAGAAGAAAACAATACTTTGTATAAGCCATGGTCTGGAATAGTTTTGAGGTAGTCAATGTCTATATGAAGGAATGTTTTGCTATCTTAACGTTGGAAAAATGGGTCTTTCAACATTATTGTCAAAGAGAAAATAATTAATTATATTGTACCACAATGATTCCATCAAGGATTCCATTTTCTAGTCTGCATGAGCCTACCCTTTGGCGCCCTTCCATATCACTTACCAACTATTTTATTTTTCTTTCATGGAGCTCACTATTAACATATCTTAGGGTGTCATTGTAAGTTTAATTTATTGATGAGACTATTGTATGCATATGAATTTATTTTAATATAATGAATTATACGATTTTCTATTCTATCTTAACACTATTTCAAATCTGAAGCTTGATGACTATCCATTTAACAAGAATCTTCTAAAATCTATACAATGTTTATGCTTTTCTAAATAAAAAACATGTTTTCTAGTTATAAAATAATAGGGGTAAAAAGAATACCTCTGATGAAATATGTTGTACACGATTATATTTGATGAACACATGATTATCTATAAAAGGAACGAAATGAATGTGCTTTGTTAGATTGGGATTAAATGTGCTAGGTGTGGAAAGTGTCGTTGAACAATTGCATAAGAGATGGGAAATTGAAAATAAAATCAAATGAGTTTTTTAAGATAGACATTGCATTGCCATAAGTGTTTGAGTTTGATAGGGCATGGACACTTATAGAGGCCATGTGAATAGTGGCATTGTTGCATACCATTGTTGGACTCAAACAACATAATCACCAACCAATAAAACAAATATATATAACATGTGTCAATGCCATCTACAAACAGGTGCACAACTAGGATCAAAAGTAAGTACAAAGAATGAGGAGTTTCAGGAGGGGTGCACACTCATAAAAATAGGTACATATTAAGATAGTGTTTGGTGTGATGTATTGCCTATGGATCCATGCCTATGGATGTTGGGGATACCATGATAATTTGACAATAAGGCTAAGTATGGTATAAGAGACAATGTAGTTTCAATTGAGAAAAGTGGAGAGAGGTGGATCCTAATTCCATGGAATGAGGAGAATGGATTCATGAAGCATAAAAGTCATGTTGTTTATATAAATACAAGAAAAGAAGCTATAGCAAAAGATAAAAAAGAATGGGAAATTGCAAGTTATGGCCTAATTGAGTTTGTGTATGAAAAGGCAAGGGAGATTGAGGAAATATTTATACAAGCATTAGAAACACATGAATAAAGAGAGATGGTAGAGGACCAAAAAGTTGTGATTGGAGAGAATAAAATTGCATTGAAAGACAAAGAGAGGGTGGAGTTTCCATGTGAGCAACTCAAACTATTTTGAAAAACAACAAAGAGAAAAAAAAATGTGAGCTACTCGTAGAAGAAGAAATCTTCATAGGAGGAGAATATGGAGGTGAATGAATAAGACAACTAAGGATAATTACATGTTTCCATGAAGGAAATAATGGAGGCAAATGAAGTGCAAGTGAATAAACATGATGAGAGTACAAGTTTAGACCATCTATGTGAAGAAGAGGCAAAAAAACAAGTGAAGAATGGTGATAAAGCATAAATAAAGGTTGATGAGAATGGACCTTTATGTTAATAACTTCACGTATAATATTAGAAATAAATTGAATAATATGCAGAAAGATATAGTTTGCACAACACAAGATATATGTGGGACAAATGCCGTAATATAAATTATATTCAAAAATACCCTTAAGGTAAGGAATCACTCCACTATTGCAGGCCTCTTTGAGGGGGCAACCTCCTTATTATAGCATACACTCCAATTACAACATTTCTCCTTGATGCCTTAAAGAATGATATGTACCTTCTTATATAAACTATCTTATAATAATAGATGGGTATATCACTAATCTCAATGTAGACAGAGTCATTGCCCAAAATAATAAATACCACAAGTTACCCATATGGATGGGTATGTTACGAATCCTAGTGTAGGCCAACTCATTGCCCAATATAATAAATACCACAAGTTAGTCATACATATGGGTATATCATTAATCTCAATATAGGCGAACTCATTGTCTAAATAATAAATACCACTAGTTACCCACATGACTCCATATAATATACCCACCAAGAGGATGTCTGTCACATGGCATTTCCACCCGCCAATATACATCATAATATCATTTATCTCAATGTATTACATTCGAACCCTAACATGTTTCACCATGGAAACATGAGAAGAAAAAAATATGTTTTTTTATAAATCCCAATTACATTACATAATAAAAAATGTTTTTCTCAAAGCTTGAATATAAAATGGAGGCTTATCCATACATTCGATTCTTCTTTTGCCTGGAAAATATGTTTTTACTAAAGTTTGAGAACCAAATGGAGGACCATCTATGCATCCGCTTCTTCTTCATTTGCTTGAATATGATCACGTAGAACAACATTGTAACAAACATAATAAATGTATGATTTTGTTTTTGTCCTTTGATCAAGTTAGAAACCCCATGAGTAAGGAGCAATGATAATCATATTGATAGCCTTATTTTTCCCTAGGCAATGATATATGCAGGGGGAAGGGGGATTGAGTGGGCAAGGGAGGAGTAGGCGTGGGGGGGTGTAGATTGGGAATGATATATCCTAATATAATTATAATGATCTATTTTAAATTTGAAAAAGGGTTTGAGCTAGACTAAGGACAAGATAAAATGACTTTGGTTTTGGGTTTTTGGATGTTTTCTATTTTTTGAATTTTCTGACTAACAATGAAGCTACGAACAAAGGGTAAAAAATATTTTTAGTAGCAGGAATGGATATGGTAGTAGATGGAGTGGGTTAAGGATTCAAGATGGAAAGCATGAGGAATAAATCTCTACGAATTACATCACATAAGAATCATATGCCCAATCCGTGTTGAGACTATGTTGTAATTGTAAAATCATGGATGTACCAAGATCTTTCAAAAGCATGTTTTAAGACCTCTTTCATGTTTTTATCAAAGTAAAAAACAAGTAGAATGATTGTAACAACCCCACATGAATTGTACTAGATTAATGCAATAATTTTTTTAAAAACTAGTTACTCAACATTTATTATTTCATTAGATTACACCATGAAAATCTAATATGAGATTTTTAACATACTATCAAAGCATAATACACTTTCAAAAAATTAAAATAACAGTTTCAATTACTTATATTTCATGTAACATAACATAATTGCAATAAAAGTGATCACTTTAAAATCCAACCATCGCTGGTAAAATAAGTACAACTAATGATGTTAAAAAATAAAAAATCATATAATTACATTTCCATTAGGAATTTAGCCTTGATACAATAAATAGATACCATGCTCCATGGAGCTCGAGTCAAACTAACTCATGCATCTATGATAATCTTAAGTGTAGTCTCCTAGTAAGTACTGTAGTGGAGAGGGAGAGCATCATCTGAGCACTTTTTCATACCAACCATAGACCATCAATCCCCTGCACAATCTCCCATCAGAGAATGGCATGCCCTTCATGGATAGATAGATAGTTACGGTGCAGGAATCCAGAGAGACATGCCAGTACCTGTGTGCTATAAGATTTATACTACATGATGTGTACCATAAAAAAAAAATGTTTCTAACGTGATATTATATAAATACATAAATCAAACATATGAAATGACAATGTCTATCTAATATTAATTTGACCAAAGTTTTCAAAGAATATATGATCTCTAGAATCTGTTAATTTCATACACACCACTTGATCGGATTACCTTCATCTTGCATTCAAGATGCCAACTAAGCCAATCAAGTCCATCTCACTACTTGTTTGGCATTACAAATGCAAGATTGGTTAAATATAACATAGTATATAAATCAATGATTAAAAATAGATTACTCCTATTAATAGATATACTAAAATGCTAAGTACAATAAATAATCATAGCTATGCATTTAGTCCATCAAATGCATTAAATAAATTTCACACCTAATGATATTTCAAACATAATTAATATATTTAAATACTATCCAAAGATCATACCATCTGTGCATGAATCATATCAAGTTCATAAACACATACACATCACAAAAATATATTGAAATTTTAATCACAAGTATGCATATACCATAACTTGTACCACCACAACTTAAGTATACTACATGATACATACAACTATACAATTTATTCAAGTTTCCTAATTCATCTTAAAAATAATAATTCAAGTACACTGTTATAACATCCGTGTATACAGTGCCAATATGTCGACTAATTGAAAGAGTATCTTAGAGTTTCGTTATGTAGAGCATATACATGTTTTTATGTGTAAAGTCATACTGACTTAAGAAGTTTAGTCATAACTTGGAAATAATTTTCATATCATTCCTTATTGGTTCAACTTATAGTTTATATCTATTTAAAGATGAGTAATGGATCATTAAACCCGTATATGTTTACTTTAATAACTAAATATCCATATTTGCATACCTATAGGTTTTCCTATTTACCCAACTTTCTACGCTTCCATAATAATTTACAAGGTTAAAACATTTGTTAAGAATACTCAACAAATATATATGGGTCTCCATTGTACTTTCCAATCTAAGCTTAACTTTCTTCATGAACCAATAATGTAAACACAACTAAGTCTTCATTATGAGAAATCTACTTGATAATTAAAAATGTTTAAAATAACTTCAACCCTCCCTAGTTTTTTACTCATAAATGCCTTGTAAATAAAATTATGTAGTTCGCTCAATGATTTTATATAGATATAAAGCTATTTCAACCATAATACAAAATTCTGAGGCAAAAATAAAGTTCCACCTAAAATTTGATTTGTCGTAAGAAAGTTTCCAACATACTCTTATCGTTTCTCTTCCAAACAAAGTATACAAACTTCCCATATCATGGGTTATTTTACCATTGATATTATACACATAAATTTATGTAAACACTATACATACTTCTTTGTTTTATAAAATCGTAAGATTAAAATATTTAATTACAAATCCAAACTTATATGGATTATAACTAAGACTGTAAACAACTATAAATTTCTACGATCCATATGATGATTATACGCTGCTAAATACGATTTGATGTAATAATATTTTATCTTCTATTTCTCATTGCACTGGCATATATACATTTTTGTATGCAGATCACTTTCCCTAGCATATCTCAATGACATACTCATACACATCGACATACAGATATACTCATGAATTTTAACCATTATGCAGACCGACATAACACATATACACAAATATTTTAACCAGAATACAAATTGACATACACATGCATATCTCAACTAATTTTTTCAGTTGTTGATAGGGAGATTAACTATTAGATCCACACTATAATGCCTAGTTATACATAGGATATAGAGGTTCACCTCATTTTCTTAGCTAATAATTTATCTTAGTCAACTTGTTACAATATAACAGGGTATTCAGATAATCACAAGTAAAAACTATATGCAAATAGAATCTTCCTCAACTAGTTACAAAATCTAAACAAAAAGGACTTGAATCGATTTCTTAATTTATAAAAATCATGAAATGGGATTACTTCACCTACTAGTAGTTTCCTTTTTCTGTTCTATCTCTCTGCTTGCCTTGCTCTCATCATCCTCCTCTTTTCCTCACTATCCTCCTCTTTACTTTGTCATCTCTTTCCTCTATTTCCTTTGCTGTACTCTTATTATAATCTCTTCTTCTTTTTGATTTCTTTTTTCTTTTCATGCAAAAATCTGTTTACTTTAGCGTTTGGTTTCCAATTAGTTACCAAAACTTATTTGAGCTTTCATTAATTTTAAAAATCGTGCATGTTTTAATCTTTCATTTCAATGTCGTGTCAATTACTAATTTAAGTTCATTTAAGTCATTCATTAAATGATAATTTTAGATTTTTAATTCTCAACTAATCCAAGTATTGGACTAGCTCTTAAGTTAACATTATTAGGATAGTTAAATTTTCTTAACTTAAACATAAAAAGATAATTATCTCTTTAAAAGATAAATCAAACCAATTAATAATCTAATTATTACAAGATAATTATTTTAATTAAATACTAGTATATATGGATTATATATATCTATCATTATTTAATCTATATTTATACTAATGCCTTGACTATTACTTATACATAAAGACATTAAATCAAGATAATGTTATTTACCAAATATCATTTAAACTAGTCACTATGTTAGGCAATTTAGATTAATTTAAACATTGACAACATGATCATAATAAAAGTATATCAAAATTCAAAAGCAAACAAACTATCTTAATCAAACAAAGAGTCAAACAAGTTATTCTACTATGGTGTGTGTGTGTGCTAGGTTACTATTAGTTCCTCTATCATTTTCAATCATCCCATCTACGCCATCCTCTCTGATGATGTTTTCATTTTGTCATGTTTTGAGGAAAAAATCAATCCTGCATCCACCTCATGACTAGTACGTAATTATTCTGAGTCCTCATATACATCAAAAACTAATGATGCATAACTAAAAAAATATACATCCGCAATGTACAAAAATAAGAAAGTACAAATGTCACATTAATCCATCATGTAAACTAATAAACATATCATTGTCTCATAACCATTATATGTCATAAAGCTCAATTAAAGTAATAAAAATCAAATGATAACTACAATAATTCATAGATTCAAATGTTATAATACTTAGAATGAAATCAGGATATAATATCCTTCCTCCTTAAAACTAGTCATCGTCTTGATGACATTTATTCAAATAATAGTTCTAAATAACAAATAAAGTTTAATAGAATTAAAACATATTATCTGGTATTAAATTCATGCAAAAAAATATGAAATACCCTATAGAACTGATCATAGTTCTCCCAAATAGCACTATCTTCAGAGTATTGGTCCCACAAAACCTTGCATTATGACACTTATCTATTACACAAATGAATTTTATGAGTATCAATTAATTTGATTGATTGTACCATAACCATCATGGGATCCAAAACTTGCAAAACATTTCAAAATAAAACATGAAAGATCAATTATATACTTTTTAAGATAAGATACATGGAAAATATTATGTAATAGAGCTAGGGTTAGTAGAAATACATGCCTATACATGACAAGATTGACCACTTCTAACACATCAAAGGGTCCCACAAATCTTGGTGATAGTTTTACTGACTTCTCAAATTTAATTAAGCTCTTCTACGGATTAACTCTCAAGAACATTTTATCACTTACAAAAAATTGCTTATTTGTCCTCTTCATGTCAACATAACTCTTTTGTCTATCATTAGTCTTGGCCGATCTCTACTTGATTAACCTAACTTGTTATTTCATTTTTGAAAGCATCTCAGGTCCAAAGACTACTCTATCCTCTAACCTATCCCAACTGATTGGTATCTTGCACCTTCTTTCGTATAGTGCCTCAAATGATGCCATCTTTAACGCTAATTGGTATGAGTCATTGTATGTAAAATATACCAATCAAAGATAATCTTTTCATTTATATTGATAATCAATGCAATACATATAAATAAGATCTTCTAATACCTGATTAACTCACTCAGTTTGACCATCAATCTATGGATGATATGCATTGTTGAAATTTAATTACATACACAAAGTTGAATTCAAAGTTACCCAAAACCTAGAAGTCAACTTCGGATCCCGATTCGACATGATCTTCTCTGAAAATCCATGCAACCTATACACTTCCTTTATGAACCTTTTTACAAGGATAGGTGCATCATCTATTAAATTACCTAGTATAAAATGGGCCACCTTAGTTTGTCAACAACTACCAAAATCATATCATGCCTGCTCTGTGATATTGGTAAAGTTTGGACAAAGTCCATACTGATAACCTGCCACTTCCACTCTAGTATATCATGTGGATATAACAATTCAGTTGAGTTCACATGCTCAACTTTCAATTGATAACATTGTAGACAATGTGACACATAGTCTACTACATCTTTCTTGATTCCTTTTCAAAAATATAAAAGTCTAAGATTTGACATGAGTTTTGTTACTCCTGCATGTCCTGAATATGGGGAATTATGCAATTATTTTAGCACTGTGTTTCATAAATTCTCTCAATCTAGCACATACATCCTTCCATTGTAACATAAAATACCATCACTTTCAAAATTGAATCCTTTATATCAAAGATTTTGAGCATTCTCAAACAATACTTTTCTGACCTGATCATAATATTCATCTCTTGGTGAGAACTCAATCACATGATCCTTGAAAGTACTTTTGATAGTATCCATGATTGCTATGTACCCTCTATGACTCAAAGCATCAACTACTCTATTCTTTTTACCTTTGATGCAATTGATGTCAAATTCATATTCAAACATAAAATCTAACCGTCTTTGATGAGCATTCAAATTTGGTTGGGTGAAAATGTATTTGAGTCTCAAGTTATCAGTTTTGAGCTCAAAAAGTTTTTATAATAAATAATGTTTCCAAACTTACAAAGCATGAACAATTACTATAAGTTCAAGATCATGAGGGACGTAATTTACCTCATAAATTTTTAGCTTCTATGATTCATAAGCCATAACTGCACCATCCTGTATAAGGACTCAAGTCCTTTTATTCCCTCTTATGATGCATCTATGATCACTAAAAATTGACCATTGAAATTATGAACTCTCAACACTGGTGTCAAAGTAAGTCTTATTTTCAATTCTTAAAAATCTACCTAACACTGTTTTGATTAGACAAATCTTTGGTTCTTCCATTATAAGGAGGTAATTGGATTAGCTATTTAAAAAAAAATTAGAATGAACTTTCTGTAATAGTCAACTAACCCTTTGAAACTTCTTACCTCATGCACATTCCTTGGTGCCAGCCACTCCATAATGGCTCTTATCTTAACTGGATCTACATAAATACTATATGTGAAAATAATATGTCCTAAATATTGCACTCTCTTCTAAAAAATATACACTTGAACAATTTGTCATATAACTTGTACTTCTATAATTATTGTAGAACTAATTTTAGATGTTGAAAGTGTTCCTCTTCTTTTTTAGAATATATAAGAATATCATCCAGAAAGACCAAAACAAAGTGATCTAGATAATCTTTGAACACATTATTCATGAGATTCATGAATGCTATCGATGCGTTAGTAAATTCAAAAGGTAATACTGTGAACTCATAATGCCTATAACAAGTTCTGAAATCTATCTTTGAAATATCCTCATCCTGAATTCTCAACTGATGGTATCCTGTTCTAAGATCAATTTTAGAAAAGATCATTTCTCCTCATATTTAATCAAAAAGATCATCTATACAAGGTAGTGGATACCTATTTTTAATAGTTGTCTTATTCAACATCCTATAATCAATGCAAATTCAAAAAGTATGATCCTTGTTCTTGATAAAGATAACTAGTGCACCCCATGGTGACACACTAGGTCTAATCAACTCATTTGATAACAATTTCTAGAGTTGAGATTTCAATTCAACCAATTAAGTTGTTATCATCCTATAAGGTCCTTTAGACTATGGTTTCAATCCAAGTATGATATCAATAGAGAAATCAAATTCATGTTTAGGAGGCAATCCTGGTAATTTTTTCAGAAACACATCATAAAAATATTTTAAAAATGGATAATCTTGGAGAGATGATTCCTCAAGATCTTCCATTTAATTTATCTTGACGATAAATGCTTGGCATCCTTTTCATTGAGCCATCCTAAGTTTCATTGCATAAATATGCCTGAGCATGAACTCTTTCTTCTCACCCTGAATTTGTGTCTAATTTTCAAAATCATCTAGACACTCAACCTTATTCAAGTAGTATTCAACTTTGGCCTTGTGTTTTGCAATCTAGTTGACTCCTAGGATCAGATCATGTGATGCTATTAGTGCTACATATAGATCCAATACTATAGTGAATTTGGGCAACCTAATCTATGCTTCAACTAGACACTTGTCAACCATGACTTTCGAGTCATTTCCATACTATACTGACCATGCATTTACCATAAATCTAGCTCTTCTAGGAAACTTACTAAGCATTCTAAGAGCTATAAAACATTCAGTAGCCCCTGTGTCTATCAAAATAGAAACTATATTTTCAAATAAAATACCTGATAGCTCTATGGGTGATGCTTAAAATTTAGTTTACTGATTATCAATTGTTGCATGAATACACTACTGAAAATTGCCCTACTGAGAATTGGGACATTTTTTATTTAACTTGTCTTGAGTGCATTCACGAGAATAATGGTCTCCTCTATAAATGAAATAGCCTCCAGGTGGTCCTTTCCTATCATTTTGTGGGTTTCCCTTAAAACTATCTTTGAAACCATTACCTAGTCTCTTGTTTTCAAATCTACTACTGAATTTAAGATTCTGATTCTTGAACTGTCCCTTAGAGTTTTCACTCCTTTGTTTCTAATTATTCTTCTTAAAAGTTGGCTTAGAACTTCCAAACTTTTTTTGAACTTGTCTTTGACTTGTGCAAGAGACTTCAACTTATGCTCCTACTTGACTGGTTTCTCGAAGATCTGTTCCATGGTAGAAGGTCCATGAACATCTACCTCACCACCGATCTGGGGTTTTAATTCCATAAAAAACTTTTTGATTCTAAACCTCTTATCTGCTTGGTACTGAGGTATGTACTTTAGAATTTTGATGAACTACTCCGAATACTCATTCACTGATAAATCTTCTGCTTTGAATTTTGAAAATCTATAAACTTCTAATTAAAATAAATCTACAAAATCCACCATGACCTGAACAATGTCACAAATTGCTCCCAAACAATGGTGGTTGAGTTAAGGTTCATTTCCAAATTATTGGCCCACCACGTAACTACCTCACCAACCAACTAGTATGCTCCTCAAATTGCTTTGGTGATCTCAGAGTAGTTTCAAATCTCAAAATATTTCTCCATCTCTATCAGCCATTCTTCAGCTCCATCACCCAAAATAGTACCATCGAACTTATGTGGACTCACCTTTTTCATGTCCCTAGACAACTCTACAACTATCTGAGCTCTTGCATCCTATTAGTTTTCCTTCTCAGTAGGATGTTCATCAGGTTTTACCTAATTTTCTTCTTCATGGCTATGAACTTCTTATTCCAAGGTTATAATTTGATCCTTGGTATCATTCATAGTTGCGAGAATATGATCCAACTTTGTTGATTGTTCAATGACAAATTAGTTAGGATCAATTGGAGGGTTATTATCATTGACATTCAAAGGACCCTCACTTGATGCTCTTATTTGCACATTCTTATTTCTCTCTAAATAAAAGAATATGAAAACATTAGTCGACATATTAAATCTTAGAATTCGAGCATAAGTTCTGATACCACATGCAACAACCCCACATGTATTGTATTAAAATAATGTAATATATATTAGTTTATCAGTATTTATTCTTTCGTTAGATTACAACACAAGAATCTAATTAGTTATTTTTAACATACTATCAAAGCATAATACACTTTCACAAACTTAAAACAACAATAGTTCCAATCACTAGCATTTCATGTAACATAATATAATTACAAAAAAAGTAATCAATTTAAAATCAAACCATGGATGGTATAATAAGTACAACTACTACTGTTAAAAAATAATAAATTATATAATTACATTTTTATTAGGAATTTAGCCTTGATACAATAAATAGATACCATATTCTACAGAGTTCGAGTCAAACTAACTTGTATATCTCTGATAATCTTAAGTGTAGTCTCTTAGTAAGTACTACAGTGGGAAGGAGAGCATCATCTTAGTGATTTTCTACACTAATCATGGACTATCAATCTCCACATAATCTTCCGTCAGGGAATGGCCATCTTTTCATAGATAGGTAGATAGTGACGGTGCGAGAATCTAGAGAGACATGCTAGTACCTGTGTGTTGTAAGATTTTTACTACGTGATGTGTATTATAAAAAAATATGTTTCTAACATGATATTGGATAAACACATAAATAACATATATGAAATGACAATGTCTATCTAAAATTATTTTGATTAAAGTTTTTAAATAATATATGATCTCTAGGATTTGTCAATTTCATACACACCACTTGATCATATTACCTTCATCTTGCATTCATGATGCCATCTAAGCTAGTGAAGTCCATCTCATTACTTGTTTGGCATTACCAATGCAATATTGATTAAATATAACATAGTATATAAATCAATGATTAAAAATAGATTAATCATATTAACATATATACTAAAATGCTAAGTATAATAAATAATCATATCTATGCATTTAGTCGATCATATGCATTAAATGAATTTCACACCTAATGATATTTCAAACATAATTAATATGTTTAAATACTATCCAAAGATCATACCATCTATGCATGAATCATATCAAGTTCATAAACACATACACATCACAAAAATATATTGAAATTTTAATCACAAGTATGCATATACCATAACTTGTACCACCACAACTTAAGTATACTACATGATACATACAACTATACAATTTATTCAAGTTTCCGGATTCATCTTAAAAATAATAATTCAAGTACACTGTTATAACATCCATGTATACAGTGCCAATATGTTAACTAATTGAAAGAGTATCCTAGAGTTTCGTTATGTAGAGCATATACATGTTTTTATGTGTAAAGTCATACTGACTTAAGAAGTTTAGTCATAACTTGGAAACAATTTTCATATCATTCCTTATTGATTCAATTCATAGTTTATATTTATTTCAAGATGAGTAATGAACCATTAAACTTGTATACATTTAATTAAATAACTAAATATCCATATTTGCATACCTATAGGTTTTCTTAGTTACCCAACTTTCTATGCTTTCACAATAGTTTACAAATTTAAAACATTTGTTAAGAATACTTAACAAATAGCTTTGGCTCTCCACTTTACTTTTCCAATCTAGGCTTAAATTTCTTCACGAACCAATAATGTAAACACAACTAAGTCTTCATAATGATAAATCTACTTGATAATTAAAAATGTTTAAACTAACTTCAATCGTCCCCGGATTTTTACTCATAAACGACTTGTAAATAAAATAAGATAGTTCGCTCAACATGTTTTATATAGATATAACATTGTTTCAACCATAATACAAAATTTCATGGCAAAAATAAAGTTCCAACAAAAATTAGATTTGTCATAAGAAGGTTTCCAACATACTCTTACTGTTTATCTTCCAAACAGAGTATACAAACTTCCCATATCGTGGGTTATTTGACTATCGCTAATATACACAAATTTATGTAAGCACTATAGAGATTTATTTATTTTATAAAATCACAAGATTAAAATATTTAAATACAGATCCAAACTTATATGGATTATAACTAAGACTCTAAATAACTATATATTTTTACAGTCCATATGATGAGTATACACTGATATATACAGTTTGATGTAATAATATTCTATCTTCTATTTCTCATTGCATTGGCATATATACATTTTTGTATTCAAATCAATTTCCCTAGCATATCTCAATGACAGACTCATATATATCAATATATAGATATACTCATGGATTTTAACCATTATGCAGATTGACATAATAGATATACACAAATATTTTGATTAGAATACATATCGACATACACATGCATATCTCAACTAATTGTTTCAATTATTGACAGGGAGATCAACTATTAGATTTGTACTATAATGCTTAGTTATACATAGGGCACATAGGTTTACCTCATTTTCTTAGCTAATAATTTATCTTAGTCGACTTGTTATAGTATAACGGGGTATTCAAATAATCACAAGAAAAAACTATATGCAAATAGAATCTTTATCAACCAGTTACATAATCTAAAGAAAAAGGACTTGAATCGATTTCCTAATTTATAACAATCATGAAATTAAATTACTTTACCTACCAGTAGTTTCCTTTTATGTTCTATCTCTTTGATTGCCTTGCTCTCACCACCCTCCTCTTTTCCTCACCATACTCCTCTTTCCTTTTCCGTCTCTTTCCTCTATTTCCTTCACTGTATTATAATTATAATTATAATCTCTTCTTTTTTTTTTCTTTTTTCTTTTCATGCAAAAATGTGTTTACTTTAGTGTTTAGTTTCCAATTAGTTAACAACACTTACTTGAGCTTTCATTAATTTTTTAAATCATGCATGTTTTAATCTTTGCTTTCAAGGTCATGTTAAATTACTAATTTAAATTAACTTAAGTAATTCATTAAATGATAATTTTACACTTTTAATTCTCAACTTTTTTTAAGCATTGAACTAGCTCTTAAGTTAGCATTATTAAATTAGTTAAACGTCCTTAACCATTAAAAGATAATTATCTCTTTAAAATATAAATTAAATTAATTAATAATCTAATTATTACAAGATAACTATTTTAATTAAATACCAATGCATATAGATTATATATATATTTATCATTATTTAAGATTTATACTAATGTCTAGACTATTACTTATACATAAAGACATTAAATCAAGACAAATATATTTATCAAATATCATTTAAATTAGTCACTATGTTAGGAAATTCAAATTAGTGTAAACATCGACAACATGATCATAACAAAAGTATAAAAACACTCAAAAATAAACTATCTTAATCAACAAAAAGTCAAACAAGTTATTTTATTATGGTGTGTGTGTGTGTGTGTGTGTTAGGTTACTATCAGTTCCTCTGTCATCTTCCAATCATCCTATCTATGTCATCTTATTTGATGATGCTCTCCTTCAATCATGCTTTGAGAGAAGAATCAATCCCGCATCCACTTTGTGACAAGTAGTTAGTTAGTTCGAGTCATCATATACATCAAAAATTAATAATGCATAACTAACAAATATAAATCTACAATGTACATAAATAAAAAAGTACAATTGTCACATAATTGATCTATCATATAAATTAATCAACATATCACTATTTCATAACCAATATATGTCATAAATCTCAATAAAAGTAATGAAAATCAAAAGATAACTATAAAAATCCATGGATTCAAAGGTTATAATACTTAGGGTGAAATCAAGATGTAACAATGATGGCCAAGATAACAAAAATGGGATGAATCAATTATAGGGATTGTTAGGATGACCTAGGTTTGGATAGGTATGGATATAGTTTAGATGGAGAAATGGGCTTGCCCCCAAGTGTAGAGTACATATTAAAATGGGTACTACACATGATGCCAAAAACTTATTTTTATCATGGTACTTATTCAAGATGTCATAAAAATGGTTTTCACTTTTGGATGATATTTGTCTTTTTTTTTTGGTTTATTGGACAACATTAAATTTTTTTAAGTATGGTTGTGTTTAAGATGCATGATGTTCATGGGTTCATCAAGATATTATCCATCTTGTGTATCCATATTGTATTTTCTTGATCCATACTTTACAATGACAAGGCAGGGACCTAGATAGTTAGGCTCAAATTTGTCTTTCCTTTCACGCTTTTGATTGGTATTCTTCTAATTTTATTTTAAGATAGGGCCTCTGATTTCAAATTATATGGCCTTGATTTTATTTTTGTATTTGCAATGTAACTTGTTCTAATATGCTTAAAAATTATCAAGCATGTTTATTCATTTCTCATCCATTAATTATAGCTCATGTAGCCATACAACTAGGTATTCCTCATCATCAATTATATTTACAAGGAAGTGCATAAATAATGTAAATCAATCTCAATTGGCAAGATGGATTTAGTTCCAAAGACAAATGAGTAAAGGGTTCCCCCATGAGTGTGTGGATGCTAGTACAATAAGCCCACAAAGTAAGATAAAGTTAAAGATTTCAATTCTGACCAACAAAATTGACAATCTATTTAAGGTTTTTGATAATGTTTTTATTGGATGCCTCTATTTGGCCATTACCTTGAGGGTAATAAGGCATATATAATTTATGCTTAATATGAAATTGGATACGAAGGGATTTAACATCCTTATTTTTTAAAGGACTTGTCATTGTCTAAGATGATGGTGAAAGGGATAATGTAATGGAAAATGATGTGATTAAGAACTTGGAAATTTGCTTTCCAACTATGTATGTAAGGGTAATTGCATCCAACTATTTGGTAAAGTATTTAGTGTCAGTGATGATGTGTTTATGACCATCAAATAAATTATTGATTATTTTATCAATGAGATCAAGCCTCCATGTAGAAAAAGGCCATAGATTTGTGATTGGTTGCAAAGGTTGAAATGGTGCATGAATAAGGTCTCCATGCTCCTGATAAGATATGCACATTTTAACATATTGGCAAGCAACTGTTTTCATAGTGGGCCAATAGTATCCCATTCTAAATATTTTCTTTGATAAAAACATACCTCTAGTATGTGTAGACACCTAAATTTGGCCACCAATAACCTCCAATCAAGCTTTTGACCAATTTCTATCAAAGTACACAATTTGGCCTAAAAACACTAAAACATGCTAAATGATGTGAAACTGACATATTCAAGTGCCAAATTTGGCTAGAGTATCATTAAATGAGGTAATGAAATTTATGAGCCAACTAACTTTGATCATATCATTTCAAGTCAAAATATCAATTTTGCACCTAGGTGCTCTAGATCACTCTTTCCTATCAAATCTCTTACATAAGACACATGCCTTTGTTATTTTCTGTTGGTAACATCCTAAATGGGATAATAGATCCAACACATATGACATTGACTTTCAATTCCAATTCAGTCAAATTTTGGATCAATAACAAAGCATTTTGATCAATTTAAGTAATTTGTGCACAAAGTGCTTAATCATGCTTAAGAGTTAATTAAACCAAATTAGAGCCTAATTAAAAATTCCATAGAAACTTCTTGAATATTTATTTTTGAAAATGAATATTAAATATCTACATCATCAGGTGATCTCATTTTTTGGAAAGACATTATTAGGCCATAAATGCCATAAATATCAAGATTATGGGTCTCCCATGCCTCATAATGACCCTCTATGCCTTTTCAATGCCCATTTTTCAATGTCATGATGAAGATAATTATAGATTTAATTTCAAAAAATTTAATTAATTCTCAACCACATATCTTCATCTCAAGATGGATGGTTTAGGTTGATTCTGAGCAATCTTAAAAATCTATAAATAGGTGGCCTTGCCTATTGAATTTTAAGCTATTTTGGTGCAAAGTTATTATGCTCAAATATCTTCAAAAGATATTGCAATTAGTGTTACCATACCAAATTGATTCCAAGCCAAGCCAAGCTAAAGCAAAAGGTGCCAAGGAGAGGAGGTAGCCAAGCCTCATTTGATGAAGACTTCATGAGGACAAGCCGAGCAAGCCACTATAACAAGTATTTTGGAGCATCCAAGGAAGGTAAAAGAAGGTTTATTTTACATTTTATTTGTGTGTTTTATTCATGTTTATTAACTAATCTCTCCCTAGTGTCTAAGCCTAAAGATGTTATGCTAGTTAGTGTGTTTCTTTCATTTTGATACTAACACGATACTAACCATTCTCTCTTCAGTCAAATTTCTATCTCACATAATGGCACGCCCGATGGGACCCAACACATCCCACATATGAAGAAGAGCATGATACAAATTTAAAATTTTAATTTGGATTGTTAAAACTCTTTCTAAGTGATTTTCTAACTTCATTTGGCCATTTTTTTCTTTATCACGGGTTTACATAGTAACTGTCATCGGTTGAGTAAACCGTCGATGATCATTTTCAACCATCATCGATTAGCATTAGTAAAACTGATGTCGATTTGCATAACCATTGCCAGTTAGTAAAACCATCATTGGTCTCATAAATGTCACCGTCACTGGTTAGTATAATTGTCGATGGTCACTATGTTTTTTTTACACAAACTTGAGAGCTCATTTTATAAGTTGGTTGTTTCATCTTCAAAAGTGATTCTAAGCTAAACATCATGCTAACAATTTTTTTACAAGTTTTAATTGAAAAATCATCAAAACATGCTTAAATAGATCCTTTTAAACTTCTTTTGGGGTGTTTTAAAGTGAATCAAACTTTTCTTTTTGGTGCTTAAAAGAAAATCATTTAGGGTGCTATTGCTTAAATCTCATAGTTAGTTTTTAAAATTAGAAATTAAGACCAAGGGGTCAAATGAACACCACCAAATCTTTCATTTAGGCTTAAAATTGAACACACTTATCATTTTTGTTTTTAATAGTTGTTTGATCTAATTTTGTTTAGCAAAGAGAGGGGTGTTGCATGTATGATCTTCCATTTGTCCCTTTTAGGGAACCCTTGGAATCAAAAGTGCCATTCTTATTGCAAAAAATCTAGTCCAAGGCTTAGAAGTAATGTCATCTAAAGCACTCTCCAAAAACTTGTCAAAGTTTGAGTGACCTTGAAAATGACCCTAAAGTCTTTCTATTAGTCTTTTATTTCATGCAAACTTGGCTTGCAAGGGGGATGCCATTATCTCCCGTGAGTTCTTTACGAAAGCTTTGACCCAAGGTTTCATCTCCCAGTATTGACTTCATTTGGATCCATATTGGAGTTGTACACTAGACGTAGTGGCACTTTGGACATCACACTACACTGAGCAAACAACAAGATGTAGTGGTTGCAAAAAAGACTAGACCTTTTTACAACAAGCTAAGTGATACGGACCCAAAATCCATGCTTTTCTTTTGCATTGTTTGACGTGAAAGTCATTATGCAATTGATTCCCCTAGAATTTTTGAAACTTTTAGATCTTAGACAAATTCTTACTTGTCGTGGAAGTATTGTTGGTGCAAGGTATGCCTCAAGGTCCATGTCATAGTACTATCATTTGAGAGAATGACGAGTGTAAAAATCCTACTATATAATACATATTTACTTTTAGATGAACACTTAAAATCCTCTCAAATGACTTATATTGATGGATTCCAACAATACCAAGCAACCTTACCAGTTTAGGATCTAAGGGCGATTAATTAGTTGGTTATATCCTAGATTAAAGTATTATTTGAAGTCAAAACTTGGTGTAAACAAACAATGCAAACTAAACACATGGTGCCCAATTTTATTTGAATAAGGTAGTGTTTTGTTATCAAATTCATGAGAAATTATCAATTTTTCTTGTTCAAAATTCATCAAAACTTGGAGTCATATCATCCACTTTGGTGCAATTATGCTGACCAATTGAGTCTAGATATTTGCCAAAGTTATTTAAGTCCTTCATTTATAATCTAAATTTGAAACTATACCTTTATAATTTCATAGGGTTTATGTGTTAAGTGGGTTCATCATTTGCACTAAACTTGAGGGAACTTAGGTTCAATTTCTAATTTAGGTTGAAGGCCATTTAAAGACTCATGATCGTTATCACCACTTGATAGACTTAAGTCATTTTATGCTAGACACTTACACTTTGAGTCTATGCACCATAACATTTTGAGTCAAGAAAGGTAGTGTTATGCTATCAAATTTTTGAAACAAGCATTTTGTCACATCTTTTGGGTAGTCTAGCACTACTATGCTGCCCAAAACATTTTAGATATTATTTCATAGGCTCTCTTGCATAGAGTTAAAATTTGTTCCTATATTTTCAAACCAAGCCGAGTATACCTTTGTGAACCTTTGTCTAGCACAATTACGTTGTTCACTTTTTGTCTAGCTTATTTTTCAAAAGAACCAAGTTTTATACCATTATTTATGAGAAAACAAACTATCTCTAAAGTGTCTTTTGTTTCATACCTTATAACTATTTGATCGAGTCTATGTCCAAGAATCAAATGGCTACTGTTTTTTAGAATTGTTTCAAATCTGTTAGACTAAAACTTTCATCTATTTTAAACTCTAGCTTTTGACACCATTTGGCTAAGAGTCCTAGCGCATTCCTTGTTTGAGCCTAGCTTTTGATGTCACGTTTTGGCCAAAAGACCTAATAAATTTTAATTTCTTAGATTAGACTGATTTAAAACACTTTGACGTTAGAGTTTGGCATTTCAATTTTTGGTTTATTTACTTAATATTTTTGTGTAAGACATGTAATGTTAGACATTTAACGTTAGCTTGTGTTATCATAAATATTTGCATAAACCTTTTAATCCTTTTGACGAATCTAGACTAAGTTTAAACATCAAATTTTTAGACATTGTCCTTTTAGAGTTTGTAGAAATCTCTTCCCTTTCTATCACAAAGCATTGACTATGGATCCCAACATGTATTTATACATTCGTAGTAGACTCATGTACAATCTGAGGATTAGTAATGTGGTTGCGCAAGAAGAAATGGTACAAGACCCCTATGCAGATAATATTGCTTATGAGATGGATAAATATCATTCTTATAATACTCAATTAGGGGCACAAAGACAAGATCCATTGGTTAACTATTTTGTTAATACACCACCCTATTCATAATAAGACCAAGAACAAACTACACAATACTTGGTTACAATACCCACAACTAATGAACTAGTTCTTCAACAATCACGCCCTACTAATATGCCTTCCACGTATGATCCATTTTTATTTATCATTTGTTGGAGAACAAAGATGATATTTTGGTTAGATCCATAGAGGTAGAGGCCACGTTTCCAACAGACTTCCCTCATGAGAATTTACTAAGCCTAGTAAGAATGCCCCACAACATAATTTATGATTAACAGGCTTCTTCTAGTGATTCTTTGGCTCTAGTCCAAATAACATATTAGGACCCTAATATGCTTAACAGAGGCAAAAACATCATGGAAGACCACTTTAACCAAATGCAGATGGCATATCACCTCTACCTGAATCTAGTATGCAATTTCAATTAGATGACCATGGTGAACAAACCTTTTATTGACTTAGTTCCTTCAACATGAGTTTTGATAGAGTTAACTGGTCAGGGCAATCAGAGTTTAGACCCATTCATGAAAAACACTTATGTAGATAACTTGATGTATATGCCAATTATTTAAGAAGTATCTTTTACTTTTACGTAGAATAATGAGCAAAATATAGTGGACAATGTGCAAGCAACATCCTATCCAAATCAAAGTGGTACTAACGCAGAAACAACTAGTCAAAAACATGTCCCTGTAGTTAATACCACAAGTGGATCATCATACCAAGGAATAAGAGATTTTGTACCCCAACCTTCACCACCTACTTCCCAATGTCAACCAACTGCTTCATCAAGTGTACAACCAACGAGATTAGGTAGTCAACCAGCAACCAATGTTACATCTCAACAATAGAATTCGATGAATCCTACTCCTCAACTAAAAACAAGTAGTATTCCATAAAAATGGACATAATCTAATGTACCAACATAATAGAGGTCAAATATATTGACACCTCAACAAGGGGAAACTAATGTTCCACCTCGTCAGGTAGTGGTAAATATACCTCCTCAGTCGCGGACTAGTGTACCAATGCAAAACCAAATGATGACTAGCCAAAAATGTGTAAATATTGGTGAGTGATAGATGCTGAATCTTCAACATGCTTTCACTTCCCAACAAGGATTAATGCAACAATGAGGCTTTGATGTTTCTCAAGTACCTAATAGACAACAATCAGTTTCAAATGTGCCACAAGTTCAGAGACAAGGTCTTGCTCCACAAATTCCCACTCACTAGCAAGGTTTGCCTGGTTGGTATCATGTCCCTTTTCAACCACAGTAGACATAGTATAATTATATCCCTCCATCCCAACCACAAAATCCTCCAATTCAAACCTTCATAGCCAACCCAAACCAAAATATTGCATAATTGAATATGCAATTCCAAGTACATCTTAATCCACATATGCATATTCTTGGTCTATTTTTCAACCAAACCAACGTACCCCAACATATATCTCCATCATAGCCTGGTCAAAGTGTCCCAATTATGACCTCCCAACCATCTACCCAAACCAATATTCTCCCTAAAACCAATGTTCCTTCCATTTTTCTATCCCAAGAATTGTAAGAGATGAAGGATGCAATTTCTGCCATTCAGGTTTGGAAATAAACTAAAAAATTTAAGTTGGATGATGTGTGTTCTTATCCATTCAACATGGAGTACTTGTAGATACCATTTCCTCCATGATATGAACCACCAAAATTTGACAAATACAAAGGAAAAAGTGAACCTAAGGACCATTTAACCAAGTTCTTTGTCGCATGTCAACTAGTGGCATATAAAGATATATACTTTTTATTGTTGTTTCCAATGAGATCGGATGGACAAGCCTTGGAGTGGTTCTTAAAGTTGCTCAAGAATTCAGTAACATATTTTGATGATCTTTCTAATAAGTTTGTGCAACACTTTTCCTATAATCTCAAACATGAGATTTCATTGGTTAACTTAACACAAGCAAAACAAAAGGCTGATGAGAGTTTTGGAAGTTATCTACAGTGATGGAGAGACATTGCAAGCCAATTCACCTACAGTTTATTAGATAAATAATTAGTCACTATGTTTACTAAAAATCTGCATAGTGAGATAGATTATCATACAATGTTTACATACTTTCAAGGAGATCATCGACAAAGGCTTGTTGATTAAGCGAGCCCTTATTAATAAAGGGATCATCAAGCTTACATCAACTAATCAAAATCAAGGTACCAATTAGGGAAGCGGCCAAAACCAACATCCAACCCAAGCGTAAGCATCACAATCAGCACAGGCCAATAACCAAGATAGACCAAAACAATTCAACCACAATAAGAATGTTGTGGGTAATGGAGTAATCATGTCACGTCATGTTCAAATAGTACAAACATCATCTACACCACCTTTTTAGCTTACTCCTACCCAATAACCTCTCCAACCAATGCTGCAATCACAATAACCAAGACTTGTGCAATAAATACAACCTTTACCATTGCAAACCCCTCCTCCAAGGAGAATTGTACTTATGCATCATGTCTTTAGTGATCTAGGAGAGCCTATTGAATCTATATTTTGCAAACTTGTCACTGCTAATTTGATTAGTTATCCTATACCAAAGAATTATTCACAAGGTATTCTTTATCTTGATTGGTACCATAAAAATGAATTATGTGAATATCATCGGGTCAATGGGCATAATCTATGAAACAGATGTATGAAAATCAAGCATTTGATTGAGAATATGTTGGAGAATGGGGAGATAAAATTGTATAATGGTGCTTTCACCTCCAAACAAACTCTTAGGATTTATCAAAACCCCTTTCTTCAACATAACACACAGTAGCAGCATAACAATCAATGACAACAACAACACCGACTGATGCAATAATAAAATCAATAGTATCAAAATCAAAATCTAAACCAATAGAATTATTAGAATCAATAACATAACCCACAATGTCATAATAATGGATAAAACCAAGGACAAAGTAATAACAACCAACAAACCTACCATGTAGTTGCAGATGAATACAACAGAGTTGTAGGTCATATTGTAGGGGGTAGCATTAATACCATCTCCATTAATCCTACACCAAACACTAATCAATCTAGACCATTGATAAACAATACCACTCAACCAAATTATATGGATAATCCTTTTTTGACTTGGAACTGCATACAAGCAAACCAATCAATTAGGACTCCCACTTTTAGACCATATACTGATAACTCACCCTTGCCATGTGACCACATACAAGTGCACCAGCAATCGAAACTTGTCTTATCTAGTCCCACAACATTCTTAATATTTTTTAGCGATTATGGTCCAACATCTAATCCTGATTGTGCAATCACAACTCAAAGGTCAAAGATTACTATCCCAGACCCATAATCATCTACCACTTTTCTTGTTATCCAACCAACCATTGAACCTTAGAATAAACCATTCACCATTGAACAAGACAAGAATTTTTATATTGTGGAACAATTACAGAAGACACCAGCATAAATTTCTATTTTAAATTTTCTATAAATGTAAAAAATCCACAAGAACATTTTAAATGAGTTTTTAACCTAATCCACTATTGCTAGTGACATATCTCCTAATAAATTTCAATCTTTGGTTGGACACCTAGCTCTAGCCCAACAAGTCATATTCAACAAAAGTGATATGTCTTCCCTTGGCCCGCTCCATAACAATCCATTGTACATAGAAGTTTATATAAAGTGACATAAAGTGAAACATGTCCTTATAGATAATGGATCATGCCTCAACATAGTGTCTCTAAAGCTCATCAAGCTTCTTAGGTACATAATGGAAAATCTCTAGCTATAAATGATAACTATCAAAGCCTATGATAATTAGGAAAGAGAATCACAAAGAACCATTAGCTTACCAGTTATCATTGGGCCTTTGACCCATGATACACTTTGCCATGTACTTGATCTTGATTTATCATATAATATGATTTTAGAAAGGCCTTGGTTGCATGAGATTCATGTATTCCTATCAATGCTGCACCAATGTATCAAGTTCTCTCACTCAGGGATGGAAGTGAATATTTTAAGAGATTTACACCCATATGAACACTGCAAACATCTTGAGGTCGAGTTTCAAAGCTACAATTACCAATATGAAATGAATCTAAGTTTCAAGCATGATAAAGGAAAGGCCATACTTATTGATCCTTCACAGGATAATTGCATAGATCCTAATACCTTATATTCCTTTTCCCACATACCACCTCTTGAAGCTTTTAATCATTTCACCATTTCAGATAATGGCCTAGGGGAATATGTGACCCATGATACCTTCCATATTGCCAATCTTCCTCATAATCCAAAGACTTTTGGATGGCCTAGAGTTACCCCACACATGCATTGGCAACAAAAGAAAAAAGATAAGGGACCTATCATGTTTGTACCATCATTTGGCCTAGAACTAGACTCTCTTGACGGGATGAATCATGGTTGTACAATGACAACCAAGCTGATTGTTATAAAAGTACAAAGTATCCTATTCCCAATAGGATCATGGAGCATCAAGATTATGAAGGAAGAGGCGTCGTACTGAATCAAAAAGGAACCATTGAGCCAATTTCCATGACTAAATATAAAAAACCCTATAGACTTGGATTTAAACCACTTTGGGGTGACCCTACATATCTTATTTGAGTTTCATCACCGATGGATAGTGATGATGATGCCGATAATGAAGTAAAGTTTGATCATAGCCTCACCTTTGATGACCTAACTGAGACTAACTTTTTTGATAATAATGCCATTTTTACCCTTATCCCAATCATTCATCACAACTCATTTCCATTATACTATCTCCAACTGATAGATTGGGACCAACAAGAATCCAATTTATCGATTAATGAGTTTCAAAATGATGAGACATTTTATGAATTTTTAGGCCTTAGAGACAACATTCTATTGGGAGATCATAAATCAGGATTCTCAATTACATTGGATCCTAAAGCCTATTTTGGAGAGTGGGTGAACACCCTTAGCCAAAAGCAAATAAATAAAACACTGAGATTCCAAAGTGAAAACCTCTTCGAGGCACTTTCTGACCAAGGAAAAAGTAAAGATAAAGGCCAGTCTAGTGGTGAACACTTGTTTCAGATTGCATTAGACAGGGGTGTTCATTCTTCTTTGAGTTTAGACCAGAAGACCACCAATGATAAACTTGCCTAATGATCTGAGTTTAGTTTTGTGCAACAACAAGTATTTGATCAAATTCTTCAAGAATATTACACTATTTTTGTCACATGGCCAAATATCCCATTGATGGACTCAGATTTATCATGCCTAGGTGACGTTGAAGAGTAAGTCCTAACAGAAGACCCTGATATAGTCCAATAGTTTAAGTCTTTGCCTATTATTCTAGAAGTTGGTTCAACCCTTCTAGTTGAAGATACAACATAGGTAAACATCAAGACTTCATTGGACCCAAAATGCATAAAATTAGGCATGTCCCTCACTGAGAAGGAATGTGAAGTCTTTAAAGCTCTGTTGAGAGAATTTGTAGATATCTTTGCATGGGCTTATTCTGACATGCCAGGTTTGGACCCCGCCTTGGTTCTGCACCACCTTATGGTCAATCTTGATGCCAAACTAGTGAAACAAAAGCTACTTAAGATGCATACTCACATTGTTGTCTTGGTAAAGAAAGAGTTGGAAAAACTCTTAGAAGCATGATGTATCCGATCTATTGACTACTCAGAATGGATATCTAATGTTGTACCTATTATCAAAAAGCTTGAAGGAATCAAATCTGTATTGATTTCTGAGACATAAAGAAAGCTTGTCCTAAATATGACTTTCCATTACCTAATATTGACATGATCATCAATTTCACAATGGGTTATGAAATTATTTCACTCATGGATGGCTTTTCATGATACAACCAGATCATAATAACACTAAAAGACCAACATAAACAACATTCACCACTTTATGGGGAACATTTTGTTATCAGGACATGCCATTTGGTCTTAAAAATGCTGGAGCTACATATCAAAGGGCCATGACTATCATATTCCATGATATGATGCATGATATTATTGAAGACTATGTTGATGACATATTAGAAAAATCCAAGACTAGAGCCGACCATCCAGTAGTGATACGTAACATATTTGAAAGATTGTGGGAATATAGACTCAATCCAAAGAAATATGTGTTTGACGTAACCTTAGGCAAATTAATTGGATTTATTATGTCTCACAGAGGCATTGAATTTAATTTGACCAAAGTATATATTATAATCGAGATGCCACCACGAACCAATTTGAAGCAACTCCGTAATTTATAGAGAAATATCTAGTCAATCCGATGTTTCATCTCTTAGTTAGTAGCCAAGTGTCATCCATTTACACATCTTCTGAATAAAGGAGTTGCATTTCATTGGGATGATTGCTGCTAAACAACTTTTCAACAACTCAAGGACTATCTAGTTAATCCACCTATTTTGTTACCTCCTATGCCAAGAAAGCCATTCTTGTTGTCTCTATCAGCTACTGACAATGCCTTGGGGGCACTTTTAGCTCAACATGATAACAATGGAAAAGAGCATGAAACATACTACTTAAGTCATGCCTTGGTCATATATGAACACAACTATACACCTATTGAAAAATCTTATCTAGCCATGGTCTTTACAGCTCAAAAATAGTGTCATTACATGTTAAACAATAAGACCATGGTCATTTCAAAAGTAGATCTGCTCAAGTATCTACTAACTAAAACAACTTTACAAGGTAGAATGGCCAAATGGATCATGATTCTTAGTGAGTTTGACATAGAGTATGTCAATCAGAAGGCAATCAAAGGATAGGTCCTTATAGATCAACTTACTAAATCACCCCTTGCAGACACACAACCACTCACATTTCATTTCCCTAATGAATCCATAAAGACCATCATTGACACACCTCTTGAGAAGCAACATTAGAAGCTATATTTTTATGGTTCATTTATTACACATGGATTGGGGGCAGGGCTCTTATTTATTACACCATAAGGGGATCTAATCCCTAAATCATTCAGAATCAATTTTCTTTGTACAATCAACATGGCCGAGTATGAAGCACTTGTTGCAAGACTTTGATAGGCAATACACTAAAATATATCTCATCTCAAAGTTTATGGTGATTCTCAGTTAATCATCAATCAGGTCACAGAGCATTTTTAAACTAAAGATGATAAGCTGGTTCCATATAAAGCTATGGTCGACACTCTCAAGCAATAAATTGCTAACATTCAATTTGAGCATATACCAAGGGTTAGTAATAGAACTGCAGATGCCATGGCTATTATCAGCTCTATGATTCGATAAATAGATAAAGCTATAGAATATCAATTTTTTGTTCAAAATTTGTTCACACCAGGGTATGAACCTTTAACCATTGCAATGATTTATGATATTTTTGGTTTTAATTCTATCTGGAACTTAGATCTTTACAACTACTTTCATGACCAAGTTTTATGACCTAACCTATCTTGAAAACAAACTAAAGCCTTTGTCCATCACTCCACTCATTATACTCTACTTGGATCCACCCTTTACCACTATAGTTTTGATGGAGCTCTGCTTCATTGTTTAACTTTGGTAGAGTCTACATTAGCATTAAGAGAAGTTCACGAAGGGGTATGTGACGCTCATTCTAGCGGGACAGTCCTATCCAAAAAGCTCTTGTGTATTGGTTATTATTGGCCCATGATGGATGCAGATGTAGCTACATATGTAAAGAAGTGTGACAAATGTCAATGACATGCTAATCTGATTCATGCCCCAACACAAACTCTAAAACTTATGTTGAAACCATGGCCATTTACTACATGGAGACTTGACCTCATTGAGAAAATCAACCCCACTTCATCTGATGGCCATAAACATATGCTTACCACCATTGTGTATTTCACTAAATGGGTTGAAGCTATACCCCTCACTTACGTGATTGGAAAGTAAATTTTCAAATTCATCTTCAACCATCTCATTTGCCACTACAGTATCCCCTTAAACATTATATCTGATAATGGAGGATCATTCAAGAAAAAGGATGTAAACTAGTTATGTATCAAATATACTACAACATATTACCCTCAAGGTAATGGCTAAGCTAAAGCATCGAACAAAATCATTGTCAATATTCTCAAAAATATTATCAATGATGCTGATCGTGATTGGCACTTATAGATATTCCCTGCCCTTTGGACATATCATACCAATCACTATACCCCCATAGGAGCCACTCCATATTCACTTGTTTATGGGACAAAATCTATCTTTCCCATTAAGGTCATGTTGCCTTCACTACGCATATCTTGCAAACATGTCCTAGATGATCATGGCTATCGAGTAGCTCGCCTGCAAGAGCTAGACCTACTTGATGAAAAATGCACAACTGTGCTCAAAAATCTTTAGGAATATCAGAACCAACTCAAAGGCCACTAAAATCGATGTGTCAAGTAAAGAACATTTAAACTTGGTGATTTTGTTCTTAAAGAAAACCAAAAGAAAACCACAATTGAGAAGAAGCATAAGGTAAATTCAAACCAAATTAGATAGGGCCTTTCATCATTACTACAGATTATGGATCAAGAGCATACAGGCTTGCCACACCATACATAAATAAACTTTTTGAGCTGATGAATATTATTCACCTCAAGTGGTACTATGCTTGAGCACTAAGGTGTATTGTTTGTAAGGACCATTTCATTCATGCCATTTTATCACTAGTCTTCTTTGTACAAATATCATTTTTATCATTCATTTTAGCCCATTCCATCTACTTTACCATCCCATTCTATCGATAAAATGTGTTCTAAAGCCTAGCCCATTTGACCTTGGTTTTTGCCATTTGTTGCACCTTTTTAGCTTCAAAGAATCTAATTAGTTTCATTAGTTATTTCAAGTACTTCAGACAGAGATCATATTTTAGAGTAGTATGACAAAAGTTTTGGTAGTTGCATCCTTCGTTTGTTATTCCTTTCTTATCACCGATCTTGCTACTAATTGTAAATGCCTTTGGAAAAATTAGTACCACTGATCCATACCATTGTGTCTTAGTTATAACTGCTTATGGAAAAACTAGGGGAAACATTTATTTATTGAGTCTTGATATACCAACTTACCATGTCCTATGCCATACTATGCCTTTTTATCAACTATGCCTATATTATTTGAATTGACTACTACACTAGTCGAATTCCTCCACTATAGGATAGAACTATAGTGATTTGAGGTCGTACTTTGGGACTATGTAGGCTATGCTCACTACTTTTTGAGGTAATCTCAGTCACCTTTTCCACCATGCTCTCACCATTTTGTGAGCAACCTAAGTTTGAATGCTCTCGCCATTTTATGAGCAACCTAAGTTTGAAAGCTCTCACCATATTGTGAGCTTGAACCATTTAGTGTCTCATCATTATTGATCGAGTTGAGATACTTCAAAAAAAATTAATAATATTTATAAAATCATTAGAAAAGAACAAAAACACTGACCACTTATTTTCCTTAAGGATATTTAGATTCCTTACTAAGTTGCAAGCAAACCACTTGTCACTTAGTTTCCCCATCTTTTTTGGCCTTTTCTCTCATGCACTTGCTATTTTGTAGGACCATTCCTATTCTTCTATGACATCCATTATGTTTATTTTTGTTAGTTATCACATTCTTTCCATTCCCTGAGAGAACTACATTTGGCATAAAGTTTTTTATTGGATATTACATCCATATAACTATATTGGCAACATCCATTTGCGTAGTGCATATGGAGATAACTCAGCCACCCCCTTCCTTTTCTTCCATTCTCCCATTTTGTTCATTTGTTAAGTTTTCACCTATTTTTTAGGGGCAATGTTCATAAGTTTCTAGTGCATTGTTTGTTTATTTGTCTCTACTTATTTTGTTTGTTTGTTTGCTTTCAACACTATTTATTTGATTTGGTTTATGTGTGTTCATTGGGTGATTCTTTACCCACACTTATACTCAAATCCATCCATATTCATATGTTTACATTGTCATCATGGTTTCTATCATTGGTGAATTGTTTTCTATTGAGTATTATATTATGGGAGTCAATCTTCATGCATATTTCAGCCCAGTCCTCATGATGTTATACCATGATGTCTATCAACACTTGCTAAAACAAAACTCAGCTTCAAGAAGTCTGTTAAGAAATGGTGGCATCAACATCTCTTCGGTACCAACATCCTGATTCAATCCCAATCATATCCCAAACAAAGTAATTAACCATGAAAGAGTTCTAACCGTTATTAGTTCAGATGAGCATTTCCCTACTAGTAGGTTTTTTCAATTCAAACTTACCCTCTGTGATTCAATTACCATCATCAATCAGCTGATCAATCATGTTTGCCATAATCGGGGTCCAATGATTATAACTACCTATGGGCAAATTATTGCAAACCATCCCACTTGTATTTCTCAATTATTATAACTACCTTTGGGAAAATCAATGTGTTGTCACCATTTTAATTTTTTTTCCCATATAGAGGCATGTTGTTATCTTATTTTTCTGTCCTAACTGTAGCAACTCCATCTTCTCAATGATTATAACCACATTTGGGCAAATCATTATGTTATCATACCACATTGCCACTATTGGGATACAATGCTTATAACCACCATGGGAAAACCATTGTACACCATCCCACTTGCATTCTCAATGATTTTGACTACTTTTTAAATATTATTGTGTTTTCACCCCATCATCTTTCCTTTCTTTGGTCCCCTTTTTTCACTTCTTTCTTTTTGAGGGATCACTTTCCAACCTACTTGTGCCAACCATTCCCTCGAAGGGGAATCATACAGTTAGTTTATCATCATTGCAGTTGTAGGCATACAAGACCTTTTCATTCTTTGAGAAGATGTTACTGATGTTACTGTGCTTATAGATTGCAATGCTTTCCCAAATAAGGGCAAATTGTAGACACTTAAATCTGGGCACCAATAACCTCTAATCAGGGTTTTGACCAATTTCTATCAAAGTGCATAATTTGGCTTAAAAACACTGAAACATATTAAATGATGTGAAACTGACATATTCAAGTACCAATTTTAGCTAGAGTATCATTAAATGGGGCAATGCAATTTATGGGCCAGCTAACTTTGATCAGATCATTTTGAGTCAAAATACCAATTTTGCACCTGGGTGCTCTGGATCACTTTTTTCTATCAAATGTCTTACACAAGACACATGCCTTTATTATTTGTTGTTGCTAACATCCTAAATTGGATAAGGGATCCAACATATCTTACATTGACTTTTAATTCCAATCCAGTCAAATTTTGAACTACTAACAAGGTATTTTGATTAATTTGACTAATTTGTGCACAAAGTGCTTAATCATGCTTAAGAGCTAATTAAACCAAATTAGAGCCTAATTAAGAATTTCATGGAAACTTGTTGAATAATTTTTTTGGAAATGAATATTTAATATATGCATTATCAGGTGACCTCATTTTTTGGGAAGACATACCTAGGCCATAAATGCCACAAATATCAAGATTATGGGTCTCCCATGCCTCGTAGTGACCCTCCATGCCTCTTCAATGCCCCTTTTTTCAATGTCATGATGAGGATAATTATAGATTTAATTCCAAAAACTTGAATTAATCCTCAACCATACATTTTCATCTCAAGATGGACAGTTCAGGTTGATTCTGAGCAATCTCAAAAATTTATAAACAAGAGGCCTTGCCTATATAATTTTAAGTTATTTTGGTGCAAAGTTATTGTGATCAAATATCTTCAAAAGCTATTGAAATTAGTGTTACCATGAAAAATCAATTCCAAGGCAAGCCAAGCCAAAGCCAAAGGTGTCAAGGAGAGATGGAGGTAGTCAAGCCTCCTTTGATGAAGACTTCATGATCATAAGTCGAGCAAGCCATTACAACAAGCCGTTTCAAGCATCCAATGAAGGTAAAAGAAGGTTTTTTTTCTATTTTAGTTATGTGTTTTATTCATGTTTGTTAACTAAGTTCTTCCTAGTGTCTAGGCCTAGATAAGTTATTCTAGTTAGTGTGTTTCTTTCATTTTGTTTTCATTTTAACACTAACACGATACTAACCATCCTCTCTTTAGTCAAATTCCTAGCTCACAGTATGTGTTTCACATATTCCATCATGTATTTATTTGATGCTAATTTGGCTTATTCTAAGTTTAAACATTTCAACAAAGTTTCATCATAGCCCCTATGATAGAGGATGTCATCAAGGAGGATAAAACATGAGGCACATTGGATAAAGGAATTTGTGTTTTTATGTGAAAGGTTTGGAGGGATAATGTGGTCATGGAGGTAGTTGTATATTTTATGGTACCAAGGAATTAGGACCAATAATTTCACAAACCATTCGAAATTCAAGGACTTCATAAGTCAGCATCATTAATTGTTCAACCAAAAATTGTCTATCTAATATCTTTCTACATTTATATAAGAGAACAAATGGTGGCCATGGCATCTGCAACTTTGTTATTGGCATGAGGGACTTTATCAAATTGGATATGCTCAAAATATTATTTCAAAATATCAACCATTCTCTTATATTGGATGATCTGTTCATCTTTAGCTTGGTATTCATTATTAACTTAATGATCAATTGTGAGTCATCGTATACTGACAAATGTTGAATGTTCCATTGGATAGCTAGTTTGAGACCCAAAAGAGGGGATTCATATTCAAAAATGTTATTGATATAAGGAAACCCAATTATGATTTATTTTAGAATAAGATCACCATGTGGTGCAAGGAATAAAATACTTGCCCCCGAGCAATGGGTAGTGAAGGAATCATCAAAGTAGAGTTTCTATTTTTACAACTCATCAAGAGAGAGGGTAGAATCATCTAGAAATCTAATTATCAATGGATATTTGTTTGATAAAGGTGTTTCTGCCAATTTATCTATAATAACTTGTCCCTTTATGGCTTTTTGATTTATGTATTCATTGTCCAACTCACTTAGCAATATATCCCACTTAGTCATACATCCTGTGAGAGTTGTCTTGGATAAAATATATTTTAGAGGATCCATTTTGGCAATAAATTTAGTTTGATTTTTGAGCATGTAGTGTTGTAGCTTTTGAGAAGCAAAGATAATATCCATGCATATTTTCTTGATTTGAGTGTAGTTAAGTTCATATGTTACCAAATATATACTTAGATAATACAAAACCCTTTTCATTCCTTGATCATCATGTTGTGTTAAGAGGGATCCAAAGGTATACTAAATTGATGAGATATAAAGTAATAAAGGCTTTCCTGGAGTTGTTGGTGTTGGTCCCCAAAAATGTCACTCATTTTTGGAACAACATATAAGCTATCTTGGTCCGACAGGACCAAAATTCCTCTCCTCCCCTTTCAAAAATTGTTCTGAGCATTCAGGTTCTTCATTTTTCAAAGCTTTCTCAGAAATCTGTAGACTCTGCAGGAAGAAATCTACAGACTCTGTAGGCTTAAAACTATGGACTTTGTAGGCTTAAAACTATGGACTCCACAGGCTTAAAACTATGGACTCTACAGGCTTGAATCTATGAACTCTTTCAAGGCTCGAGAGAAAACTCAAAGAAAACTACGAACTCAGTTCTATGAAATTCACAGGTTGATTTCTACGGACTCTATAGGAAAGAACAAGTTTCCAACACTTGGTCATTTTCAGGATTGTTTCAATGGCTTAGTTCAACCAAAAGAGTTCATCGACAAGCTTCTAAGCAAGGATTGAACCATTGAACCATTGAACCTTGAAATCTTTTGGTTTAAGGGTTCAATGGGTTCAAGGTTCAACACGTTTGGTTCGAAAAGATCAAAAGGACTTAGCCAAATAAAAAGAATGAACTGATTGAATCGTTGAACCTTGAATCAATATGTTCAACGAGTTCACAGGTTCAAAGGTTCAACCAGTGCGATGAAGATCAAAGAGCTAAGAAAGAACAAGGAAGTGACGGGTAGAGGAAAAAACCAATGAAGCGATTGAACCTTGAACTGAAAGAGTTCAAAGTTCAATGGTTCACAGGTTCAAGCAGTTCAAAGGCGACCTCAAGCAAAGAGAGAAGCAACATGGATGATTCCAAAGGCAAGTTTAAATGAAAGCGATGGTTCAACCAAGGAGCAAGAAAGAGATTGAACCAATAAAGTAATTGAACCAAGGAGCCGAGAAGGCCGCCCGAATCATTGAAACAGTCAACCAATGACATCCCTGCAAACGTCAAATTTAAGGTAAGGGAATATCTGTTGAAATTCAAATAAAGCGTAGAACTTGAAGGAAAAACCAAGCGACTGGCTGAAAAGATAGCTCGATAGCTCAAATTGTAGCAGGTTGAGACAAATCTAGAAAAGACAAAAGCAAAAAGAGGGAAAAGCCTAAAATATCTACACAGAAGTTATTCTAGTAGATGGAACAGTCTGCAAAGTAGATTTTCAAGCTTGCAAATTAAAGACGTGGCCTATTTTTACTTCCATGAAGTAAAGACAAAATGGATAGATATGCAGATGTCAGAGGGGATAGACCAGATGATCCAGACTCAGGAGAAGACATATGGGATGAAATGACACACCATAGTTAAGATAGTGGCCTTGTTTTCAATGCAGTCCTTTGACAAACCTGGAAATGCATTCAAGGCATTGAATGCATAACATGGGTTGTTCTATGGAAAACAAGTGCCCAAGTCTTTCAGGGAGTGCTATATATTGTAATCTCTCATTTGTTACAAAGGAGATCTTCCCCTTACCATAAATGAAACTCTACCCAAATTGAAAGGCATTACTGAGACTTTGAGCTCAGATTGTAGTTCATATTTCTTTGATTGAATGAGAAAGCAAGTTACTTGCAGACTTTGTGCTGTGATAGCCTGTGCTACTTTAGGAGATTGTTCTTATGTCTGTCTTCTGAAAGCATTCTTGTTTATTTGATTTAATAATAAGAACTAGTGGAGGCGATAAGGAAGGTGTCCTGAAGCCAACTACTTTTAGACTTTGCACTGTCATAGTTGTCTTCAGTGTGTGTTTTTATTTTCAGTTTCTATGTAAAGGACCTTGGGATGAATTTATGCCCCCATTGTTCTTCGTATCTCACTCTTTGGGCAGTTGAGGTGGAAACTTTGCATTCTATTTCATCCTGATGTTACCAGTTTCTTATCTTACCTGAAAGAACTCCTGCTATTTCTTGCAAGAACACTTTTGAAAGAAGAGAAGTGCCTTCAGTGTTTCCACTAGGATTTTCTCCTCAGTTTGTTAGCATCATCTCTGAAATAAGAGAGATGGATGGTTTATCCTACCCCCGTGTCTTAATTTTTGCTTATATATATAGTATATACCCTTCACATATTTAATAGGGAACCTCCCCTTGATGAGAGGAGAGATTTGTCTCCAGTTGATGTAGTAAAGCTGCACACTCGGGTGACCAATCTTCCTATGCTGTGGTGATAGGAACTATTTTGGTCACCAGTTAGCTGGCTGACAAAATATTCACCCAACAATTTTTGGTGACTCCACTGGGGACACAATAATTTGGTGCAATTTGGAACCTCAAGATTCAGATTGAAACATCCCTTGTGTCTTACCCATTATCATTATAACCCTTATCCATTATAGGCTCTGGTGACTCCATTCCATGTCTTACCCATTATCATTATAGCCTTACCATCTTCCTCCACTTTCGTTATTTTATTTGGTTTACAAAACTAGAGCTGTTGGAAAAGAGTGTGCAGTTTAAAGCCTCAAGCCTCAAGCTGAAGCAGGGCCAATTCTTTTCCATTTTTTGTTCTACAATTTGGCCACTCCACCTAGATTTGTTATCCCTATTTGTCATAATTAAATCATGGCAGTTCGAGGCCCCTGTGATAACTCTTTTTGCCCACTCAACTTGACTCCACCTCTGCATGAAATTCCATGCAGTTCAAAAAATAATTTCACCAAATTCTTTGGTGATGGGAAGGTTCATCCTGATGAACACATTACAGCTTTCAGCATAGCCTGCGGTGTAATAGGGGTGGAATTTGAAGACATAGCGGTCAGGCTATTCGTGGAGACACTATAAGGTGCTGCTACAAATTGGTTCTACCATTTGCAAGCTGGATTAGTGACTGACTGGGATACACTCAAAGCCTAGTTTGAAGCAAGGTTCAAGCCTACAAAAGATGCATATGCCTTGCTATCCCAACTCACTCAGATGAAGAAGGAACATCATGAGCCTATGAGGGATTTTATTGTCAGGTTCAAGAAGCTGAGGCACAGGATTTCCATGGTCACCCAACCGATACCTTAGAATATAATGTGTTTCTTCATCAACTCACATCTATCTAAAGTGAGTTTTCTATTGAGACAGGGTAGACACATAGACCTTGAGGCTGCTCAAGACTTGGCTACCGAGCTAGAAGATGACCTTATCTTGGAAAGAAAGATAAGAAGAGATCCTAACAGAGGCAAACCCTCTTCATCTTCTTAATACTCACCCACAACCACCACTGAACCAATGGTGCAAAAGCTGGCAAATGAACTGCTAGCCTTGAAAAGACAAGTGGCACAAGGTATGTCTTCTGTTCCTTCATACAGAGATGTATCAAGAAGGACATTCCCTAATCAGCCATATCAAGACAATGCTACCAGAAGTAAAGGGCAACCAAATCATCTTCCTTCCCCACAGAGGAACCTTGCCCTTGAAGCACCTCCAACCAACTCAGCAGTGAGATATCTAGAAATAGAACATATTTCCTATTTCCAACTTGAGTTTGAGCAAGGAAATGATGCTGGTCTCTTAATAGAAGATCAAGAAAAATCAGCTAGCGACTCTCACATTAGTTTCATGAATTACCAGGATGAATCCAAAAGTGAAGGTGAAGCAGATGAGGAATCATACGTAGTATTCACCTGGTCCAAGAATCAGTCAGCCCAACAAGCTGATAAAGAAAGAACAGAGGAATGAACTCAGCCTGCAATTCCAATTGCTAAGTGGGGAACCACTCTGCCTTTCCAGTCAAAGAACCCAATGACTTCCAAGAAGGTTAGTACATCAAACATCTCTGCACCTTCTACTTCAACTTCGCAGATCAGTCCTCCCCCTCCCAAAAACCAAAAGGATGAACTCCCTTCCTCTCTTCCAAGTCCATCTCAGTCATTTGACATGATTGATCATGTCAAGAAATCCAAAATTCAAATGACTGAGTTTGAATCCCTGCAAGTCAATTCTGAGTAGTTAAACATTGGTGAAGAGCTAGGTGTGGACCTGTTTGAGGCAAAGATTGTGGTCACCCAAATGTTAGCCCCTACTACTCAAATTCTGTTTGAGCCTTTAGGCAGGGGTAATTTCTCCTTGACCACAAAGGATGCTCATGTCTTCGCTGATCAAAGTCCCATGGCTGGCAATCCAAAATTTGATCGAAATCAACCATCAAAAAAATTGGTAGGGAGCAATACAAATCAAGAAGGATTTTTCATCTCCAATGAAGAGAAACCTGATAGAAGATCAGCTTCTGATGATGCTTGGATCTTGGAATCCGATGGCAACAATTATTCCATAGCTGGATGCAGATCTCTGTTGTTCAGATTGAAAATTGCTCAGGGTGAAGAGGTCAAACACCTTCACACCAAAGGAGATGCTGAGCTGATGGTTTGTCAGGAGTTTGATGCTGACAATCAAAGTATGTGCTAGACTGAACCAATAGAACAACAAGCTATGGTGGTGGACCATACTGCTGTACTCCAAAATCAGCAAAAAGAGCTCTTCACCAAGAGAACAAGGAGTTATGGTTTTCAAATTGAAGACCACGTCCTGCTATGGGGCAAGAAGAAGAAAGAGCCAAGAGGAAGATGCAAAAAACTAGTTTCCTGGTGGAGAGTTTCATTTGCCCATCACCGATGGTATCTCCTTTTCTTCACCTCATAAGGAGCAGCATCTGAGGTACTTCAATTCTTGAAGTATCAGATAAGTTCACCTGTACATATGTATAGTCTTTAGTTCTATTTTGTTCTTTTTGTTTTTATTTTTGGAGCCTTTATTTTTGGGTAGCATGCCTCTGTAGCCCAATGGCATACTTCAAGGCACTGGAGATTCTAGTTTCTACTCCCCTCAGCTGTTCCAAGTTTTCAACTGAAGGAAGTTCCCCAATTGGAGCCAGCTGTTGGTCCCCAAAAATGTCACTCATTTTTGGAACAACATATGAGCTATCTTGGTCCTATAGGACCAAAATTCCTCTCCTCCCCTTTCAAAAATTGTTCTGAGCATTCAGGTTCTTCATTTTTTAAAGCTTTCTCAGAAATCTACAGACTCTACAGGAAGAAATCTATGGACTCTGTAGGCTTAAAACTACGGACTCTGCAAGCTTAAAACTACGGACTCCACAGGGTTAAAATTATAGACTCTGCAGGCTTGAATCTATGGACTCTTTGGAAACACATCAACACTTCTTGCCTCTTGATTTTATTAATGTATAATTTCTTATTGAAGTAACCCTTCAAATCATTAAATTATTAACAATGAAGTACAAATATATGGGTTTCAGGCCTTTACTATTACAAGAGAGAAATATTTCTAAGATTGGAGATTCTCATATTAGCCATGTGGACCTCGAAGATTTTTATAAAAAGCTCAACATAGAGAATCTAAATTCTATGACTATTCATCTTTTAAAAAGTGGCATGCCTTTATTAGTGTAGGTTTTTATTTTCCCTATTATTTAATTAGGGAAATTATATTTGTGCATACATGGAGTTTTCTTACATTTGTGGGATAGGCTAGCTTATGTGGAGATGTGTGTCATAGATATGTCATAGGTGTCATAAGAATGTCATAAGTAACTCCTTTGATGGGAGTTACTTCTCTATTCTTAGCACCTTCTCACCACCTTTCATGGAGGAGTTACAGTCTATTCTTGGGGTGCCTTGACCACCTTTTGTGGAGGAGTTACTTATGTGCTCTCTTATATGTATTATTCACTTTGGCCATCTCATGTTAATCAGATATTGGGTTTTTTCCTATTTGTCTTGTGCAATTTATCTTCTTGTATAATTTCAAATTGCTTTAGCATCTATGTGATGTGCACTAGCTTCATCTCATGTGATCACGTCTCCATTGCATTCACATTATCTAGATTTTGGCAACAACTTCGATATGATATCAGAGCCACTCCAGTAATCGTGTGTCTGGTTATGCTATTAGTTTATTTTGAAATTATTACTTTACTTTTTTAGTAGTTTCTTTTGTTTAACTCCGTTGCATTTGAGAGTTTTGGTAGAGTTTCTTGAAAACTCATGCAAATCCATATGAAAACTTGTTAAAAAAATTACTTTTGAGTTAAAATTTGCCAAGACATCTTGTATAGATCTGTTGTGGCTTCAGCAAGGCAATTTTTAGAAATATCAACAGCTTGGCATCCTTTTCCAGCAATTTGGCATCCATTTTCAACAGCTTGGTGTCCTTTTCCAACAGCTTGGCATCCATTTCCAACAGCTTGGCGTCCATTTCCAGCAGCCCGGTGTCCATTTCCAGTAGCCTGGCATCCATTTCCAGTAGCTTGGCATCTTTTTTTTTGCATTAACTTTATCACACCATCGACTGCAGGGGCTGACTTGGGCTTTGCTTTGTCTGCGCCATCTCTCCTTCTTAGGAGTGCACACTTTATTCTGGTGAGAAAATTCTGCACGCCTTATTCTGGTGAGAAAATTTTGCCAGACCTGTTGTACGTTGAAATTAAAACTTTGTCACTTGCTGTTGTGTTTTGAAGTCTGCAATTTCATTATCTTTTTTCTGACCAGCAAAATCAAAACTATTTTTTTGCAAATGGCACCCCTTCCTTGCTTGGCATCCCATGTGGGCCATTATATACTTGGCCTTCCATTTAATTTTGTCTCTTTATTATTTTTAGTTAAAATTGACTTTTTAAAAAAAATCAGTCAATTTGATTGAATATTAAATTTTTTAGACAATTTGATAATTTGGGGGTTTAGATTTAAACTTGTATCTTCGCCTGTCGAAGACGAAGGGTGAGGCCCGACTTGGCAGGAGGCCAATTCCCCCTCACACAAATCTCCTTTGGATTCCTTGCTCTGTGCCGAGTCTAACGAGTGGTTGGAAGGCCACTTTCTCTCTCAAAACAGGAATTTTTTGTGTTTTAGTGCTTTTTGCAAAAACACTAGTTTATGGAAAAATTGAATCTTTAATATCTTACAAACGGTAGCTCAGATTTGGGTACCATTTTTTGAAAAATTGTTTGTAATTCAATTATTCATAGTGTAGTCTTGTTATTTATTAAAAATGCACTAGTCTATAAAGTACCAAAAATTTGGGTCTCTCGGGATGCATTTTCGACTGAGTTCGACATCCTGTTTGCTTACAGTCTTGCACTGATTGCTCTAAGACGCATTATCGGCTGATCCTAACATATTTTGAGCATGATGTTGAATATTTTGATGGGTTCAACATTTTAGGTGGGGGTGTGATTGCTTTTCAGCACTTGTAATTTTTGCTTTCATTCTCCTTTCTGCATAATTTCACAACTTGCAATCAACACAACTTCACCTAAATTCAGCTTAAAATAGATTATTTTCAACTTAAACCCCTAACACCCTTCAACTATCATGAATGGAAGGTTAAAATGTCAATCACTCTTAGAAGCAAAGGGTTGTATAAGATCACTATGGGTACTGAAGTAGAACCCAGCACTGATGCTGAAAAGGTCAAGTGGTACAACCGTAGTGATGAAGCCTATGGATTACCGAGCTTGTCTGTGTCTCCAAAACTTTTCTTCCATTTAGAAACCTCCAAGACTCCCAAAGACATATGGGACACCTTAGAACTCTTATTTGGGAAGCTTGATGAGATGAGAGGTCACGAGCTCAAAAATGAACTCATAAGTCTAAGTCCTAGCAACTTTGACACCCTACAGGACTTCTTCACTAAGTTTAAGGCCCTTAGATTGCAATTGAATGAATGCAGGACAGAGAAGAAAGATGATCAACTCATCTTTTCTATTCTCGCAAAGCTAGGTCCAAGCTATTCAGTCTTTACCTCCACTTTTCATGCCACAAAAAGTGCCCTTGGCACTACATGGAAAATACCTTCTTTAGATTCATTCATTGCCAACTTGACTAGGGAACAAGATAAACTGATCCAAATGGGCACAATGAAGTCTACTCAACCCCAATATTTGATATCTGGAAATGGTAAGGATAAGACTTCAACAAAGGAGAAGAAGAAAAAGAACAAGGACCAAGAGAAGAAGAAAGAAAACAACAATCCTGCCAAAAACAACACTGAGTCTTCCTCCTCCAATGCTAAACCTAAGAAGGAGAAGGTTAAGTGTGCCTATTGTAAAAATACAGGGCATGATGAACACAAATGCATGAATAAATAAATAGATCACCTAACTCATCTTCTAGAGAAGCACAACATAGGTGTTCCTGAGTCCATCAAGCAGAATTCATCTACCCAAGATTCTACAAAGGCAAAAGGCAAGGGTAAGGAGAAAGAAAAGGGCAAGGCACTTGTAGCTACAATTGCTTCTTCATCTTCATGGGTCATTGACTCGGGTGCTTCTCACCACATGGGCTCTTCCCTAGTTGAGTTTTCATCTTTAGAGCCTTGTAGCATGACTTCAATTAGTTTGGGTGATGACACATCAATTTCCATTACAATGAGAGGGTCAATTGAAATGTAAGGAGGAACATTTAATAATGTTCTAAGTGTTCCTTTTCTTTCAACCAATCTCCTATCAGTGTACCAAATCACTCACATTGGTCAGGGCATGAGAGTTGAGTTTTCACCAGATTCAGTAGCTATCAGGGAATTGCATAGTGATACTATAGTGGCAGTGGGTAGGGAAGATCACCAAGCAAGGTTATACACCTTCTCACATTTTGCACCTGATTCTTGTCCAATAACATTGCTGACTCATTTAGATGGAGTTAGCAAATTATGGCATGAGCGGTTTGGCCACCTTAACTACCGCTACCTTGAGAAACTTTGTAAACATGACATGGTCATTGGCTTGCCTCATGTCCAATTCTCAAAAGGACTTTGCGAGGGTGCTCCCTTGGGAAGCATCCTGAAGCAAAATTTGACAAAGGCAAAGCTTGAAGGGCTTCACAACCTTTAGAGTTAGTTCACAGTGATGTATCAGGACCCTTTCCCAAACCATCTTTCACAAGGGCTAAGTACATCCTCACTTTCATTGATGATTTATCTAGGTATACTTAGATATATTTTCTCAAACAATAGTCTGAAGTGTTTGAAAAATTTTTAGACTTTAAGGCTCTTGTTGAGAAACAGGGTGAGAAATCCATCAATGTTCTTTGAACTGATAATGGAGGGAAGTATGTCAACATCAGGTTTGAGCAATTTTTCACCACAAAGGGGATTGATTTGCAGCACACAGTCACTTACAGTCCTTCATAGAATAGGGTTGCAGAATGCAAAAATAGGTTCTTGAAAGAGATGGGTAGCTGCATGATTCACTCCAAACCCTTAGCACCACAGTACTAGGCTGAAGCCATCAGTTGTGCTTGCTATATTCAAAATAGGGTTCCTCACAAAGCTTTGAAAGGGATAACACCATTTGAAGCTTGACATAAAAGGAAACCTGATGTTGAGCACCTTAGGGTTTTCAGATCCCCAGCCATGGTCCGCATATCGAGAAAAAATACAAAGCTATGGAACATCAGTCCAAACCTTGCATCTTTGTAGGATATCCAGATGGTCTTAAGGGGTATCACCTTCTAGATCCAGTCACTCATGAGTTGTTCATCGAGAGAAGTGTCCATTTTTAGGAGAGTCCTAGAGACTCATCACTTGGCACTTCTTCTCCCTCATCGGATCTACTTCTTCATGATGATTCCTCATCAGATTTAGATCAGCCACAGTAGGTTCTTGAGCCAGAGACATCTTCTTCTTCTTTGAGTTCAGACAGTGAGGATAGTGATGCAGAGTCATCCACCTCTAGTCAATTAGAGGATGAGGAGTTAGCACTTGACTCACCCACTTCTGGGCCACTTTGGGCCAGACAGACACTTGAGAGTGTTGGCACTTGGGCAGGAGATCTTGCAGATGATAGATGCACTAGGAGGGATTTTCAGAGAGATCCACATGCCCTCTTTGCTTCAATTTCAGATCCACAAACTTTTCGAGAGGCATCAGGGGTACCTAAGTGGGATAATGCTATGGAGAAAGAATATTCTTCCTTAACCAAAAATCACACTTGGGATTTGACTTCACTTCCTAAGGGAAGAAAGATGGTTTGATGTAGGTGGATATATCAGACCAAGTTTGTAGTAGATAGGTTGGTTGATAAGTACAAGGCACGATTGGTTACCAAGGGTTTCTCACAAGTGGCAGGCATTAACTACTCAGATACCTTTGCACCTGTTGCAAAGATGACTTCTATTTGACTCACCTTAGTTATTGCCACAACACATGGTTGGGATGTGCACCAGATGGATGTGAAGATTGCCTTTCTTCATGGAGACCTAGAGGAGGAGATCTACATGGAGCAGTCGTCAAGATTTGTTCAAGATTCTTCCTTAGTATACAGACTTAGGAAATCTATCTATGGCCTCAAATAGGCCTCTCAGGCTTGGTATGCCAAGATGGATTCCTGCCTTCTCACATCAGGTTTCACTAGGTGCCATTCTGACCCTAATGTCTACTTCTTACAGCAGGTTGATTCGCTCCTAATTTTGGTTCTATATGTTGATGACCTTTTGATCACCGGGAGTTCTTCATCGGCTATTATAGTGGTGAAGGCATCTCTCCAAGATAGATTTGACATGACAGACTTGGGTTTGTTGCACTAATTTCTTAGCATCGAGATCTCATAGTTAGATTCAGGGATTTCTCTTGCACAACCTAAGTATGCTCTTGACTTATTGGCTCGATTTCACATCGCTGATTGCAAGCCATCTCTAACTCCCTTTCTATCAAGAGTCAAGCTTGAGGCTGACTATTCTTCACCATTGGTTGATGCCACTCGGTATCGACAACTTGTTGGTAGTCTCATCTACTTGACTCACACTAGGCTCGACATATCATATACAGTGGGACTTGTCTCCAAATTTATGCAGGAACCTCATGAGCTGCATTGGAAAGCAGCTAAGAGGATCTTGCATTACATACAGGGTTCACATAGATATGAGATTCATTACAGATTTGGCATAGAGGTTGACTTGGTTGGATATACAAATTCAGACTGGGCTGGCAATTCATAGACTCACAAGTCCACTTTTGGTTATAGTTTTTCTCTAGGTTTTGGTCCTATCAGTTGGTCTAGTAAGAAGCAGAATGCTATTTCTATATCATCCATAGAGGTAGAGTACAGGGGAGCTGTTAATGCAGCTACTGAGGCTATTTGGCTTTAGGTGATACTTTTTGAGTTTGGCATTCCTATCAAGCAGCCCACCATCATTTATTGTGACAACCAGAGTACCATTCAGATTTGCAAGAATCCAATTCAGCACCAGCAGACCAAGCACATAGAGATTCACATGCATTTCATTCAGGAGCTTATTCATAGTTAGGTCATTGACTTGATATTTTGCTAGTCTTCAGAGCAGGTTGTAGACATATTCACCAAACCTTTCACTGAGAGCAACTTCATTCATCTACGAGCTCTTTTTGGGGTGCGGTCCACATTTACAGCAGCATCATCTTTGGGGGGGCCCACTAGCCTCTTCATTTCTTTTATGTCTCTCTTTTGGGGGGAGTTTTTTTCCTACGGGTTTTCTCCTTTTCTCTATCTTATGAGAGATTGCATTTGTACATGGGTACCTCGTCAAGCCTAGTTGCCGGGACCCATTTTATATTTCCACACTGCCCACCTAAGCTGCGCTTATGGGGGGTATTAGTGTAGGTTTTTATTTTTCCCTATTATTTAATTAGGGAAATTATATTTGTGCATACATGGAGTTTTCCTACATTTGTGGGATAGGCTAGCTTATGTGGAGATGTGTGTCATAGGTGTCATAAGTAACTCCTTTGATGGGAGTTACTTCTCTATTCTTAGCACCTTGTCACCACCTTTCATGGAGGAGTTACATTCTATTCTTGGGGTGCCTTGACCACCTTTTGTGGAGGAGTTACTTATGTGCTCTCCTATATGTATTCTTCACTTTGGTCATCTCATGTTAATCAGATATTGGGTTTTCTCCTATTTGTCTTGTGTAATTTATCTTCTTGTATAATTTCAAATTGCTTTAGCATCTATGTGATGTGCACTAGCTTCATCTCGTGTGATCACGTCTCCATTGCATTCGCATTATCTGGATTTTGGCAACAACTCCGATAGCCTTAATAAATTTGATTTCCTATCTCAGTGAAATTCTTGGATTTGAAGTTCATTTTTTCACAACACTATGGTCTACATACAAAGGAGATTAAATTGAACAATGAGTCTTTAATGGAAAATTTGGGTGGATTATCAATGGATATGACATTGAGAATCCTAGTACATGAAGCATATGTAAGAATGAGTGTAGTATTAAGCCAACACTATTTAAACAAGAATCCCAACAAGTATATAACCACCATAAATGATTCATATATGAAACATGAGATAAGTTAACCCTCTAAGCTCACAAATGACTTCTTCAGGGTTGACTTCAAATAAGACCTATCAAACATGATAACTCTTCTCAATTGTGTAGTCGGCAATGAAAACAACATGAATTTTTATCCATGGATGTTTATGTCTATGAACATAATTTTTAATGGAAAAACATACATTGACTAGGGAGAGATAGATGATCAATGAAGCCATGCATCAACAACTAATCAATATGGAGTCGACCAAGCAGTTTTTCATGACTTCATACTTGGATACTCATTAGCTTCTCAAAGAGTATTTTGTGGTCTAACTCAACTAGCCAATGCTAATGCATATACCTAGGTATATGAATTCTAATCTTAGTTGACTCTGGATAAAATCAACAAGCATTTTAGATGATTCAACGATACTTTTATGATGAGAGTAGTCGAAGATTTGGATTAGGATTGGGGAAGAAGAATCTCTGATGAAGCAACCAACATGATTTCACAGTATGGGAGCTACTTCATTCAATTCCAAAAATTCACATATATCAAATTTGGATGATTTGAAGGATACCCTTTTTGGCTACACATGGTAGTTAATAATAAAATCATATTGAACAAATTGTGTAGATAGTTGGATACAATGTGCAAGTGTTCCAAAGACATGCATATTTTGGGTGTTGCATTCCTTATCTATTTTGGAAATTTTCACATGAAAGAATGTAGTGAATGCTTATAATGTTGAATTTTAAATTGCATAGTTCACTTTCCATTCATATTTCAGTCAGGATTTTTTTATACTAAGAGGTTTGTGTGAAATTGCCTCTACATTGGTTCTTCTTATGAGCATGTTCTATATTTGGATGATTATTGGGAAGATTATTCAAATGAGTATTAAGTAATAAGGTGTGACTAGGGAATAATGATCCTAGAACATATTAATTACTTCACTATATGTGGGTTCCAAATGGCATGATTGATGATAAGAGTGATCTCCTTGATCCTATCTATGCCAAAAAAGTCATTGCTGCCCCATTGCCAACCATCAATTGGTCTGTCAAAGAGCTATCAAATTTTTAGGTTTGGAATTATCACATGTTGGAATGATCCATGGAATGGTTCAACAAAAAACTTTTAGAATTCATTGGAGTAGGAGACTCCAAAAGAGCAAAGACTTAAACACCTCCAGAACAAGCTCTACAATTTCTGATGAGGAGAAGGTGAATATCTTAAACATAAAAAAAACCTGGTAAGACTTGTGAAGAAATCCCAAGTTTAGGTAAGAATCTAAAAAATCTAAGAATGTGATCATTCTATAATCATCCTTCCCTCTTGGAGACCCATATATGTTAATCGATAATACCACTCAATAATATTGTTGGCTAATTTTGGCCTTCATAATAAGCTTTGATTGGATATGGGGTAAGAAGATAAGTAGAGTCCTGGTTGAAGAGTGATCCATTGATGAAAGGAGCAGATAGACTTCAAGATCCTATCACATTTCACTTACAAGCTTTTGAAACACTTTAAACAAGCTTAAAGTGTGAATTTGGTGATTTTAAGAGACCAGACCATCATGACATGTCATGCATGAATGAACAAGTCAATTTGATTATGTATTTCATAAGTGCACTTAATAAGTCCAGCCAAGTTGAAGAATTACATGAAAGTAATGTTTTTGTGCCATGAACATCCCCTATAAATTTGGTGTCTTGATGAGTTTTCTATCTTGAGATATAAGCCTTCAAAAAGGATCTAGCAGTGTGAGACATGACTAAGGACATCAAGTTAAATCCATAAGAAATTGTCATTTGGATTCAAAAAATCCTTAATGAGTTTCAAGTTGAATGTAGGGTCAACAAGTGGCATGATCTTGGAATCTTAAGCAAAGATCAATGACACATGGGTGATCTCATAAAGTCAACAAGTCAAATGTAGATCTACGAGACATGTTCAATCATGTATTCAAAGATCAATGATGAGTTCATGGTCAAAAAGTTAGTGGATATTGATATTGAACACATTGATGACAAGTGTCATGATCATGGTGACTTAGCAAATCAATGATGCACATTTGATCAAGGAAAATGCAAATCTACAGTATGTGTTCAATCGTACAAAGAAAATTGATGGTGTGTGTAAGGTCAAAAAGTCAATGAGCCTAGTATGCACATGAGGCTAGCACATGGCATAAGCACACTAACTAGATGGAGATTAACAATAGGGTCCATAAGAAGTTAGTGAGACTGCAATGTGACATATTTTTGAAAGCTGAGATAAAGATCAATGTGGGGTTACCAAGTGGCACAATCTAGAGTGACTATAGATCAACGATTGATGATGAAATTTAAAGCCAAGAGACTCTCAAAGAGATGAACAAAATATATTTGATCAATTTTAAAGGGGCACAAGATGAGGACACATGTCTAAGGCAACAATGGTCAAGTTTTAAAATGAATTAGCCCAAGGAGAAGCCACATGGGTAGGACACATCAGTTCAAAAGGATTTCACCACCCAAGCAGGTAAAGGTATGAATGCAAGATCAAATATGATCTGGGTTACCAAAGCAAACCTTGAAAAAGCAAATATGCCATTAAATCTCATCTAGAACTCTCAAAATCCCTCAGACGTTAGTTTTACATCTTGTTCATGATCATGAGACTAAATAGCCTGATGGATCTTCATTGACATTATTATTATATGAAAATAAATAAAGGTGATTGGTTTTCATCTATAGTAGACCTATGTCTAGGGTTTGAAGTAGGAGTAGAGTTGTGATTATGAAAATAAGTGTATTATCTTTCGATATGGTCATATCCTTGACAAATATGTACTTACAGCCGCTTAAAGCATACACATTCATGGCTCTGTTAGGTCTATGGATATGAGGCTTTTTCCCTTATAATGAAGCCAAGTGGAGGATGGCATAGAAATCCAAAAAATAAATTTGGGGATTGGAGAGTGTAGGTGGAGCATTCAAATCTTATTTAGAGCCTTTAAAGATTTTACCTTCTTGGTAAGATCATGACTCATCATCCTCAATAAATTCTTGTCTTCTAGTGTATTTCTCAGCCAATGAGAAGGTTGGAAGGATATTAGAGATAATGAAGGTTAAAATTATCAAGGATTGGTTTTAATTGATAAAAAATTAGATGGGAATTCATTAAAAGGTAGTGGCAGCCCATTTATTGATTTCTAATAGTGTGCTCCTCCTCTCTCTCCCCCTTTCTCCTATATCTCCCATTTTCTTCCCCATTTGTAAGGGACTCTAAATTTTGAAAAGGATATACTCACATATTTTGGAGTATCAAGAGACTCTCATTTTGATAAGGCTAGACCCTATCAAAATTTATATGAAAGACCTCTTGAATCAATAAAGACTTTCTTTACCTATCTCTTGCCTCTAAATTATGTTTAGCAAAGCTTGTGCATGATGGCATTGTGAAAGAGAATATTTCACATCCATCATCCTTATTTTTTACCTCTTTTAAGGTGTTTTCGATCTATTTTCAGGTTTGAACTCATGCTTTTTCTACCATTAATGTAGACCTAGTGTGAATCCTAGAATTCTTCCTTTCTTCGTTCATTGCTTATGAGCCTAGTTCATGAAACACTTATGCAATCAACTAGTCTGTGAGGTTGTGTGAGCTAGCATTATATTATGCTTCATCAGTGTTTATTTCATGCTTATGTGAGTCCCCATTTAAATTTGGTGCATCACCTTTTTATCTCTCTTAGTAACCCTTTACTTGCTCTCTATCCCTTTTCTTAGCAGTAGCATTAGTATAGGTGATCTATCAAGAGTAAGCTAACCTTCTTTGGAGGTTCAACCCCACTACAAGATAACCACAACCTAGGGTTGTTTCAATTTTGTGGATTAGTTTAAGGGAGCATGAATAACTCCCCTTCTACGAGTGTAAATTAAGTCCATAACAAACTACTACATTGTTGACTGAGTGAAGTGTTTTGGTGTTCTCTTCACCCAATCAACCTTTAGAGGCATGTGTACAAACATCAATGGCGATTCTAATTATTAATCAACTAATTTAATTATACCAAGTACCTAATCATCATTATTTGGTATGTATCATCACCCATTTGATAAAAATGCATGTTATTTCATTCCTTATCCTTCATATCAAATTAGAAATGTTTATAGCTTCACCCCAAGTGGATCTCAAGATTTAGTGTCTCAGGCTTGTTAGAATTTGTCTCTCTCTAGTCAACCAAAAAAGAGTCTTAGGGAGATCAAAATTGATCTTGAAAAATAATTGAGAGAGATTGATAGGGTGGAAGAGTGTTGAAGGCAGAAAGAAAATCTTGAATACCAAGATTTTTTTTAGGAGCAGGAGTTGAGGTTTTAGGAGGAGTAATTGGTTAGGAAAGACCAATCTAGGAAATAAAATGACTATCAATTGTTCTTAAGAATGAGAACAACCAATGCTAGACCCCAATTTCCCTCTCGTACTCTTGTTTATGCTCAAACCCATGCCCTTAGTCCATGTTGTCAAAGCTCATCTTTGTCAAGAGTCAAGCAAATCATTAAAGACCATTTAGGTGAAGAACATCAAACCATTTCATCATGGATCTTCTCTTATGCAAATGACCTTGACTGTGTCATTCCCTTTCTTGTAAAACCACCCTCTCCTATGCCCATTCAAGTAGAGGATAAGGGGGCTCTATATTACACATTTACATCATGGAAATTAGTTCATAAAGGCATAAAGAAGAAAGAAGTACTAGTTGAGCCAGTATAGGAACCAGTTCAAGAAAAAAGAGATGTTAGCTCAGCTCATTGAGCTTGCCATACAATAGTTCCATGACTCTTTTTCCCTCCCTCAGGAACCACCAAAGAGACCATTCAAGGTCCCTAGTTGGAAGGAAACTGTTTTAAGCTGCAATCAAGGTGAACTTTTTCACCCTCCCACCATCTCCCTCTTGGAGAAAGAACCTATTTTACAAAGGACGGAGGAGGAGTTTACAGTCATAGGTGAGACACAAGAGGACAATACAAGTGTCTATGATTAGGAGATATTGATAGGCATCCTACTTAATTCAAAACAGGAAAACCCAAGTTTGGACTAGCCTTCATGGTATGGCCTTGACACTAATGAATCAGAGAATGAGGGGGTCAATCAATCAACTGATCATGTTAAAGAGGTCATAAATGGGAAAGAGAAATAAATAGAGAAGGAAGAGGATCATAATGAAGTATGTAAACAACAATACCATGAATTCATGGACTAGAAAGAGGTTCTAAACTAGCTTATGCCTCTTCTAGAGCATGAAAGTGAACTTGCAAATCAAGTTATAGAATTTTACCAGTCTCAATATGTATTGTCCATTGAAGACAATAATGATGCCTTCAAGAATGAAGAAGAATGGTCAAATTAGGAACCACAAGAATATAAAAATTTGAACCTTAAATGGGTTGGTGATCTTCCATGTGTCTTCTTCCAAGGTGAGTAATAACAAGGATGGTGTTAAGGTTGGCATTGTCTCAGATGACCAAGAAGAAGATACCTTTTGGGATGACTTAAAACTTTTTTTCCTAATCCTAGATAGTCAACCTTCATGTTCAAAAGAGCCATCAAGTGAGAAGCTTGTAGGTGCTCCTATAGTCCAACATAAATCAAGCTTTGAATAAATGGACCAATATGTCTACATAGGAGACATGTTTGTCCCTCTTCTTTCATCAGGGATCAAGCTAAAAGAGTCATCAATCAAGCATATTCATTCACCTACCATGAGCTCTCAGAAGCAAGGTGTTTTCCATCCTAGTCCATTACAAGTGAATGACGCAAATTGTTTCCCATTTGATCTGGGAGGAAAATAATTGTAAGTTGTAGCCTTATATATATTAGAATAGTTTTTATGTTTTCCTCTAAGTGCCTTGTGCACATTTATTTTTAGTTGTGTGTTACCCTTCCATAAGTTCCTTGGGCACAGTGTTTGTTTTGTTCTTGTTACTCTTGTTGATTCAAGCGAAGGTTTTCTGGAAAGGGGCATCCTTGTATTAGTTTTATGTCAGCTGGGAGAAAGACTCAATACTCCATGCCTAATGTCTTAGAGAAGGCAACTAATCTAGGTTCTCAAGCATAGCAAGCATGATTCCCTACCAAATTGCCATAAATGTTATCCATATTTGGCCTACATAAAAAGCTTTGCTTGGATCTAGTGTAAGAAGCTGAGAAAAGTTCTAGTTGAAGAGTGATCCAATGATAAAAGGATTAGATAGACTTCAAGATCTTGTCACATGTCACTTGCAAGATTTTGAAACACTTTAAGCAAGATTATTGTGTGAATTTGGTGTTTGTAAGTGACCAAACCATCATGGCATGTCATGCAGGAATGAACAAGTTAGTTTGATTATGAATTTCATAAGTACACTTGAAAAATTAACCCAGGTTGAAGAATTGTATGAAAGTAATGTTTTTATGCCATAAACATCCCTTGCAAATTTGGTGTCTTGATGAGTTATCTATCTCGAGATATAAGCCCTTAAAAAGGATCTAACAATGTGAGACATGCTTGAGGATGTCAAGTTAAACCCATAGGAAATATCCATTTGGATTCAAAAAATCCTTAATGAGCTTCAATTTAAACATAGGGTTAACAAGTGGCATGATCTCAAAAACTCAAGGTAAAGATCAACAACACATGGGCGATCTCACAAAGTCAACAAGTCAAATGTAGATCTATGGTGCACATTCAATTGTGCAATCAAAGATCAATGATGAGTTCATGGTCAATAATTCAGTGGATCTTGAGATTGAACGCATTGATGATAAGTATCATGATCATGATGACTTAGCGGATCAATGATGCACATTTGATCAAGTAGAATGCAGATCTACAACATGCATTCAATCATGTAGAGAAAATTGATGATGCATATAAGGTGAAAAAGTCAGTGAGCCTAAATTGCACACAAGACCACCATGTGGAGTAAGTGCATTAACTAGATGGTGATTGACAAAAGAGTCCACAGGAAACACGTGAGACTTTCAAGTGTCATATTTTCAAAAGACAAGATAAAGATCAACACAGAGCTGACAAATGGCACAATCTAGAGAGTGACTATAGATCAATGGCTGATGATTAAAGTCAAATCTAGGAGACTCCTAGGGAGATTGACAAAGCATAGTTTCTCAAGTTCCCAGGGTCACACAATGAAAACACGTGTTTGAGGTGATAATGGTCAAATTTTAAAATGAAATAAGCAGACCAAGGAGAAGCCACATGGGTAGGAGATGTCAATTCAAAAATATTTCACCACCCAAGAAGGTAAAGGTATGAATGCGAGATCAAATACAATCTGGGTTACCAGAGCAAACCTTGCAAAGTCAAGGATGCTATCAAATCTTAGTTAGAACTCTCAAAAGTTCTCAAATGTAAGTTTTACATCTTATTCATGAACATGAGACTAAATAGCCTGTGGATCTTCATTGACATTGTGACTATATGAAAACTAATAAAAGTGATTGGTTTTAATCTACAGTAGACCTATGCCTAGGGTTTGAAGTAGGAGCAGAGTTGTGATTATGAAAGGAAGTGTCTTATCTTTTAGCATGGTCATATCTTCGACAAATAAGTACCTACAATTGCTTAAAGCAAACATAGTCATGGCTCTGTTAGGTACATGTATATGAGTATTTTGCCCTTATAATGAAGCCAAGTGGAGGATGGCATATAAATCTAATAAAAAAATTTGGGGATTAGAGAGTGTCGGTGGAACATTCAATTCTTTTTCAGAGCCTTTAAATATTTTCCCTTCTTGGTAAGATCATGACTCATCATCCTCAATAAATTCTTGTCTTCTAATGTATTTCTCAACCAATGAGAAGGATAGAAGGCTATTAGAGTTAATGAAGGTTAATATTGTCAAGAAGGATTGGTTCTAATTGATCAAAAAGTAGTTGGTTATTTATTGAAAGGTGGTGGTATCCCATTTATTGATTTTTGATGGTGTGCTCCTCCTCTCTCTCCCCCTTTTTCCTATATCTCCCATTTTCTTCCCCATTTGTAAGGGACTCTCAATTTTGAAAAGGATATACTCACATTTTTTGGAGTATCAGGAGACTCTCATTTTGATAAGGCTAGACCCTATCAAAATTTGTATGAAATACCTCTTGAATTAATAAAGACTTTCTTTATCTATCTCTTGCCTCTGAATTGTGTTTAACAAAGCTTGTGCATGATGGCATTGTGAAGGAGAATCTTCCATGTCTATTATCCTTATTTATTACCTCTTTTAAGTTGTTTTAAATTTGTTTATAGGTATAAACTTATGCTCTTTCCATCATTAATATAGGACTAGTGTGAATCTTAGAATTCCTCCTTGCTTCATTCATTGCTTATGAGCCTAGTTCATGAAACACTTATGCAATCAGCCATTATGCAATCAGCCAGTATGTGAGGTTATATGAGCTAGCATTGTCTTATGCTTCATCAATATTTATTTCATGTTTATGTGAGTCCCCAATTAAATTTGGTGCATCACCTTTATAGCTATCTTAGTAACCCTTTACCCCTTTTATATCCCTTTTCCCAGTAGTGTTACTAGTCTAGGTGATCTATCAAGAGGAAGTCAGTCTTCTATGGAGGTTTAACCCCACTACAAGATACCCATACCTAGTGTTGTTTCCATTTTATGGCTTAGTTGGAGGGATCCCAAATAACTCTCCCTCCATGGGTGTAAATTAATTCCACAACAAGTATCTTGCCTCAGTTTAAGGGAAGGTTCAACGAGAATTTGTTAATGACGTCGAAGTGTTAATTTTTGCATCCCCCTCTCCCATAGTTTCACCATCAATTTGACCTCCTCTAGATTCTTCACCTCCAAAGCAACCACCACCACCTTTGAATTTTTAAATGACTAGTGTAGACACCAAAAATTTGCGCACCATGATTCTAAATGTTGAAACACCCCAGGACCACCTTAGGACCCCTTTGAGATCAATTTGACCCTTCAGCCCCTAACCAAGCCCAACCATGGTTAGTTTTACCAACTAAATTAACCTAACCTTTTACCCACTTTATACCTTGGCTCTCAACCATCGATGATCACCTGTATTAATGACGGTCAGGTTCCACCATCCCAAAAGCCAACATGCAAACACTTCACCTTGATTTTATAAAAATAACTTATGTAAATCCATGTGTAAGCCATTGCATGCATGAATTCTAATTATAAATCCCAGTTAACATCTTGTTGCATCTTTCCTTCCTTTCCTATAATAAGAGAGGAACATGAGGTGAAAAGGGCCAGATCCATAACTATCAAGAGATTTTGTATCCAAAGCTTTCTTTTGCAGGTGTTATTCCAACAATCCAATGATTTAGCCATCACGATAAAGAGCCAACTTGCCATTGCCCCTTGAGTGACAACCAAGTATTGTTACTCTACCAGAATCACACTAGACTCTATCAATGAGCCAACCTACTCAACCACTCATCTAATCAATCTTTTGCAAGCTAAGTATTTATTTTCTAGTATTCATTTAATTTATTTGTATTTTACAATCAACCCATCACCATCCCACCTCCTAGTATTACCTTTTAGAATCTCATCAACTAACCATTTATTACCTACAATCCACACACAGTAACCACCGATGGTTAGCTTGACCACCGATAGTATGCCCAACTACTGATGGTTGCCTCAACCACTCATGATCACCTTAACTGCTAACAATCATCTCAACCGTTGATGGTCATTATAGTATAAAATAATAAGTTATTTTCACCCTCTTACTCTCATCCAAACCCAATTTTCTATGTCCCTATCTATTCATATACCCCTACCTAATTTTTTGAAGCACTCTTGACTTGTTTAGCATTAGTATTGACTTGTTTATTTCTATATTAGTCATTTTTAGTCTATTTCTTTATCAAGCATTTCTTGTGTTCAATTTGAGTACCTTTTGATGATTGATTCAAGTATTTTATCATTCTATTTATAAACTTAATTATTTGAAACATGTGGATTGATAGCCCCCGAGGAAGTTCCTACTTCTGGAATGTAGCTATCGCTAGGCAATCCACCCAACTATCTATCTAACCAACCATTTGCTTTAGTGTTGTCTTATTTGTAGGTCATCCTTCCAAGTCAAATAGAATATCTTCAAAATCATCTGATTCAATGTGCACATAATAAAATAAGTTTTTCAACCATAACTGTATTTAGTTTCTTCTTCTTCATTTCTCAAAAGATAAGCTGAAATTCACTAAAACATTCTGACATGCCTGATGGGACTTTGAGTCTTTACTCAGGTTTTCTCTTGTTTGCATCTATATGTCCTTCTCCCTATTCTATGCTCATAAATGAAAATAAAATTTATTTTGGGATTAAAATCAAATGCATACATTGATTATTTCAAAGTTTAGCTCACATAGTCTAAATTAAAGCAAAATAATTCAATTGTAGCATCACTTTTGTTGCATATACTAAACCAAACCACCTTCGTCAATTAAATATGTAACAAACTTGAGACAAATCCTGACTAGGATTTCATCATCTAGTAGTCACTTTACCCTTTCCCAATGATCCTACTTGGATGTCATTATCAAGGGGAGAATTAACTTAGCTCTTTGGTTGCGTATAAACTTTGGAAATCAGTATATATTGACTAAGCACTTGACACCCTTAACAATGCAAGGTTTGAAGTGAGGGGGTAGGTACCAATACCAAGCCACATATTGATTTCCAATACACGTTCTTTTTAAGAGCCTAAACAATCTGAAACCAACCATAGACTTCTTTCTTAGTACCCACTTTAGAAACCAATTTTAGTCACACCATTTCTTTATAGTTTAAGGCATAAGCCAAAAGAGAGACTAAAAAGAACTTTATGACTTAACATGATTTTTAGATTATGATTTATTTTCCTTGATCATTTCTTGTCTTCTCTCTACTTGAGTGGTGAGATTGTTTGTGTATTCCCTCCCCTTTACCTTGGATGGTTCTAACTCGCCACTAGTGAAATAACCTAGCATAACAAAACCCATCACCAAACCAATCGGCCTCTTCTACCTCCTCATCCATGGACTACATCTCTAAACCACTAGAATCTCCTCCCCCTTTGGGAATTATTTTCCCTTGGGAAGTTCCCTAAGGAGACACAAATTTTTCCACCTTCTTAGATAACAATCATGTGGCCCTTCAACACTATCTTAACACTATGCCTCATCGTGCCCCTACTTTGGTTCCACTTGTGGACCTAAATTATGGCATGCCTTCCCACCTTATAAGAAGCACTTTCAATGCCATAGTCACCTCCCAATTTTTGGATACCCAATCCTCTTCATCTGTTAACAATCCCTTTGATACCAATATGGAAAACCAACCTGCCCAACCTACAAACACCCTTATACCTTCCACCCCCACCAATAACTCCTCTACCTTGGAAACAACCCAACCACTAACCACCTATACTCCCTTCACCATAGGCGTACCTACCAATAACATTTCTAAACTTCCTTTGACCAATAATCCACTTCAATATAATATGGTGTCTATACCTTATACCTTACCACCAATCAGCACAAAGGTCACTACCCTTCCCTTTATTACCAACCCAACCACTGTTTCTACCCAATAAATGCCCATTGCACTAATACTGGGTTACATCCCTAATCTACAAGGGCATGTGCCTCTACCTATTACCCAAACACCTGTATCTACCTACCCCTACATAGCCTCCACCCAACCATTGGTGTCTACATACCAATATGTAGTAATCTTTCAACCTCCTACCAGTTATTAGTATGTCACCCAACCACCACAATAATATGCACCTTACAACCTTTCAAGTGCACAACCCCAAATAGATCTAATGAAAATTCTAATAGATAAGATGACCAATCTAGAGTCATCTATCTATAGGGATCACAACATCCTATTATATGATCAGATCTATAATGAACCCATTTGTCCATCTATCCCTAATAGACCATATCCTCCTTGGTGGGAACTTCCCAAGTTTTAAAAATCTTAGAGTAAGGAGGATCCCCAATATCACCTTAGGGAATTTAGGCATGCATGCTATTTGATTGCCTATGATGATGCCCTCTTTATTCATACCTTCCCTATGTCCCTGTCTGGTCCAAACTTCGACTAGTATAGTTCCATAGCCAATAACTCTTTGTTCTCCTTCACCTAACTGTCTCAAACTTTCTTGGATCACTTTTTGATAAATATCTCCAAGAATGTTTCCTTCACTAACCTATACTATATTTGTTAATTTGATGATGAATATATTGCTAATTTTGTAGCTTATTGGAGGAGCCTGATCAATCAACTTTCCTTCTCCTTACCTCAACCTAAATTGAAATAAATTTTTGCTCGGGCATGTGCCAAGCACATCTCTTCTACACTAGATGTTTAGAGCTTTAGAACTTTTGATGAGGCTTTTACCATGGGACTTAATCTAGAGAATAAAGCCATCAATGAGAGAAAGCTAAAATTGAAAAACAATAACTCTACCTACAAAACTAGTGAGGCTTCCTCCTCTAAAATGAGCAACCAAACCAATATCAAGAGCAAGGGAACTGTGAATGTGGTTATCCTTAAAGCCACTTCTCCACCATGTATCAATCAACCAAACTCCTCTAACTCTTCAAAGCAAAAAATGAGAAACCAAAACTAAAACAACCAAAAGTAATTCACCCCACTTGGGGAATTTTACGCTTTGATCCTAGAGAAGTTATTGAAGGCTAACATCATACAACTTCCTCCTATGAATCCTCCTTAACAATTTGATTTTTATCACCCTACACCTAATTAGTACAATGAGAATGATCTATGTTCTTTCCATCGTATAGTCAGGCATGATGTTAGTAGGTGTAACACCTTCAAAAGTGTTGTCTATTCTCTCATTGACAAGGGGGAGCTCGTGTTGGACAACCCCAATCAACCTCAAAACCAAGCCCTTGAAATCTTTAGGCAACCTTTTCTCACTCATGCACCTACAAAATATGAGAGAAACAAGGTTGAGTGTTCTCATGATGCCCATACTATTAACATGATTCTTGACATGCTCATTACTAAAGAGCCTATTGTCCAATCCACTTGTTCTTTGCCCTCTCCACTTATTGAGGTAGTGGAGTTACCTTCTCCTCTTTTGGAGACCCAAACTGAGGAATCAACCCTTTTTCCTCCAATTATTGAGGTAGTGGAGCCATCAACCCCTCCTTCAACTGACATACCATAACAAGTGAACATTTTATCATCTTTCTCAAACATTGAACAACTCACTCCCCCTTTGGAGATCATTCCCAAAAAAGAAGCTACCACATTTTCACCTCCCATATAGCAGTCACCCATCCAAACCTTGCATACTTTTATTGAGGAAAATGATGAGGTCACCATTCCCCTTTCTTGACCTATGGGCTTATATTTCAAGTCCATTAGCGAAGGAACAAAACTAGTCTATAAACCATTCTCTATACTAGTTCATAAATCAAAATTTGTCTCCAACCTTAACATATATTGATCCACCTTTTATCAAAAATTAGGGATCCCTTATATCACCAAGCAAGAACCTCTAACCATACCTTTAGTAGACCAACCCACCACTCCTATTATCCAAATCCCTATCTTACCAACCAAATCGATAAAAACCTCTAGCAACCCAACAATTCCTCAACCATCTATTGCACCTAAAACCCAAACAACCAAACCACCTTCTCCATCCAAACTGACCAAACCAGCTAAAAACCTTGGCACCTTCCCTATATAGATCCTTAATCACCCATTTATGAGAATGGAGCTTACCTCACCAAACACAACACCCAAACACAAAACCAAATCAACTAAGGAGGTAAAACCACCAAAAGGCTAGAGGGTAAAACTCCTACCTCCCTCAACCTTGCCCTCTATCTTGGGGCCTCATTCCTCTATTTTTATTAGGAAGTTAATTTTCTTAACCAAAACCCAACTGCCGCTATTGGTTACATCAACACACTTGCTTTCAAACACACCTATCTTCACCGAGCCATCAATAACCAGAATACCTACCTTAAAACCTCTTACCTCAAACTTATTAACCTCCACCTTACCACAACCAAAAACATCAACTAAGATAGCTATCTTACCCAAACCCCCTACCACTAAGCCCATTACCAAAAGGACTTTCATCTCACCAACCAAGACCAAATCCTCTAAAAACTCTCCACCTTTAGTTGAATCCCACTCGACTATTTTCCAAAGGTTATTACAATCTTCTTACTTGACCTTACCCCCTATTAGGTCATTCGACCGTCTTGGTCCAAAACTAGTCTGGTATAATGACCACCAAGTGTGCTCCTATCATAAGACACTAGGGCATGACATGCATAACTGCAAAGCTCTCCAAACCATTATCCATCAACTCTATGATGAAGATGATCTATTAATAGAGGAACCTCCCACAAGCTTGCTACTAATCCAACCAATAATAACTACTATCCAACACCTACCTATTCCCCCACTCTCACCTCAGAGCGATGAGGAACCAAACCCATATCCTATCCCAACTATTCCCTCTATCCATACTATCCATGTGGTCATACAACCACATGATCAATAAAAGGATAAGGGTAAGACCAAGCTGTCCATTCTGTAGACATACCCATCTTCCACCTCCCAACCAAACCAAAATCTAACACCTTCACATTCAATCAAACCCAAGATATCTATCTTGGGTACCTCCCAATCTAACCCCTCTGAATCCATCAGGAGAGTGGTGCTCAAATAACTTCACCAAACCCTGATGAAGATGAGCTTATATGAGTTGATTACTACTTTAACTCATCATTGTTAAGCAATGATAGAGGCATTACAATTGATAGAGGTCCAACCTAAAGACCCTCAACTTCTGGTTGCCTTTATTGGTGCTCTCCAAATTTCCAACCTTGTCACCTTCAAGGATTTGAAAATACCTTTTATCCACCTTAATGACACAGATCCCCCTCTCTTTATTACTACTTACATTAACCAAACCCACATCAAATGGATCATGATTGATGGGGGAGCTAGTATTAATATCATCTCCTCCCATGATTATAACCAACTCAACTTACCGAACAATGTCATGTTTGAAACCTCAACCGTACTCTGATGCTTCAATGACACCATTGCCACTACCCTAGAAAATATTGCCCTTCATATCTATTTAGGTCCCCGCACGCTCCCTAAACTCTTTTATGTAGTGGAAGGCAAATTCTAATACAATGTTTTATTGGGATGACCTTGAATTCTCTATATGGGGTGTGTTCCCTCTACCCTTCACCATTACATCAAATTTAAGCATGAAGGTCAAGTTGTCACTATACAAGCTGACTCAAGACCCTTTTTATTATGCAACATGACTTATCAACCCAATGACATTCTCTTACCTTTGTTTAGCACACCCTCGTCAACCAATAATAAGCCCTCAACCATGAAAGAATAATTCATACCTTCTTCTACCAATGAGGCATCAAATAGCTTATCCATCCCCTCTAATCAGATCCTCACATCAAACCACTTGAAATCCACATTCTAACATCTTTCACTAGGGGAATATTGCCTCTTCACCCTTGATGCTTTCCCTCCTCCCCAAGAGTATGAGAAACTTCACCACCAACTTGATTATGACCCTAATATCAAAAGGAAGGGGCAATCTTAACCATCCCTTTGACCCATCCTGAGATGATATGAGATGATTCTCCAACCATTAATATTATTTAGTGCCAGGATGATAATTCCATTCTCACCTACATTGGTGCCTTAGATTCTTCAATCCATAAATCCCTTCCTCTTGAGACTTCAACCATGTTGAAAAAATCCACCATGGATATCAATTTGGGCGCTTTGAACAACCCCCATATTGTCAAAATTGGCCAATCATTGAATGATAAGGAACTTCAAGATTTTCCCTCCTTCCCTTAATACCAAAGCATAGCATTTTCTTGGTCTTATAGTGATATTTCAAGAATTAACCATGCCATTACCACCCATAAGATAGTCACCAGCTATGATGCCAAGCCCATCAAGATAAAACTTCGATGCATGCACCGTTGTATAGCTGTTATCATCAAAGAAGAGCTTCAGTGCCTCCTATTTGTTAATTTCATTTAACCCATTGACTATCCCCAAAGGGTCTAGAATGTCATGCCTATCACCAAAGCCATAAGGGGACTATGCATTTATGTAGACTTTTGTGACCTCAACCTTGCTTTCCCCAAAGATGACTTTCCTTTTCCTAGTGTTGACCAGCTAGTTGATCTTACAACTGGCCATGAGATGTTATCTCTCATGGATGGATTTTTGGGTTATAATTAGATCCTAATTTCCCCTAAAGATCAACACAAAACTACCTTCATAACCCCATGGCAAACCTTCTACTATAAGGTCATGCCTTTTGGACTGAAGAACACTGGTGTAACCTACCAATGTGCCATGACTTACATCTTCCATGAACTTATCCACAAGATTGTCGAATATTATGTGGATGACCTTTTTGGGAAATCTAAACTCTGAAATGACCATTTGGTCATTCTCAAGATTATCTTTGAGTGTCTTATCCATTACCATGTCTGCCTCAACCCCAAGAAGTGAATTTTTAGGGTCTTGTCAAGAATGGCATTATCATTTCCCTTCAGGGAATCGAGGTCGATCTTACCAAAATCAAATTGATCCTTGACATGGTTCCTATTGATGTAGGAAATTGCACCCTTGGCAGGAGGCTGAGCTCCTGCCTTCTCCTCGCAACTATGGAAACTCCCCTCTCACCTGTGGGACCGACGAAGCTAGAGGGGAGAGTCTCTAGATAAGGGCTAGCTCCCTTTGATGCATCGTGTTTATTCTAGCAAGTGCAAATACATACATATATATAGATATATAATGGGGGGGATGAAAAGGGAGAAAGATACAAGAAAACAAACTACTCTAAAGAGGTGATGCACCAAAAATAAGTTGACCTTCTCACATCCACTCTTGAAATGAGACAAATGCATACATACACTTCACACTTGGCAGAAGGACCAGGCTACTAGAAACTTGCAGGGAGGCCTTAATGGAAAATATAGAAAAAGAGATCACTAAAGGTGCTGTGAGATGCACACTTATGTATCAATTCCCTCTATTTTGCACTTCTCAAATACTGCTCTTCTCCTGTCAGCTACAAAGATGGTGCCTTGTAGACAACAGGTACGCTGGTGTTGAACTTGTGAAAGCATCAAGAAATAATGACTAAACACAAAACAAACACTCAACACATACTCGGATATGTCTATCTAGATGGAGGTAAAAAATTGCTTTTATTGAGTTAGGTGGAAATTTTGCCAGGGCTACGCCTTACAAAATGTGGAAGATCTTTTTACAAATGACAAGTCTTGAATATATAGGAGAAATAAGGAGGCTATTTGGCACTCCTTTTTTACAAGTGGCTCATGCATCCCTTCATTGGGAAGAGGAAAACACTGTTGTCGATGTCATCTTTCTAGAAGAGTCTTGCTAGAACCATGCTGTATAATCATCGAATTTGACTTTGGCATTCAAGCATTAATGTGGAAACACAGGCTGCCTCTCTTTTTTTGCAACAGATTGAGATTTGTCCCCTTTTAAATGCATGGGCCACGCCATTTTCTATTTGCACCATATGGGGATTATCAGGCAATAAATCACCTTCCCCTTACCACTTGGACTACATTGTCTCTTCTGCACCTTGTCATTCTTGTCTCTTATGGCTCCTTTGCCCTTCGGGGGTGAACATTCTGGTGGGTCGCTGCATTCTGGCCCCTTTTTCCCTTGGTTGGTGCCTCCTCATTCAAAAAACAAATGGCCATTTTATTTCAGTAACTTTGATGTTCATATGGCCGTCATTGGTTTGAAAACCAATGGCTAATCTACTTTGTTAATTTTGATGGTCTCTGGGACATCCTCGGGCCCATCAAAACATCATCAGGTCCATGTGGCTTCTCTTCAGGCACTTCTCTGCCTTTGTATTTTCCTTGGCACCCTCTCAAAGGGAAGGTGACCCTTGGTCTTGAAAGCACCCTTTGTATTTGGCCAGAAGTCCCCCGCAAGGGCATCTGCCCTTCTGGGTCCTTCGGTGGGTCCTTTGGACGGTCTCCCAAGCTTTGGCAGGCTTTGTATGTTTTCCATAAACTTTTGTCCGCAGACATTTTCTCACGAACAAAAAGTCTACGGAAATTCCCTAAGTCTTTTGTTTACTTTTGCCTCCGTGTATTTCCCGTAGGCTTTTATCCGCAGACAATTTCTTGCGGACAAAAAGTCCATGAAAATTCTACCCAGCCTGGCCTTTGTATTGAAGTGCACCCAAATTCCTTTGGACTTTTTGTTCGAAGGAATTCCTTTAGGCAAAAAGTCCAAAGGAATTAGAGACTTAGTCCATTTTAAACTTAATCAAATCTTGAACTTACCTAGTCTTTCCTTTGAAGCACCTGCCCTCTGCAAGGGCACTTGAACTTGGATTGTCCCTTTCGGCCAAGGGCATACCCTTGAACCAATCATTGAACTAGACCCATTGAACCAAACATGTTGAACCAAAAATGGTTCAAGGGTTCAATTGGTTCAACCATTGCATGTCGATGGACAAATGAACCAAGTCGATGAACTTCTTCCTTTGAACCAAGCCCGTTGAACCTAGCCCATTGAACCAAAATGGTTCAATAGTTCAACGGTTCAACGCTATTGAACCGAGATGCTTGAACTGAGTGATGGATGAACCAAGTGCCGATTGAATTGCCACGTTGAACCAAGAGATTGAACCATCCATTTTGAACCAAGAGATTAAACCATTCGTTTTGAACCAAGAGATTGAACCAAGCCGTTGAACCGAAAATTGTTCAACGGTTTAACGGTTCAACACTTGGTAATGTTGAACTTGAAGATGGACCCTTTGAACCAAAGGTCGCTAAACCACTTGAGCCAAGCCATGAATTGAACTCATTGAACTTGTGCAACCCAAAAATGACTGGCATTAAACAACAGGGGAAGAAGGTGACCAAAATTTTACTTGTGGGCAAAATTCGTCAACAAATTGGCGACTCACAGGGGAAGCATGCCTGCTATGCTTAGAACCCAGTTGCCTTGCAGTCCATTGGGTGCGAAGTCAGATGTAGCTATGAAATATTTAGTAACAGCCCCAAAGATCTGAGAATCAAACATGAAGCTTTTACCCCACATGCAAAGGGAAACACACAAGGCTAAAAAACACTACTTGTGCAACTGTACTTAGGGAAAGCAGGAAAGAAACTGAAATCAAACTACTATATACAGCTAACAAGGAATGCTCACCTCCCTCCTAGATCAAAGGGAAAAATTCTCAAGTCCCCTTCCTGGCAAAAGGACTTATGGTGGCAGGCAAGTAGCTAAACAAAAAGGAGAAATGGTGACTTGCTCCTCGTGCCTGTCACCTAGTTTGGTTGGAATCTGAGTGGATCAGATACAAACATGCCTCCAACATACATGTATTCTATTTATCCTTAGAAGCCTGTTGAATGCTAGTCCTTTAGGTTGGTGCACTTCACCAAGAAATCAATGGTTGTTGGCTCATCACCATTAGCCCTTTGACATGTACATTCCCTTTGCAATGCATCATGGTCTGACCCATTTCCTTTTGCTTCACTCCATGCTCTATCAGACTCATCCTCTGCTTCATTTTGGCCTTCTTGAAGAAGGGTGACTATGGTGATGTCTGAAATGGATTCACAAAATGATTTCTCATCCCACATAACATCACCTCTCTGTTCAAAACTTTCTTCTTCAAAGTTTTCTTCAAGGAAGACAGACCTCTCCTTTTCCTCCAACTCAAGCTCCTCAGTGTAGTCATCCTCATCATCAAAACAACATGGAAGTTCATCAAATAGATGGGAAGAGAGCTCACCATGCGTTTGTTCCTCTTCATATTGCTAGAACATCTACATATATGCAAGACTTGCATCTTCTCCACTGCTGATAAGGTCTTCACAAGAAGCATCAATGATGATTTCTTCTTCATTGTCGCTCATGATAGCCTCTTGGGGAACTATAGATTGGATCTTCTACTCCTCACCTACCTCTTGCAAAATAGGTTCCTCCTTGAGAAGGGGTGAAGTGGGGAAAACACATGGAAGAGGAGGCAATCCTTGAGCTAGAATCGAATGATTCTCCTCCTTCCACTTGGTCAGCACTTCATCAATATCAGGTGTGGCCTAATATTTCTCTTAGAAGTGTGTAGATGGGGTGGGTTCAGACAGGTCCACCACACGTTGGCTGAGGAATCTCATTTGGGACTCCAACTCTACAATTCTCTTGGCTATATTTTCTTGAAGGAGCCTTTCTTAGAGATCACCAGCATGATCCTCTTCAAAGCTCTGGGCTAGTTCCTGGCAATCCTTCCTCCAACTTGGAATCTACACATCATGTTGAAAGACTTAAGGAGGACTGAGAGGGTAAGTAAGCCTTAAATTCGTTATTCCTCTTCTTTATACTCATTGCTCACTGCAAAGCAGGAAAGATCTAAGAAACAATGGGAGCATGGCATGAATGAGGAATTTGATTCCGAGGATGCAAAACCAAATAGGAGATTTGGTAGGGTTGTCAGCCAGTATGAAAGCACTAAAAGACGAATGGATTCCTTGGTTAAAGAATAGAGAGAATGGACACGTGAGATGGAAGGCTAGGTCATATGGTCTTGAGGAAGCTCCAAGACAGTGGTACAGGTTTGACAGGTGGATGAGAAAGCATGGCTTTAGTCAATGTCATTGTAACCATTGTGGTTTTCTTTATCAGGTGGATGATGGTCACAACATTATCCTATTACTGTATGTTGTGTGTTTACTTGGTGCAGGGTCACACATGTAGGGTTTTTTTGAGCTAAAGGTAAAGTTAGTTCAGAGGTGTGTCATGAAAAATTCGGAGGAGCAAAATTCTTTGGCATGAGTGTGTTTCTAGAGACATGGAAGATCACAAGTTGATTTTGTCTCTAAATGATTGTGTGAAACCAGTTAGCATGCTGATGGGTTGGACAGTTCTATGAACAGTGTCTTGATTCACATGATGAGGTTAAGTACATGCGTACTGGACCTGAGGTTGCCCATGCAGTGGGAGCTGTCAGCAAGTTTAGAGCCAATCCAGGAAAGAAGCACTGGAGGGAAGTTCAGTGGATTCTTAGGTATCTGAGAGGGATTGGCAGCAAGGATTTCTACTATGCAATGTCAAGGAGTTCTTTTCTACATGAGTTTGTAGATGCGGATGTGGCAGGGTACTTGGATGACAGGAGTTGTATCACAAGGTTCACTGTGGTGGTTGGTCTTCAAGGTTGAGCTTGAAGAGGGATACAAGCCAGGAAATAGATTAGACAGTGTACAGGTATAGGTATAGGTGCAGCTATTTATCTGTAAGTGGGAGATTGTTAGGTTGTGGAGCTAAAAGCTTCACCAGGATGCAAACAAGAGGTTACTAAGAGGTTGCTAAGTTGCAGAGCAACTGACGTCAGTCTGATTAATCGACGTCAGTCACATCTAGTGAGCAGAGCAATTGACATCGGTTAGGATTGGCTGACGTCGATCATCTCTAGGCAAATAGGGACCGATGTCGGTCGCCCGTGCAGTTTTGGAACTGTCGATTTCACGAATAGTTTGTTAACGAACAAGTTGAGGTAGATCTGCAGGTTATTGCAAGATTTGGTAGAGATCCACAGGGGTGTTGGTTTGGAGAATCAAAAGGGTTCTTCATGTGTGTATGATCTCGGTCGATAGGTGTGCAAGGCCAAGTTGATCTGCGGTATAGCAAGATCAGGTGAGATATACATGGTAAGTAAGATCATTGATTTGCAGGTGTGTGTGTGTGTGTGTGTGTGTGTGTGCGTGGTCTAAGTTTATAGGTGTTGCAAAACCAAGTTGATCTATAGGTGGCAGCAAGATCAGGGAGATCAGCAACATAACAAGTAGCAAGATCAGGGGAGATCTACTTGGAGTACGGTGTGTACTCGATCGTGAAGTACATGGAGTACTTGTTTGTATTGGTAGTATTGTTACTGACTGGTTGACTAGCAGTGTTGTTACTGGCTGGTGGAGGTGAACACCAACTCTGTGTTTGAGTTGTGTGTTGGGACCGTAAGAGAGAGAGTGAGCTCTTGAAGAGATTTACTATTTATGTCCTAGAGGTGCGTGAGCCCTAGAGGTGTGTAAGGAAGAAGACTATGGCATATTCTTTGTTTTATTTCCTTCTGGAAGAGTATTAATACAATTGGGTATTATCTCTCATATTCTGTGTTATTTCCGAATTCTAGTTACTGTTTAACTGTGGTTAAATTCCATGTTTAGTTGCTTATACAAAGATAATCAATTATGCTCCTAGATCCTAACAGTTGGTATCAGAGCTAAGGTTACAGGGAGCAAGTTTTTTGTTTTGATTACAGGTCACTCTCAGGGGTTTCTAATTGAGTGGGAGTATAGCAATGGCAGAAGAAAGTAAGCTAAGAATGGAGGAATTGAAAAGCAAGAATGATCAATTACAGAGTTATGGAAAGAAAGAGCAGGTAAAGAAATATTGTTGGTTGGTAGAAGATCAGCATGAAGGAACTGAAGAAGTAGATGTTGTAGGTGTTGTTACATAGGATGCTCTGGTATGTTCCTTGCATAAAGTAGAATCTTGTTTTATAGATTCTGTTGCCTCTTTCCATGCAGCCTAAAATAGAGTATTTTTCCATGTTAAGGTCCTTGAAGACTTTGGAAAGATTTATTTAGGGGTTGGTGTGCCTTGTCAAAGTTTTGGCAAAGGGGAAGTGCAGCTAAAATTGCAGATGGCCAACATATGGGTGTTGAAGGAGGTCATGTAGGTCTCAGTCTTGAAGATGTGGCTAATTTTTTCAAGAAAGTTGGGTGATGAGAGATGCACAGAAACTCTCACAGTGGATGCACTTGAATTAGCAGGTGGTAAGAAAGTAGGTATCCTTTATCTATCTACTTATATTACTGATTCTTCTTCTGTTACGAAGATGTGGCTTTGTAGGGTTGGTCACAAAATCAAGAAAGAGATGCATGTTCTTAAGAGAAAGTCAGATGTCTTTGACAAACTTAAGAACTGGAAAGCCTTGGTGTTCATGGAGGAGATGATGGACAGAGATCAGTGGAGAAGGCTGAGTAACTCTGAGTAGGGCAGTTTGGACAGGGTTCTGATCTAAAGAGAGCTCGTGGATAAAAAGTCATCACTCGCAAGAGAACATAGTTACCAGTGTCGATCAGGAGGAACTGACGTTGAACAAATAGGTGCCGATGTTAGTCATGTGTAGACCAGAGCCGGTGGTGTCAGGCAAGGTAAGCCTGACGTTGGTTAGGGAACCGATGTCGGTGATAGGTAGACACCGATGTCAATCAGGAAATCAACGTCGACAGTCAGGATAGTCACATGGAACCGATGTCAGTCAGATGCAAATTGTGTGGTAATCGAGGTCGGTCACTGGAATGGATTTTGGGTAGACATCAAGCTGTCAAGGAGTCTCAAATGCCCATATGGAAGACTGAAAGGGTAAGTAAGCCTCAAATTCATTATTCCTCTTCTTTATACTCGTTGCTCACTATAGAGTAGGAAGGATCCAGGAAATAGTGGGAGCATGGCATGAATGATGAATTTGATTCCTGGGATGTAGAACCAAATGGGAGATTTGGTAGGGTTGCCAGCCAGTATGAAAGCACTGAAAGATGAATGGATTCCTTGGTTAAAGAATAGAGAGAATGGACACGTGAGATGGAAGGCTAGGTCATATGGTCTTGAGGAAGCTCCAAGACAGTGGTACAGGTTTGACAGGTGGATGAGAAAGCATGGCTTTAGTCAATGTCATTGTAACCATTGTGGTTTTCTTTATCAGGTGGATGATGGTCATGACATTATCCTATTACTGTATGTTGTGTGTTTTCTTGGTGCAGGGTCACACATGCAGGGTTTTTTTGAGCTAAAGGTAAAGTTAGTTTAGAGGTGTGTCATGAAGAATTTGGAGGAGCAAAATTCTTTGACATGAGTGTGTTTTTAGAGACATGGAAGATCACAGGTTGATTTTGTCTCTGAATGATTGTGTGAAACTAGTTAGCACGCCGATGGGTTGGACAGTTCTATGAACAGTGTCCTGATTCACACGATGAGGTTAAGTACATGCGTATTGGACTTGAGGTTGCCCACGCAGTGGGAGCTGTTAGCAAGTTTGGAGTCAATCTAGGAAAGAAGCACTGGAGGGTAGTTCAGTGGATTCTCAGGTATCTGAGAGGGATTGGCAGTAGGGATTTCTGCTATGCAGGGTCAAGGACTTCTTTTCTACATGAGTTTATAGATGTGGATGTGGCAAGGTACTTGGATGACAGGAGTTGCATCACAAGGTTCACTGTGGTGGTTGGTCTTCAAGGTTGAGCTTGAAGAGGGATACAAGCCAAGAAATAGATTAGACAGTGTACAGGTATAGGTACAGGTGTAACTATTTATCTGTAAGTGGGAGATTGTTAGGTTGTGGATCTAAAAGCTTCACTAGGATGCAAACAGGAGGTTGCTGAGTTGTAGAGCAATCGATGTCGGTCTGATCAATCGACATCAGTCATATCCAGTGAGCAGAGCAATTGACATCAGTCAGGATCAGCCGACGTCGATCATCTCCAGGCAGACAGGGACCGATGTCAATCACTTGTGCGGTTCTGAAACTATCAGTTTCATGAACAGTTTGTTAACGAACCAATTGTTTGCATGTAAAAGGCTAATTTTAGTCTTGAGCTGTGGATCTAATTATTATAATTGGATGTCTAATTATTATTTACATTGGATCTATATAATAGACTCATGGGTTGTATTATAATGCATGCTAGTTGAGAGAGCAAGGTTAGCTCCTTCAGAGTGAAGAGAGCAAGGTGTGTTCCTCCTAGTGCCACAGTGCCAAGTGTGTATGATCAGGTAGATCTGCAAGTTGTTGCAAGATCTGGTAGAGATCCATAGGGGTGCTGGTTTAGAGAATCAAAAGGGTTCTTCATGTGTGTATGATCTTGGTCAACAGGTGTGCAATGCTAGGTTGATCTGCGGTATAACAAGATCAGGTGAGATCTACATGGTAAGTAAGATCATTGATTTGCAAGTGTTTGTGTGTGTGTGGTCTAGGTTTGTAGGTGTTGCAAAACCAAGTTGATCTGCATGTGGCAGCAAGATCAAGGAGATCAGCAACACAACAAGTAACAAGATCAGGGGAGATCTACTTGGAGTACGGTGTGTACTTAGACCTTGAGTATGTGGAGTACTTAGTTGGACTGGAAGTAGGCAATGATGGTTTTTCTGGTTGTCACTTACTAGTGGTACTGGCAGTATTTATACTAACTGGTTGGAGGTGAACAACAACTCTATGTTTGAGTTGTCTGTTGTGACTGTATTTGAGGAGAGTGAACTCTTGAAGGTGAATTACTATACACTTGGTGTGGGAAGCCTGGAAGGTGTGGAAGAGTGTGGCATTTCTTCATTGTAATTCTTTTCTAGAAGAGTATTAATATAATTGGGTATTGTCTCTCATATTCTATGTTATTTTTGAATTCTAGTTACTGTTTAATTCTAGTTAAATTTTGTGTTTAGTTGCTTATACAAAGGTAATCAATTGTGCTCCTAGATCCTAATAGGTCCACCACACATTGGCTGAGGAATCTCATTTGGAACTCCAACTCTACAATTCTCTTAGCTATATTTTCTTGAAGGAGCCTTTCTTAGAGATCACCAGCATGATCCTCTTCAAAGCTCTGGGCTAGTTCCTGGCAATCCTGCCTCTAACTAGGAATCTTCACATCATTTGAAAGACTTAGGGAGGCTGAGGAATGCTAGGAAGAGACTGTTGATGCACTGGAAGAGTCTCCAGAAGAGGGATGCATTGGCTAGTGGTATTCCCCCTAATGGAAGATTCACAATCTAAGGAGTTTAGAAGGTTCATCTCCATGGGAGGTTGTTTTGATGCCCTCTAGTGTTAGAAAGCCAGGTGCACGGGATTGAGAGCAGATGCATTTAATGAGCTGGAGTGAGCAAGTGCAATCTGATAGAAAGGATTTGGCATAAAAGAGGGGGCTTTCTTCAGAATAGGAAGGGGCACGCAAGGCTGACTGCCTTGGAAAAATGGATTTCTCCATTTTGCTACCTCCTCCTCCATGGACTGCGAGGCCTGTGCTTGTCTAAACAAATACTCCTCTTTATACATCAGCTCCTGGTGATACTCGTGTTGCTCCTCCAGTCTGTCGATCTCCATTGTCTACCTCTCAAACTCTAGTACCATTTTCCTTATCATTACATGGCAACTAGTAGAGCTGCTTGAGGCGATTCTCTAAATTTTTTGAGTCTTATCGAAGTCATATGAAGGAACACAAGACCCATGATTCAGTGCAAAAGAATTATACATACAAAAATGATTTCTGATGGCACCAGGTTGCTTAACCAGCAGATTCAACTCAGAGTCGCCATTGGTGTTTGATGCAAAGCCTCCAAAGGCTGGTCAGTTGAAGAACACACAAAAAATTATTCAACTCTTTGGACAAAACCTATCCCAGTTGGTCCCACTGGGCGTGCCAAAACTGTTGACATAGAAAATTGCACCCTTGGCAGGAGGCCGAGCTCCTGCCTTCTCCTCGCAACTATGGAAACTCCCCTCTCGCCTGTGAGATTTGTAAAGCTGAAGGGGAGAGTCTTTAGATAAGGGCTAGCTCCCTTTTGATGCATCGTGTTTGTTTGAACAAGTGCAAATACATACATATATATAGATATATAATGGGGGGATGAAAAGGGAGAAAGATACAAGAAAACAAACTACTCTAAAGAGGTGATGCACCAAAAATAAGTCAACCTTCTCACATCCACTCTTGAAATCAGACAAATGCATACATACACTTCACACTTGGCAGAAGGACCAAGCTACTAGAAACTGGCAGGGAGGCCTTAATGGAAAATATAGAAAAAGAGATCACCAAAGGTGTTGTGAGACACACACTTACGTAGTAATTCCCTCTATTTTGCACTTCTCAAATACTGCTCTTCTCCTGTCAACTACAGAGATGACACCTTGTAGACAATAGGTACATTGGTGTTGAACCTGTGAAAGCATCAAGAAACAATGACTGAACAAAAAAAACACTCAACACATACTCGGATATGTCTATCCAGATGGAGGTAAAAAACTACTTTTATTGATTCAAGTGGAAATTTTGCTAGGGCTACACCTTACAAAATGTGGAAGATATTTTTACAAATGACAAGTCTTAAATATATAGGAGAAACAAAAAGGCCATTTGGCACTCTTTTTTTACAAGTGGCTCATGCGTCCCTTCATTGGGAAGAGGAAAACACTGTTGTCAATGTCATCTTTCTAGAAAAGTCCTAAAACACAGACTGCCTCTCTTTTTCTGCAACAAATTGAGATTTGTCCCCTTTTAAATGCATGAGCCATGCCATTTACTATTTGCACCATTTGGGGATTATCAGGCAATAAATCACCTTCCCCTTACCACTTGGACTGCATTGTCTCTTCTGCACCTTGTCATTCTTGTCTTTTCTCTTTTTTGTCTCTTTTGGCTCTTTTAGCCCTCAGGGGCGAACATCCTAGCGAGTCACTGCAATATGGCCCCTTTTTCCCTTTGTTGGCACCTCCTCATTTGAAAAACAAATGGCCATTTGATTCTGCTAACTTTGACATTCATATGGCCGTCATTGGTTTGAAAACCAATGACTAATCTGCTTTGTTGATTTTGATGGTCTCTGGGACGTCCTCGAGCCAATCAAAATGTCATCGGGTCCATGTGGCTTCTCTTCGAGCACTTCTCTACCTTTGTATTTTCCTTGGCACCCTCCCAAAGGGAAGGTGATCCTTGGTCTTGAAAGTGCCCTTTGTATTTGGCCAAAAGTCCCCCGCAAGGGCATCTGCCCTTCGGGGTCCTTCGGTGGGTCCTTTGGACGATCTCTCGGGCTTTGGTGGGCTTTGTATGTTTTTTGCAGACTTTTGTCTAAAGACAAAAAGTCCACAGAAATTCCTGGAGTCTTTTGTTCACTTTTTCCTCCATGTATTTCCCGCGGGCTTTTGTCCGCAGACAATTTCCCATGGATAAAAAGTTCATGGAAATTCCACCCGACCCGGCCTTTGCATTGAAGTGCGCCTGAATTCCTTCAAACTTTTTGTCTGAAGGAATTCCTTTGGGCAAAAATTCCAAAGGAATTTGGGACTTAGTCCATTTTGAACTTAAGTAAATCTTAAACTTACCTGGTCTTTCCTTTGAAGTGCCTGCCCTCCGCAAGGGCACTTGAACTTGGACTGTCCCTTTCGGCCAAGGGCATACCCTTGAACCAATCATTGAACCAGACCTGTTGAACCAAAAATGGTTCAACTGTTCAATTGGTTTAACCATTGCGTGTTGATGGACAAATGAACCAAGCTGATGACTTCTTCCTTTGAACCAAGCCCATTGAACCTAGCCCATTGAACCAAAATGGTTCAACGGTTCAATGCTATTGAACCGAGATGCTTGAACTGAGTGATGGATGAACCAAGTGCTGATTGAACCACCACGTTGAACCAAGAGATTGAACCATCCATTTTAAACCAAGAGATTGAACCATCCATTTTGAACCAAAAGATTGAACCAAGCCATTGAACCGAAAATGGTTCAATGGTTCAACAGTTCAACGCTTGGTAATGTTGAACTTGAAGATGGACCCTTTGAACCAAAGGTCACTGAACCACTTGAACTAGGCCATGAATCGAACTCATTGAACTTATGCAACCCAAAAATGACTGGCATTAAACAACAGGGGAAGAAGGTGACCGAAATTTTACCTTTGGGCAAAATTGGTCAATAGTTCCTCCAACCAACCTTAAGCAACTCCATATTTTGTAGGGGAAGCTCTAATCTATCCACCATTTTATCTTCCAACTTTTAGACCGATGTCAACCCTTCCACCACCTTCTAAAGAAAGATGTGTCTTTCAAGTGGAATAGCGACTGTCAAAAGGCCTTTGATTCACTCAAAAAGTACCTTTTGTCTCCACCTATCCTCAACCCTCCCAAGGATGGCCAATATTTATACCTTTATATCTCCACCACTGACCACTCCTTAGGGGCAATGCTTGTTCATCAAGATGAACAATACAAAGATCAAGTTGTCTACTACATTAGCTGCATACTTGTAGAGTACGAGACTCAGCATACCCATACCAAAAATCTTTTCTTAGCCTTAGTCTTCATGGCCACCAAAATTTACCAGCCTTCTTAACCACAAAACCTATGTCATAACCAATACTAACCCACTCAAGTATATGCACTCTAAGCCATACCAAAACCAACATATAGCCAAGTGATCTACCAATAAGTTTGCCGACACCATTGCTTCTCTTTCCTCTTAGATTCTTTCTACACCCTCTGACTCTAGGCTATTTATCATTATCCAAAGACTTACCCAACCTTCTTATGTCAAACTAGATTCTCCCACCATTTTCAATGTGGAAAAGACCTAACCTGACCTTTGGTATCAATAGACCTTTGACTATCTCAACCTTGGCATCATTTCTTATAGGCTTTTCAAGAAGGCTCAAAGAGTGTTTATCTATAGTACCTCATCTTATACCATTATGGGGGTAATTATTCACAAACATGGCTTTGACGGTCTCCTCTTCCATTGCCTATATAGTCATGAAGCCTCTCATGCTATCAAGGAAATGCATGATGGCATCTGTAAAGAACACTTTAGTGACCTCACCATAGCTAAACACATCCTTTGTCTTGGATATTAATGGTATACCGTTAACCAAGAATATTTTGATTATTTGAAAAAGTGTGTTAAGTGTCAACAACATGCCAATATGAATCACATACCTAGCCATAGTCTTCATCTTTCTACTAATTTTTGGCCCTTCTCACAATGGGGCTTGGACCTCATTGGTAGGATTAACCCCCATTATTCATAGGGACACCATTTTATCATCACTATGATTGATTATTTTACCAAATGGGTAGAGGCTATTCCTCTAGTCTCGACAAAAGCGAACAAGATTGTCAATTTTATCAACCATCACATCATCTATTTCTTTGATGTTCCTCACAAGAGTATCTCTGACAATGACAAATATTTTAAGAATAACAAATTCTAGGGTCTTTGTGATACATTTGGCATTAAGTTAATTTTCTCCTTGCCCTATCACCCTCAAGAGAATGGACAGGCAGAAGCTTCTAACAAAACTCTCAACAACATGCTCACTAAAATGGTCAATGCATTTGGTCATGATTGATATTTACATATCTCCTTTGCCTTATGGGAATATCATACTAGCATCCAAACCCACATAGGTGCTACCCCTTTTTATATTGTGTTTGGAGTGGAGGTTGTCTTGCCTTTGGAAGTCCAAATCCCATCTCTTCACATATCTTTGCAAGATCTCATTACTGAATATGATTATCATCATCATTATTTAGCCCAACTTGAGCTACTCGATGAGCGTCATTTAGCCACCCTTACCCATCTTCATGTATATAAAGAGCATGTCAAGTGTGCCTATAATAAAAACCTTAAAGTATGAGAATTCAACATTAGAGACCTCATCCTAAAGGAAAATCAACATGTCACCAATATGGAGAAAAACAAGCAGGGCAAGTTTGCTTTCAATTGGCTTAGACCCTATATCATAACCCACAAGTATGGATCAAGAGCTTATTGATTATTCTCTCTTGAGGGAATCCCAGAGCCTGAGCCCCTTAATGCTTCACATTTACATCCATTATTTTGTTAAGAAGGATCAAATTCACCTTCTATCTAACTTAAGCTCATTCCTTGCTTTCACACCACATAAATCTCCCTATTTTAGGGGCAATTGATTAAAATTGAATCATGTGATTATCCATCAGAATCATAGCCTAATCTTAAATAATGGGTACCACAACTCTACTCATGGCATGATTCTCATGGTACTTTCTACCACTTTTTAGGATAGATTCCCATGATTATTTTCACCTAACCTCCTTTACACCTAATCAGTCTTCTTGTGATTTTAGTTTTGCCTTCACAAAGGTGAACCCTTTAAGCCTATATAAACATGTCTATGTCAAGCAAAATCAAACAAAGAAAAAAGCAAAATCATTACCATAAACAATCATGGGTCATTCCTAAGCATTCACAGATTGCTCCTTTAAAGGATAGTTGCATAAGCATACTAAAATCAAAAGAATATAAGGTATACTTCTCCTTCGAAGGACATCTATCACAAATCCTTGAATAAAGAAAATAAACTTAGACCACTCCCTTGTAGGATGGCTAAATAAAGCATTTGTCAAAAGCATAGCAATTTCTTAGAAGCTTTCCACATCAATTAGCTTCCCATATACAACAATAAAACAAAAGACCCATTATCAAAATCACAATAAAAACCAACTTATCTTGAAAGCCACAATCGGCTCTCACACAAAAAAATAAGGTGAAACCCGCAATCGACTTTCACAAGTAGACTTCCTACATTGGTCAGTCTACATATTTGACATCAACTTGTTTATATTGACTCTTCATAAACCTATAGAAGAGGCATGCTAGTCTCACAAAAAGGTTCTATTTTCATCCATCTCCATTGTATACATTATAAGCAAGTATCTTTTACCTCACTTGACATTATGTGGTCAAGACACCTTTTTAACCAACTAACGAATGCTAATGTGAATCATTCAAAGGGATTATGTTCCTTAACCAATCCAACTTTGGTTTTTGTTTTAGTCCTTGTCAAAGAAGAAGCATCATGCCCTCTTCCTATCCTATCATGACTAGTTGATATATTCACTATGATGTTTGCCTCTTGATTATACCCTTTGTTCTCACATCTAGTGTTGTTAATTAGCTTACTTCATATGCTTTACCCTAAGTAGAATAACAATAATCATAACCATCACATCATATCAATGTGTGTCATAAGCAAATGCATAACCATAATCATAACCATAACAAGCATAATAACATCATAACATCCATAAGTAATAAAGCAATCAACCATTTTCACCACATGCCTAAATCTAAATAATGAAGCATATACTCATTAAAATTTAGCATGTCATAAACATAAATGTCCTAAAGCATTGCTATGAATCAAACAAGATACATCTCATTCCATGCCTAGTTAGGTGAGTTTGCATCCATAATCCATAACATACACATAATCAACATAGCATGAGCATAATTAATATAAACATCACATCATTCCATAACAACAAAGCATAGACCATGAGCAATAAACAAAGATCATATATATAAATCATGAGTCTAACATCATAATGTATACAACCAATATACATATCTCTCTCTCTCAAAATGTACATCTCACTACATAAGCTCACGAGAAAGAATTAAAATGATATACAATAGCATATACTATGTCATGTCTGTGCCCCTGGGGCACCACTATTTGCTAGATCACCACTAGGTCCTGGTACTTGTCCCCCTATAGTACATGTTTATCCATCTACAGATGTTGCCCACTACTTTGGTGTTAGGACACTAGCACCACCTGCCAAACTAGCTCTATATTTGCCCCATCAAGGCTCATCAAGACATTGGCTTAAGACTATAGCCTTATAGTACCATTATTCCTCCACTGTGGCTAGGTATCATACCATGAGGATGGTTCTCAGTGGTCCTATAGGTGCCAAAACCCCTCCTCCTCTCTATCTCAAGGAGTCTCTCTCCTATGTGACCAAGGCTAGTGAAGCTCTCACCTAGTCCCTATCACTTGTGAGTGTCTTAACTTGACCCTGTAAGGCAACCACCTTACCCTATAGTGTTGTGACTTGTGCTTGTATAATGACTAACATCACTCCTACCTATCCATCCAAGATAACCCCATGTACCTGTGCCCTCTAGTCCCCTCTCTTAGCTGGGCCCACATCCATAGGCCTCCTACCATCATCACCATCACCAAAATTTGTTGCCACGTATAAAGTTTGGTACCATGCCATATATCCATCTGTAAAACTTGCATCATCTATCTGTGGCATGGATGGTAACTCCTCATGCTCTAGCAAAATCTTCATTGCATGTGGCTCTGGTAGAAGGATCTATGTGTCCTCCTACCTATACCTAGGAAATGTGACTGGGATACCTTAAACAAGGCCAAACTACCTATGGACCCTATCAAATGGGATGAGATCCACCTCTCCATCTTGCCTATCGAGAATCCAACTATAAATCTAAGGATAAGGTCTATCTCCTATAGCCAACCCACTCTGGGAACCCAACATATGGTCTGCATTTGATGTCTCCAATAATTAGTGCATCCAGTGCACCCCTGAATCAATCAACATCATGAGTTACTCCTTCTGTACCTGATATGATGGAATTACCTTTCCACCACATGAATCCAACTAGGAACTCTATCTAGGCATAACCCACCCACAATAACCCCATCAACCTCGACATCCGAATGTGCTTGTAGGCCCAATAATGTAGAACTAGACCAACACTAATATTGTATCTCTTGTGGGCCCTACAACCCTACAACTCCCTATATATTTTCACAAGTAATATCGATACTCATCTAAATATTGTCCACCCTAGCAACATCTCAATTAACACCCCTATTAGAAAGTATGGGAATCTCCCACTGCTTGAGTTAGGAAGGGCAAAGCATGAAAGTGCCATCATCATCATCATCACCAATCTCCTCTCATCCCTCACCCTTTGATAGAGCATATAGTAACTAAAATGCTCATCATGCCACCTGACATGATCCTAGTCATCTCTATATATAAACTCTAATAGCTCATCTCACTCCTCCTGCTTTATGTGATATATTGGCTCACCTCAAAGGGGTAGCTAAATGATCCTATGTATATCCTCTAGAAAGATAGTTATTTCACTGGTTGACATAAGGAAAGTGTTTATGGTTGGATCCCATCTCTCGATGAGGGCCAAGATCATGGATACATCGCATGACACATACTGATAGTGTTGCATCACTCCTAGGCCCACCTCCTCCATGTGTGACCAATCTATTGGGGTCATCCTATGGTGAACCTCTGTGAAGATATACAACACCTAATCATGCATCTATATATGCTCTCATGCCTGTAAGAAATCAATAACAATGAGCTTAATCACCTATATTATTATTTCTTATGAACTAAGTGCCTTCAACCTACCTGACCTGACTTGACCCATTTGACCATTTCTTCAACTCCTACCTATCAAACCTCACATTTAAACCCACCAAATGTACCACATAACCTACAAGTCAACCTATACCATATAATTAAACACCTATTATACCTTAAAAACTTTAAACATTTGTGAAGGCCTATATTGCACTAGGTGATTTTTGGTAGTCACAGTGACTGCTAATGGTTGGGTATTTATCATTTTATAGATGTCGATTGTAGACGATCGATCTTGACCATCAACAGTCATTGTGGGTGTTTCGAAGTGAAACACCCAAAACCCTAATACCCAAACAACTACCAACATAATTATGATCTCTTCTAAACTTTAAATAATACCTCCACCTACCCTAGTTCACTTACCCCACCCTGTCAATTTAAAAATCAGCTAACAAAATTCACCTAAAATCCACAAAACCTACCTAAGGAAAAAACCTAAAACCCAACCCAATAGACCAACTAACAAACTAATCAACTATAATAACATATACAAAACCAAACTAATCTACCAATTAAGTACAACCCCTACCTCATTCCTTGACCATCATCAAGGAGGAATCTTGGACCCCTTACCTAGCCATGTTTGCGTTTGTGATGCATCTTAGCTCAGTCCCTCTCCAACTCTCATTCCATCTTAGTCCATCCCAACAACCTCTCACCTCTCGGCAATCATCATCAACACTATTATCGATCACAAACTGCCAAAATCTAGAACTCCAAAGTCAACTAAAGGAAAATGTTCAAATGAGCAAAAATGATTCACTTTTTACTTTTGACTATGGCCTTTTAGGGTTTGCACCCTGATCATCGATGGTTAGGGTGATTGTCGATGGTTTCCCTTAAACACCTTAACCATCAACAATCAGGTTACTCCATTTTCTACTCTTACATTGAGCATCCATTTTAAAGCAAAACCAAATCAAACACCCACCCATAGAGACTACCTTCTCTACCTAGCCCGACCATCTCATCACATCGCCATTGGTCCATTTCGACCCAACTAGCATGTATTTTTTGATAACTTTTATTTGGTCCTTTGACTGCAGTAACCATATTGCCATGTTGACCACTTTTTGAACTAACACCACCTCATGTATACTAGACCCCCTTATGTATTCTCAGGAGCACTTCTTACCTTGGATACCCATGACATTTGACCAGTTTATATTTTCACTAGGAACACTTCCTACCTTGGATACCCACCAAAACCACAAACATTGCCTAGGAGACTTACATTTATGAGTGTTCCTAGCCATTACGCCTAAATGCAGTCATGTGGTCCACTTGTCGTTTGTCCTTCTAAGAACCGAGCTTTGTTTTTACCAACTATGACAACCTCATCTATACACAATCTTGGCTATCACTCTTTTTGTGACACTTTATGTACTTATTTACACTTCAGTGCCCAACCTATCACCCACCTTCATGACATCCACCTTCATCATCTCCACCTTATCAAACCCGCACCTAATTCTATTTTACTTCATCAACCCCTAGTTTGAGGGGAAAACCTCCTCCCATACTTGGGGTAACTAGACCTTTGACCAACAATCAATTTTTGATTTTACATCTTGTTGATTCAAAGACATAACAAAAAGGGGCAAAATGTAGACACCAAAAATCCACACATCATGATTTCGAATGTCGAAACACCATTGGACCACCTTAGGACCCCCTTGGGATCAATTTGACCCTTTGCCCCCTAATTGAACCCACTCATGGTTAGTTTTACCAACTAAATTAACTTACCCTTTTACCCAATTTCTACCTTGGTCCTCGACCATAGACGATTAGGGTTCACCATTCCAAAACCCAACATGCAAACACTTTGCCTTGCTTTTCAAAAAATAACTCATTTAAATCCATGTGTGATCCATTGCATGTGCGAATTATAATTATAAATCCTAGTTAACATCTTATTGCATCTCTTCCTCCTTGAATATAAGAAAAGAGAAGCAGGAGGTGAAAGGGCTAGATCCAAAACTATCAAGAGCTTTTGCATCCAAATCTTTCTTTTGTAGGTGTTCTTCTAGCAATCCAATGATCTAGCCATCATGAGAAATATCCAACTTGCCACCATCCTTCGATCAATATCTAAGTACTGTTACTCTGTCAGAATCATGACAAACTCTATTAACAAGCCAACCTCCTCAACCAGTCATCTGATTAATCTTCTACAAGCTAAGTATTTGTTTTCCAATTTTCATTTACTTTATTTGTATTTTGAAATCAGCCCAACACCAACCCACGTCCCAAAATTGCCTTAGAATATTGTTAACTATCCATTTATTACCCAAAACTTATATATAATAAGCGTAGATAGTCAACTTGACTGTTGATGGTATGTCTAACCATCAACAGTCGCCTTAACCGCTGATAGTCACCTTAATCATTAACGGTCATCTCAACTACTGATGGTCACTGTGGTAGAAAATAACAAGTTATTTTCACCCTCTTACCCTCAACCAAACCCAATTTTTTGTGTCGTTACCTATTCACAGACCCATACCTAATTTTTTGAAGCACACTTGATTCATTTAGCATCAGTATTGACTTACTTATTGCTATATTAGTCATTTTTAGTCTATTTATTTATCAAAAATTTCTTGTGTTCAATTTTAGTACCTTTTTATTATTGATACAAGTAATTTATCATTCGATTTATAAAATTAATTTTTTAAAATGTGTGAATCGACAACCCCTGAAGAAGCTCTTGCTTCTAGGATCTAGCTATTGTTAGGCAATCTACCCAGTTATCTATCTAACCAACCATTTGCTTTAGTGTTGTCTTATTTGTAGGCCATCCTCCCAAGCTAAAGAGAAGCTCTTCACAATCATCTAATTTAACGTGCACACAATCAAATAGATTTTTCAACCATACCCATATTTAGTTTCTTCTTTGTCCTTTCTCAAAAGATAATATGAAATTCACTGAACAACTAGTTTAAATTAAATTTCATTTCAATGGATGTAGACCATGTTGAACAAAAGAAATAAGGTGGTTGAAGCTAAAATTCTTGATTTTGATGTGGTGGCTAATATCCTCAAGACTCCTCCCAAGAAAGAAAAGACTACATCAAGGTTAATTTCAGATCCCTCGAGAGCTCAGTTTGTGGAGATTGTTGAGCCTATTATTGATAAAAATGAGGAAGAGATGGCCATGAGTGATTATACTCTAAAGAGGATATATCTTAGAGAGCCAACCTAAGAGAGTGATATTCATAACCCATGGGAGACCACATATAGTATGATCAAGATATGTAATGAGGATGAACTCACTTAGAAACAATTAAAGGATTAGATTCAATAATTGGTTGGATATGTTAACTATATTCTCAACCTAGTTGAGACACCAACAACTCCTTAGGTATATTCCCCTAGTCAATTCCCTAGAATCATAAAATATGCCATAGCTACCATTAGCAGATACAACACTTATGGGGAAAAGCTTGAAGCTTGGGTTGAGGAATTACTAATGGATGGCATGAAGTACATCAAATAGATTGTAAAGATGAATAGAAAAAATGTTTCTAAAATTATCAATATCAACCAACAAATCAAGTGCCATGATAACAAGTTAAAGGTATGGCAAAATGTGATGCTCAATAGATGATCAACATTGACTCCCAACATATGGTTAAAGATGGATTTTTTTCTAAATTTAACGATGATAACTCTTACAAATGGTCATAATGCATCCCTCAAAAGATTGAAATGTTGATCGAGTTCAAATTGGAAGAGAGAAACATACATATTTATTATAATTTAGGAGTATTACATTATGACCTATTGAAAGGAATATGGGACTAGTCCATTCATTGTGTAAGAAGTCAATGACCAATTCAATAAGTTGATCAAATAAGAATTGTTTAAATAAAACAACTTCAATGTAGCTTCGATGATTTTGCTTAATGAAATCCATGTTTCACTTGAAGTAATGAATAATCAATTGAATGAACTTGTAGAGGTCCCAAACACCATGATATTGGTGTATGATATATGGTTGACACGTTACAAGCATGTAGTAGTCCCTAAGGGGAATACAATCACTGAAGTAGTGAATCAATTAAAAAAATTCAAAGTTGTTCAAGAAAAATAACAAGCTAAAATCTCTATTATTGCTCTAGGATCTTCGACACCAACTGTTACTCTAAAGAAGACCTTTTAGGATGCTCACAACTTTTTTCTATTTTTGTCTATTCTTATATTTTGAAATTGTATTTTTATTTTTATAAATTTAAAAACTAGTAAAAAGAGAATAATACAAAATGGGAATTCCAAACATCACATTGTAATGTGAAGGGTTGGTTCATTCCCTCTTATCTTTATAAATAGGAAAAATGACAATTTTACAAGGGTTGTTTTATGTCCATTGTAATTTTGTTTGAAAGGAAGATGAAATAAATTTTGTGTTTATTCTTCAAACTAAAAACACAGGGGAAATTCTAGAACTTTGTGTCTAGATTTTTATTTATGGATATGTATTTTTCTTAAGTTAATGTATATCTCTCAATTCAACCAATACGTGTATTAATCTCAAACAAGCATGTTACTTTTCAGAAATATTTTCTTGTCATGTGTTGGATGAAATTTGTGTTTGCTCATTCATGTGTGGCCCTTCATTTTCCTTTATTTTTCATTTTGATTTATAGTAGAACCCAATACTCCATTGAACATGTAGATATTGTAAATAAGTTTAGTTTAGTTCTTCTTGTTTTCAATAAAGGGAGCCTCCCCTTTGAATAGAAGACAAACTTTTGTCACTTTCACTATTGTGAAATCTCTTATTTGTCACAAGTGCCAAATATTTTACCAACATATTGGAGGTTTTGAAAGATATTATTTGAGTTTTTTAAACTCTCTTTGACATCCTTCATTTCAATAGAAGACAATGTCCTTTTTAAAATATGTGTAAATGGTTGACAGCTATCTACAAGTTACAATATGAATCACCCGATTGCTTGTATCTTTCCTTGCAAGCTATGTAGTTGTCTGAGGTTTGTTGGAGGTGGCATTTATGTTATGTCTTTTACCTTTTCAATATCAACCTAAATACCTCTTCCAGATATGATGAAACACAATAATTTTATTGATGTGATGCTAAAGACATATTTTTGGAGATTTAAACAATTTTTTCACTCCCTTAGTCTTGCAAATATTTTGTGCAAGATAAGTAGACGTTTTGATATGGTTTTTGACTTAGCAAATATGTCATCCACATAGTATTCAACAATTTCATGAAGTATGTCATGAAATATGAAAATCATGGCTCTTTGATATGTTGCACCTACATTTTTCAAGCAAAAATTCATAATTTGGTAATAAAAGGTGTCCCATGGTGGAATTAATGTCATTTATATTAATCCTCAGGTGTGATTTTGATTTGATTGTAACCCTAGAGACCATCCATAAGAGACTACATCTCATGTCCAACTATTGAATCAATTATCATGTCAATGATAGGTAGATGAAAGTCATCATTTCGGCATGCCTTGTTGATGTCAAAAAAATTAGTGCACACTCAAATTCCTACTAGTTTTTTATGGACTAGAATAATGTTTGATATCCATTATGAATAATTGATTGATCTTATGAATCCTATGTCTCAAAGTTTCTGTACTTATTCCTTGATAAGAAGGGCCACATTAGGATGCATTTTTATTAGTTTCTATATGATAGGTTTTGCATATTTATGGACAACAAGATGATGTACCATAAGAGATGGGTCTAATCCAAGCATATATATAGGACCAAGCTATAAAATCTATAAATTCTATTAGAAGAATGATAAGGATTTCATTCTCTTCAAGACTTAGATTTGATACAAGTTTGATGATTTTTGGAGTATCTTTTGTCCCAATGTTGTTTACATAAGTGATTTGGATTCATCCTACAATTGCATTCTTAGTGTAAGGTGGGAAGTTTGAATTCATTGTTTATTAGTGCCTTCAAAAATGTTTTCATAAATAGAATCACATTTATTTTCTTTTTTATTTTAATTTATCTCTATTTGATAGTGACCTTAGAGAAAAATTCATTAGGGGAATTTAAATTTTTACTTTTTTGTATTTTTTATGACTAAGGAACTCTTCATGTTCCCCAAAGTATGTTTTTGTATTAATATTAATCTAAAAACCTTTATTAATAATCTCCTAATCAGATGGAATGTCATCTTTGAGTCACATAAAATCTATAATAGCTTTATCATTTTGAAAGAAATCGAGTGGTATATGATCTTGTTGGTCCTAGTCATCGAGTTCATGATATTTTAGGTCAAGTGTGAGAAAATCATTGTCATTAAAAATGTTCATGGAGGCAAGGTCATAATAAAGGATATGATGGAACTTATTTCAATGTCCAAAGATATTTCCTTAGAAATCATGGAAGAATCACTGATATAATCATATGGATCACCACTAGGGAGTTTGTAACCAACACCACGATATTCCTTGTTTGCATGAGAAGGTATAAGTTCTATGATTCCATGTTCTATGATTTATTTTGCATTTGTATTTCATGATGTTACACATAATTTCATTGCCAAAATATACTCATTCTTTTAGAAATACATATTTAGACCATCATTGTACAACTGGGAATCATTAGAACTTTCAATTTTCTCATCTGTAAGAAGGTATACTTTTACAAAAGAGGTTTTGCCAAACTGATATGATACCTTTTCTTTCTTATTAATTAGGTTAGGCCTACCATGAATTTTTGGAGAAATGAGAAGATTTCCCACATTAAAGGCATCTTGAATCTCATAATCGCCTAAGCCTTTGTGAATGATATCTAAACGGGATTTGGGAAATAGATATTTAATGTGGATTTAGAAGGTGAGTTTTTAGATGTGAAAGGTAGATCATCTGGATGGATATATGATGAAGGTTTTGTCTTCTCTAGTGTCATGGATATGTTTTATTCATAATTATTTTAAGTGATAAGATGATAAATTTTTTTGTGGTATTGTCCTTCCAACATTTTGTAGTATTGAAAGGGTTGAAGGTTACCAGGAAAAGGGACTTCCATGCTAGAATGGGGAAATTTTATGCATTGGTGAAGAGTGGATGGGATAGCTTGCATGGCATGAATCTATGGTTAGCCAAGGAAGATATTATAAATAATATCAATATCAATGGCATGTAAAATGTTTGATATGTGATAGGCCCAACCATGATAAGAAGGTGTATTGTTTCCGTTGACTCTCTTTCTGTGTTGTCACATGCTTTAATTGTGATGGCATTTAGGTCTAATATTGTAGAAGAGTAACCTAAATTTTTTAGTAGGATCAAAGTGCAAATGTTTAAATTGGACCCATTGTCTACAAAAAGCCTTTTTACTTTGTGTTTGGTAATGTGGCCCTCAATGTATAAGGGTTGGTTATGAGATGGACTAGCAGGGGATATATTGATTTGGTCTAATGTAAGTTATTAACTTGAGGACAAGTGCCTACTTGGAATTGTGATGGATAAATATTGATTGGGACTCTTGAATCCTGAATAGTTTTATACAAGATTTATTTGTGAACAATAGATGTCTTGAGAAGGTCCAAAATAGAAATATGGGCAGGTTGTCCATGATGTGACTCAAAACCACATTAAATGGATGAGTGGAGTTTTTTTAGAATTGATGTTATTGGTTTGATTTTGACCTTGATTCATCTATAAATGAGGTTGGTCATGTTTTGGAAAGGGATCTTGGTATATCCCTAGTTGTTGATTTTTTAAAGTTGATGCACTAAAACTCTATTTCTCCATGATCAATCAAATGTTGGATATAATTTTTGAGTTTCATGCATCAGTTTATGGAATGAACATTGATTTTTAGAAGTAATAATACTCATGTTTTTTATACCATGTAGGTTTTGGTTGGTTCTCATCAAAGGGTTTAGTTTGAGGGAACACTATCATATTTACAAAAAAAAGTTTCAAGTGGTTCCCCTAGAGGAGTTTTGGTTCTTTGTTTCATCTCCTGCTTAGGTTGGCCTTTAGGGATGGTAATATTTGGGGTACTTTGTATAACTTGAACATGTTTAAATCAGTTACCCTGTCACCAACTACATTCTTATTCTTGTTGAATAAATTATGTTTTTCAAATGGGTTCAAATGGGTTTTGTCTTTGGTAATCTTTGTGGAAGATTTTCACAAGTCCTTGGCTACAAGTGCCTTTTAGATTTGAAATCCATTCTCAATAATTTTTTCTAAGGATTTTTCACAATAGAATTTCAATTGGAAGGCCATATTTTAGTTTAGGTTGGCAGTGAAAATACTAATCAATTGTTTCTCTGGTATAGACCAAGGGAATCTATTATCTAGACCTCTCCATCATTGCAAGAAAAAAGAAAAACTTTCTCTGCTTCTTTGTTTATCATTGCATAATTACATAATCATGAGTTCATGATCTATGTTATAGGATAAATTCTTTACAAATCTATCAGAGTAATATACAAAGGTTGTGATGGATCCTTTGGGTAAACGTAAAAACCACTATAAGACTTGGTCACCTAAGCTTCAAGGGAAAAGTGTAAGCAAGTATATATCACTATAAGCTACCTCTTGGCAGGACATAAATAATGCATTAACGTGTTCCATAGGGTCACCCTTTCCTTTATAGTTTTTGAACTTTGGTGGTTCAAAGTAAGAAGGGAAGGGTAATTTTAGTATTTTTTGATCAAGGGGTAAGAGAACAATTCTTCAAACTTGCATTTTCTAATTTGGTTTTGATTCCCATCTTATAATCCTTGGATGGTGTCTTTCATTACTTTCCATTCTTGGGCAAATGACATGCCCTTGAGTGGAGAGGATAGTGATTGGATAAAATTAGATTTGGGTGACACATGGCTCTAATTGGTATTATATTGCCAATTATTTGATGGTTGATTGTTGGATTTTTATTGTGAAGGATTTGATATAGGTGGATTAAATGAGAGGCTAGCTTTGTCAACTATTGGCTTAGATTTTAGAGTTGATCAAACACAACTTATTTTTAGTCATGGTGGATTTGTTCAACTAGAATTGATTTCCCCTTATCGACATGGACATGGGAGACATGTAGGTTGAATTTTTCATTAGAAGATTCTAAGTTTGATTTATTTTTACCAACAAGGTTGCTAGTTGTGACTTGTTCTTGATTGGGAAGGGTTTGATCCTTCCTATTAATAATGTGACTTAGATTTTAGGGATTAAAGTCTAACATAATCCTAGATCTTGTATTTATTAGCTATAGTAGGATGTCATCATTATTCTCAAATAGGTATTGGTTAACTTGGGCATGGGTATGTTTAGACTTAAATAAATAATTGGCTTCAACGTTATACTCGCTTTGGTTGATGAGGATACTAGTATCATTATCATGGATTTATGGTCAATTTAAGGGATCATCAAAATGAAAGGGGCTTCTATCAAAAAAAGTTTTCAATTTCAAGGTTTGGGTTCATTCTAGCTTGTTGTCTAGTAGTTGGTGTCATAGGTTATGTTCAAGTTTATTTATAGGTAGATTTGGTTTTTTGTTTGGGATTGAATTAGTTTGATTATTGGGTACACATAAGAAAAAAAACACACACACAAGGAAAATCCTTATTATTCAAGTAGTAGTGTAATTGAATAGTGGCACATTGATAATACCTCAGAGGGTACATTTTAGGTGATCTTAGAGAATGGTGTTTTTTTGGCACCACTATGTAATTATGGCCAAAGGCTCTTATTCTAGGTTTAAACAACCTTATCTATGGGAGTATTCTATATACCTTATGGCATAGTGAGTCTCGATTCCTTGAGGCAAAGGTGTTGCTGAAGACTTAGGTATTTGTGGGATGAAACCACATCACTTCACGATGCTAGTAAAATAGGTCACTACTTAGCTGATTATTGTAGAAACTATTTAAAATTTACATAGCCCACCAGAACATGGGCTTTGGTTTAGCACTTGGTGATGAAATCCAATGTTGCTGAAACCCCTAAGAAAAATAAAAAATAAAAAGTCAACTCTGTCTCTGATTTCTAAGTTCATTTTTTAGAGCAAGGAAAGAACTTATTCAATTGTTGACTTGGGAGACACAAGCAACTAATTTGTTTTTCTGATTTTCCAAACCATTTTTCAGTGTAAGAGAAGAACATATGTAGCTTAGCTATGCAAACAAAACAAGTACAAGTAAAGAATTTCATTTTTAATGATTAAGTGTTTTAAATCCAAATCTTTGACAAGTGATGCTGCAAACACACATATTATTAGTCTTAATGTTGTCTTTGGTAAGCGAAACCTACAGGTTAAGAAAAATAGAACGTAGAAAACCAGAAAAATATAAAAAATCAAGACACAAGATGCAAATGTCGATTAGTAAGGTGTGAACACCAAAGTTTGGGGTGAAAATGTTATTTATCTGGAAAAATGCAACAAAAATATAAAATGATACCTAAGACACAAATTTCAAAGATTAGACAGGATGTAAACACCAAAGTTAGGGGTGAAAACATAATTTAGTAGGGTATAAATAGTTTTTATCAAGGTGGAAATGTCAAATATCAAATATATTCTAAAAAACCTTGCACACAGACCAAAAACTACTCCACATTATGTAAACATTGATTAATAGGGTGCAAATGTCATTTTTGAGGATGAAAACATATTTTAATAGTGTAGAAACTTTGTTTGATAGAGAATGACAATGACAATTGGAAATGACAAAAACTAATTAAAATCTCAATCTAAACAATAGGCAACTTGAATTCAAACTATGCAGAAACTAATTTCACAACAAAAATAGTTAGAACACCCCTTCAAGATGAGTGAAAAAAGTGTTAGAGATGAAAGGGAGCAATGTCCCACTAGACGTGCCAAAATGTAAATGTTGAAACTTGAAGCTAAACTAGAAACAAATAATGAATCTGAATTCTTTCTTCAAATCTCACATAAACTTCTGGTCAAGCAATGAAAGAGAAATAAGAAAACTTTACCTTCACTTACCAAATACAATATTTTCCTTCATAAACGTAGATTTGTCTGTGCTTTTGTGGATTGTGGTTGCTCTCAAGAGCTTATATGAAATAATTTCAATGGCATATACCTCTGATTGAGTCTTTGTTTGATGATAAGATTCTCCATATTTTTTAATTTCCAAAGTGTTTATCCTCAAGATCTCAAATTTGCATGATCACATGATTCATATGGAAGAGGGAATGTCAATTTATATATTTTTCGAGGGAAGAATGAATGGTTAGGATAAATCCATATTTATTTGAAATATTTGATTTTAGGTGGTTATGGTTTTGTCTATAGGTCTAATGCATTCAAATAGAAGGTTGAGGAAGTTGAGGGATTGGTTACATGATTAATGAGATGTTCGAATGTATTAAATAAGTTTGTTTGAGGGTTGAATGTCTTAAATGGGTTTGTTAGAGGGTTGAATGTCTTAATGAGAGGCTTGAATGTTTTAAATGAGAGGTTGAATGTCTTAAATAATTTTGTTAGAGGTTTGGAAGAGGTGGTTAATGATAAGTGAGTAAGCTAAATAGATTAAATGAGGTGGTTGGATAACTTTGTATTTTGTTATATTTTTATTTGGAATTGTGTGCATAGATTAGTTAGGGACTAATTAACTAACTAATATTGATTAACTAACTAATATTGATTAATTAGTTAAGTAATCGAAGGATAATGTTAGTGGAACTATTTTGAATATGATGGGGATCATGTCACAATTAGGGTGATGTTGATCCATATTTTTGACAATGGATGAATTAGTTAGTATAAATGGTGAATGATGGATGTCTATGATAGAAGATTGGTGATGAAATTTAGGCATCTATAGATCCCATCACTAATTTTGACTTGGGGTTTTCCATGGCTGATTTTGGGACTACAACCAATTGATTTGGAATTGAGAGATTTGAGGAGATGTTGATCTAGATTTTTTATAATGGATGAATTAGTTAGGATAAAAGTTGAATGATGGATGTCGATGATAGAATATTAGTGACAAAATTAAGGTAATGAAATTTAGGCATCTACAAATACCATTGTTTATTTTGACTTGGGGTTTGCCATGACTGATTTTGGGACTACAACAAATTGATTTGGAATTGAGAGCTTTAGGTAACCAATTTTGGCTTTGAAATTATTGTCAATTGCCTTATAATTGAGAGCTTTGTTGAGGTTATTTTGGGTTCTAAAGTAGCATTTGATTCCAAGGATTTGATGTATTCCAATTATAAAGAGAAGAATTGAAAAATACAAAATTTGATGGCATATTTGGATTGTGTGGTCTTTGAGACCATGGCTTCCTTTCAGCTACATACAAGATTTGATCTTTGTTTCCTCCTACTGCGTGTAACTCCAATGCATCATTATATTTTCATGACATTTGTAGTCTATTTTCTTTCTATGATAATTTGAGCAATATATGGTCAAAGTATGTTTGGTCTCCTCTTATTTTCTTCATGTATGCAACGTGTCTATTTGTGTATCCAAGTGACTAATGATGTCTTGTTGAATATATTACATCAGGGTACTTACTTCCATATGTGAGAGTCCATTAAAATATTTGGAAGATGGTGTAGGCAATGATCTATTGTTATGGTTCTTTAATCATGAACCTTGAATAATTTCTACATGGGAGGGTAATCTCATCAAATGATAACTATGATACATCTTCATTGCTCATAATATTTAGTGTTACCATAAATTCATCATTGACTCCTTTCAATAATATTAACTTGATGGATTCTAAGTCTAGCACATTTTGTTTAGACTTTTGTAGACTAAACATAAACCTCCCTATATAATTTTCTAATGTTTCATCTTCTCTATGTGTTATTATGAATATATCATCTCTCTTGTAGTCTCATCCTCTACAATAATATTAATATTAGGAAAGAAATTTCTTCTTCATTTCTCCCCAAGTGGAGACGTAATCCCTTCCCAACCCCATGAACCATCTCAAAGTTGCATCCTTGAGAGTAGTTGGAAATAATTTCAAATTTTGAGCATCTTGGTTGTAGTCATAACTACGACATAAAACATAAAATTTGAAGACAAATGTATCAGGATCCTCACTTATCATCCCTCTAAAGTTGGGCAAGGCTGAGAGAGAGAGAGAGAGATGTTTTCATGGGTGAAACACTTACAGGGGTGTGAATCAGAAATTTAAAGGTTGTAGCTTCATTGGTAGAATTATTTCCTCTGAGGTCACCCAGTATCTTTCAAACTACTTATAAACTATAAACTTCACAATCCACTCTTTAAATTATTTATCAATTTATTTATCCCAAGGTTAGTAATGGATTGTAATCTTAGGCTTTTCTAATATAAAAGAGAATCCCCTAGTTGGAGGCAATGGAGTGGGGTTTCTTAGAAATTATTCTGGGACTTCAATAAGTAATTCTTCTTGCTCTATTGGTTTAACTAGTTTGGTTGGTTCAACAAGGACTGTAATTTGAAAGCTCCTTTTTGAGGTTAAGATGGATTTGAACTCTCTTTTGGTAAGGAGTTTGAGTGAGCGTAGAGGGCGCTAATTACCAAATTCTTGAAAATATGGTGGTGAAATAGATAATTTTTAAAATGGCTAAAATATATTCTTCTCAGGGGTGTGAGGTTCCTCATGTTCTTTACCTTCATATTATTTTACCAAATCAACTAATGACTTATCTATTGTTGCCTCTTCTTGTGAAACTTTCTTTAGTTGTAAAAATTGTGTGTTCTTCTATAAACTGTAATTGTTGCAAGTGATATTTTTGTTCCTGCAGCAAAGTCCAACTGTCTAGGCAAGAATCTTCATATATGATCTATCTCTCTTTACATTAAATTCAACCACTCTTTCTCACTCTTTTTTTTGCCCTATCATGCACAGAGTTAGTTTTAAGTGAAATTTTCATGTTTTTATTTAATCTATTTACATAAACTTGAAAAGACTTGTAAATGTAACCCAATAAAGCAAGTAAAGTGTAATCTATAAATCGAGAAATGTAACCAACCTTCCAAGCTCCTATGTTTGACACCTTCCCAACAACGATGCCAAAATGCCAAGAAAAATAAATTCACCAAATAAACTTGACATAGTCAATGATCGCATATAACTTGATAGATACGATTCAAAGGGGCAACAACTTGGTTAATGGAGATGTTACCTCATTAATTGTCAACCCAAAGATGTAGTCTTTCACTTCTATAATATGGGATACTGAATGTTATGTAAAGAAACATGCTAAAATTGAATTAAGACACTTGCAAGTAAGTTCAAATTCTTGGAAATAAAATAAATTGTAGGAAATAAATTTATTTGTTATTTTTTATTTTGGAAGCTTCCCACATCAAAATGAACATACTTATATAAAATAGAAACACTCACATTTGTTAAAACATAGTATTAATGAATTCGAGATGCATTCACAAAATGAAATAGAAGTAATCAAATAATAAAAATAGGTAAACTAATTAACAGATCAAATTTTCACATCTCCTTATGAGTGGGCCCTCATCAATTAGACTACATTTTCAATTCCCGCCTTGGCTACAATGGTTCTACTTCAAATCAAATGGATTGCATTAAATGGACCTATAATAATGAAAATATCGCTACAATAATGTACAAAGATATCACAACAGTTCTACTCTTACTTCTCTCTTTCTCTTCAACTTACATTACTACCTGACTACCTACAAATATACTCCTTATATAGGATAGGTAGACATTTATTAACTACCTTTCTAAATTTGAGTGGTTACAACCATCATACCTAATGAATCAGAACAATAAATGGTTAAAACTAAATTTTTTATACAAATAGAAGAAATAGCCATTTAGTCCAAATGGAGTACCTATGTGGTTACAATAGCATCTCATCTTGTTGTATGATCCCTTAAGCTTGTCATATGAATTGGAATGGTTTAAAGAAGACAGTTGTAGCCTGCTAGAAAAATGTCCACCTACAACATATGTTGTGGGTGGTTACAACAATTATTGCGAGTGATCCTATCTGGTTATTTCAAATGGTTCTAGTTACTAAAGGTAGTTTATCTCCAACCTCTAGCCAACTAATCGTTGCAGGTAGTTGTGTCTTACATTCTATCCAACTAGTGGTTGTGGGTGATGTGTGAGGCTATAGGTGCATATGTTGGAGTTATCACATGTACATAAAACAAAAAATATAACTATATCTCATTCCTCTTTTTAGTCATCAAAATATTAAATCATGAAATCATTAAACTATATGAGAAAATTTATAAATAACACATGAATCTCAAGATTAGTTTGTATATGTATGTATGTATGTATATCATTTACATTATATGTGTAATATAAACATACTATGAATCTAGAAAAGGAAAACATGAAAAAAATGAATGGTTTATAAGAAAAACTAGGTAAAAGATGAGACCATTTTTAGGTTTCATCAAAGTCCACTCACTAACCCGTTCAAGAACATTTCTAGGAGAAATTTCACATTCACACAACCCAATAGCTTCATAAACACTCTATCTCTAAGACTCAAGATTCTCTTTATATGTATCTCCATATGTCTTTTAATGTGTTTATGAAAGGAGTATGCATATTTAAAATAGAATCTCGAGGCCTTCCACCTCATCCCAATAGAATAAGAAATTCCCTCCAAATTAGAATACATATTTCAATTCACATATTTAGACATATGATTATCATTTATGATAGGATTAGTTTTTGACATGACACAACTAAACAATAAGAAAATAACATAGAATTCCTACCTAGTCACATTTTCCTAGATGTTATCCTAATAATAAACTGATCAAAGTCCACTCACTAACCCATTCAACAACATTTCTAGGAGAAATTTCACATTCACACAACCCAATAGCTTCATAAACACTCTATCTCTAAGACTCAAGATTCTCTTTATATGTATCTCCATATGTCTCTTAATGTGTTTATGAAAGGAGTATGCATATTTTTTATAGAATCTTGAGGCCTTCCACCTTGTCCCAATAGAATAAGAAATTCCATCCAACCAATTAAAATACATATTTCAATTCACATCTTTAAACATATGTAATGTCCCCTTCCCTCGAATGAGACACTTGTGAAAGATTGTTAGCCTATTTTATTCCCGTAGGCTAAGTTAGGGGATGTAAGGGAATAGTAGGGTGAGATCACTATTCCTCGGTTATTATTCACTAGCATTATTCATGGATCACTATTCATGAGTGTGCATGATGACATGGCATAGTAATGAGGTGGCATCGTGATAAGGTGTCCCTTGGTGATGTGACATGGCCCACATAGAAGTTTTTAAGTGTTGAAAGTGGAGGAGATAGAAATGGGGTGCATTTCTCTACTTGGCCACATGAAAGGAATAGTGAAATCATGTGGGGGACAAATTGATTGAGGATCTCATCTTCCCACTCAAACAGGGGCTTGTGGGCACCTTTGATTGAAGTCAAAAGATGGGGAATATTTTGACTTATGAGTATGCACATGGAAAAGTGGAGGGCATGGTCTACTATTCTTGATTGAGGGTCACATGCATGTGGGGTGTAACATTTGAGGGCACATGGAGAAGGTCAAAAGCAAATCATGAAGATCCCTTGCACATGTGAGAGATAAATTGCACTATTGATGAATATCACCACCACTTCAAAGATGGCACATTTCTCTTCTCTCTCATAGTTTCATCTCTTTCTCCTTCCTCATTTGTAATTTTTATAAGTATGAAGTTTCTCATTTGTACATGAATCTTTTGAAATCATAAACCCCCCTATTTTCAGATATTGACCCTATGTTCAAATCTTCCTCCCTTGGATTAACTCCATGAGTATTGATGGCTGGTTTCGGTGGTGAGATATCCTCCCTATATAGTTTTGGTAATTCCATCTAGGAATTCCACTTGGTCCTCAATACAAATTCAGAGTTGCAGTAGCAGAGTTAGTGCGTGAAGTATTGTTAGTGTGCAAGATTTTCTATTGGAGATTGTATGAAGAATTATAATTGTGTATTGAAGTGTTTGTGAGTATTTAAGATTTAATGTAATAGATTTGTGTTCATCAATATCTTCAGCTTATTCCTTGTATTATTATTGTATTGGTTATATTTGAAAAACTAAAATAATTATATTTAGTTAAATATCTTTAAAATGGATATTTCAGTGGTATCAGAGCTGGTGATCTTGCTCGTCTATAGGTTTTGTGTTGTGTGATGCTTCCAAGTGACAGGGAAGCTAGATATTAGAGAATAGAGAAAAAGAAATTTCAGACAAAATAAATAATGGAGGATAGATAAGAATATAGAGAAGCTAAGGCAAGAAGATTTGATGAGATGATTCAAGGGAAAAATCGCTTGTTTGACATATTTGGCCAGATGATGTAGTTGACGCAGAACAAGCTCACCAAAAACAACAACAATGGAGAAGATAGCACCTCTAGAGAAAATAATATGGATAAGGTTCTAGAGGTTGAATCTCTAAATCCAAGAGTGGGGTTCATCAATAGACCCTAAAATCCCAAGTTCATTCAGAGAGAAGTGCTCCCATGAGAAGTTACTACGTTCATAGAAGAAGTTGCTCATTGTTATGAGGAATATATATCACTTCAGGTTGAGGTCCCAAAATCTATGACATTAACAAATTACTTGTCTATAAGGAAGATCAAAGGTGTAACAAGGCAAGAGGCACAGATCTAGTCAAAACCAAAGGATTTGGAGCATACCTTGGGTAAGATAACTCTCTCTATTTTTAATGGGACTAATAAATGCAATGCTAGAGCATGGTTGCAAAAATTGGACACCTAATTGTCTATCAAGACAATGGTAGAAGAGGAAGCTATCAAGTTTCTACCTTTCATCTTGAAAATGTTGCACATGATTGGTGGTACCATGTCTTAATCACTCAAAATCATGATCAAATCAGATCATATGATTAATTATGTAAGCACTTGATTGAAAGATTTGACAGAAGGGATCTTGAAGAACAATTTAGAGAGTTGGATCGCCTCAATCAAGGAGGTAATGTAGATGAGTATGTTGCTAATTTTCAAAAATTATCTGTCATGGTAACTGATATCTCAGAGAGGAGGCTCGTTGCTCTTTTCAAGAAGGATTGTCAAGTATCTCAAGGGTATTTTGAAGGCATTCAATCCTTCCTTTTTACAATAAGATATTAGGAAGGCATTTGATTTAGAGACTTCTATACCTTAAAAGCCTACACTTTGGAATAAGCTTAAAGGGAACATCCAAAAGAAGTCTATGGCTACCTCGACACAAAAGGATGCAATTAAGAAGATGGATGAGGAGACCAAGAATGAGCTTATGAAAAACAAACTCTGTTACTCTTGCAAAGATCCATGGACTCCAAGACATAGGTGCCTTGGGAAAGGCAAGGCGAATTATATAAAGGTCACTTCTGATTATGAGGAGGAGGCATATTCTCGCTCAGATAGTGATCAGGTGGAGGCTATTGTTTAACAAGAGGATAAGACTACAGTTGGACCTAAGGAAGGAACTATTGCTTCTCTTTTAGGAACCCTTAGGTATCACCCTTTCAAGGTGAGAGGAATCTTGTAAAGACAACATGTAATAGTTTTTATTGACAGTGGGGCAGCCCAAAATTTCATAGATGAAGCTCAAGTGATGAAAATAGGTCTTAAGATGGAGGACTTTCCAGGGTTCAATGTTATGGTTGTTGATGGATTTACTATGAGCTACAAGAAGATTTTGTAGTTGAACATTACCTTTGGCAACCATCAGCTGATTGCTGATTTTTATGTTATCAATCTTGGGGAAATTGACATGGTTTGTTGGGGATCAACCAACAATAGATTACACTTATGAAAGCAATAAACGCGGAATTAAATCAGATAGACAAGTAACTAGAATGAGATAATAGCAAGAACAAGAGATACAAGAAACCACCCTGAAAACTTGTATTAACAAACTCTTTACAGAAGGAATACAATTGAAGAAACTTCTTTCTTCCACACCTCTCCTAGATGTATAGATCTCTCACTAGATCTCTATTCCTCAAGAGCTCTCTCTCTCAAGAACAATCAATTCCAACAGACCTAGATTGATTCAATTTTGTACTATTCTTCAACATACCAATTCAATAACTACTACTACAATAAGCTAAGAAGATCTAATTCTACATATAGAATTAGGAGACTTGAGCATGCACTTACAACAAACAGTTAAGCCACTTGAACAAGGGCTCTAAAAATAATATTACTAATAATAGAGACGCGAGCTTAAGACTGCAACTTAAACTCATCATGCAAACACTCACTTCTATCCTCGAAAATAGCTTTCTGGACACGCACAGGTAACCGACACCGGTTCCTGCTGCTTGCCTGTGACTGTCATCGGCCGATCCTCTACCGACGTCGGCGTCTCTCCAACTGCATCTGACCGACGTCGGTCGCTCCTGACCGACGCCAGTGTCTGTGTAGACCCGAACCTGTTAAAGTGTGCTCCTAGGTGAAGCTTTTAGCTCCACACCCTAACAATCTCCCACTTGGAGATAAATAGCTGCACCAATACCTGTACAGCAACATCTTCTAGCTCCTCCATCTTCAAATCAATCATGAAGACCAACAGAAGTTGAATGAAGATTCAACTTCTCCTTTGTAACCGGCTTGGTTAACATATCAGCTAGATTCCTATCTGTATGGATCTTCTCCAGCTTTAACTCACCATCTTCCAATACCTGTCATATGAAATGGTACCTTAGCTGTATGTGCTTTGTTCTTGAATGAAAGGCCGAATTCTTAGCCAAATGGATTGCACTCTGACTGTCACTATACAATCTGCAACTCTCATGCTCCCTACCAAGCTCATCCATGAACCGTGTCATCCATATCATCTCTTTGCTAGCCTCTGTGGCTGCAATATACTCTGCTTCTATAGTTGACAAGGCAACAACCTTCTGCAACTTAGATATCCAGCTAACCGCTGTTCCACCTACAGTAAAAACATAACCTGTAGTGCTCCTCCTGCCATCCAAATCACCTGCCATATCTGAATCTACATAACCATGTAGAGAAGTATCTGAACCTCCATAACACAAGTGCCTACTGCTGGTTCCTCTCAGATATCTAAGGATCCACTGAACTGCTTTCCAATGTTCCTTACCTGGATTAGCCATATACTTACTTACCACTCCCACTGCTTGGGCAATATCTGGTCTAGTACACACCATTGCATACATCAAACTTCCTACTACGGAAGAATATGGAACCTTACTCATGTACTCTACCTCATCATGTGAATTAGGACATTGTTCTTTACTTAACTTAAAATGTCCAGCCAAAGGTGTGCTTACCAGTTTAGCATCCTGCATATTGAATCGTTTCAACACCTTGTCCACATAATCTTCTTGAGACAATATCAACCTGTGATTTTTCCTGTCTCTCTTAATGCTCATGCCAAGGATTTTCTTTGCTGCTCCCAAATCCTTCATAGCAAACGTTTGAGCTAATTTCACCTTAAGCTCAGAGATATCTTGCATGTGTGATCCTGCAACCAGCATGTCATCTACATACAACAATAGAATAATATATCTACCATTATCAAATCTCTTGAAATACACACAGTGGTCAGATTGACACCTACTGTAGCCATGCTCAGTCATAAACCTGTCAAATTTTAAATACCATTGCCTAGGAGCTTGCTTGAGGCCATACAAGCTTTTCTTCAATCTGCACACAAACTTCTCCTTATCCTTGACCTCAAATCCTTCTAGCTGTTCCATATAAATTTCTTCATCCAAATCTCCATGAAGAAACGCTATCTTAACATCTAGCTGCTCAAGATGCAAATCCTCAAAAGCAACCAAAGACAATACAACCCTTATAGAAGTCATTTTAACAACAAGAGAAAAAATCTCACCAAAGTCAATACCTGGCTTTTATGCAAATCCTTTTACTACCAATCTGGCCTTATATCGCATCTGTCCATTCTCACCTTCTTTCAACCTGTAGGTCCATCTGTTCTTCAGTGTCCTCTTACCAGCTAGCAATTCAACCAAATCCCATGTTTGGTTCTCTCTTAAGGACTCCATCTCCTCAACCATGCCACGCTCCCACTGACTCTTGGACTCCACCTGTACTGCTTCTTCAAAACTCTCTGGTTCTCCACAATCAGTTAGCAATAAATAAAATAAAGAAGGAGAATATCTAATTGGAGGCTTACTATTCTGACCTCCTGATGGGTGTCTGAGACTCGTCATAACACGCTGTCCACCCAAATTTTCTGACAGTGACCGACCTCGGTCACCTCCAGACCTGTTACTGGCCGACGTCGGTTCTTTTTGACCGACCTCGGTGCCTGTCTTACCGACGTCGGTCTCTGTGTTTTCCTGCAAGTGATTATTTCTTTTTCTCGCAAGCTCATATTAGACCTTCACCTCGTCCAATCCACCATTGCTCTGCTCAGATTGATTCAGCTTCCTTAGCTGATCACAGTACATCACTCTTTCGTTGGAAACAACATCACGGCTCCTAATTACCTTGTTAGTTTCTAGATTCCACAATCTGTAACCAAAATCATCTGAGCCATAGCCAATAAACGTGCACCTCATAGACTTAGCATCAAGCTTCTTCCTATTTTCTTTATCTATGTGCACAAAGGCTTCACAACCAAAAACTTTGAGATATGAGAGATCTACCTTCTTACCTATCCATGCCTCTTCTGGAATACCACCATCCAGAGCTATAGTGGGTCCTCTGTTAATCAGGTACACTACAGTGTTAACAGCTTGTGCCCAAAACTGTAAGGGCAAACCAGCATGCAATCTCATACACCTTGCACGCTCCATTATTGTCCTGTTCATCCTTTCAGCAATACCATTCTGCTGAGGTTTTCTTGGAACCATCCTTTGCCTGCAGATTCCATGCATATAACAATAATCTCTGAACTTAAAACTGCAGAACTCACTGCCATTGTCAGATCTCAGGCACTTCAATCTTTTACCTGTTTCATTCTCAACCACAGCTTTCCAATTCTTAAAAGTCTCAAATACATCAGATTTTCTTCTAATACAATAGATCCATACCTTCCTTGTAGCATCATCTATGAAAGATACATAGTACTGTGATCCTCCAATGGAAGCAACCTGAGCCAGTCCCCACACATCTGTGTGAACAAGCTGCAACTTATGCCTGTTCTTAGTAGACCCAGTCTTGAGAAAACTAACCCTTTTTTGTTTTCCAAATACACAGTGCTCACAAAACTCTAGATCTATGCCTTTTAAATCTGAAAGCATACCTTTGGACTTAAGAATTGACATCCCCTTCTCACTCATGTGGCCAAGCCTTGAGTGCCACAATTTAGCATCCACATCTGAAGTAGACAATACAGAAGGAGATTTGTTAGTAACACAATTACACAAATAGAGAGTACCTTCTCTCTTACCTTTGGCCATAGCAAGTGCACCCTTGGTCACCTTCCAAGATTCTGCTGTGAGAGTTACAGTAGAACCCTCATCCCCTAACTTACCTGCAGAAATCAAATTTCTCTTCAAGCTAGGAACATGCATCACATCTCTCAACACCCATATGTTGCTATTCTGCATCTTTAGTTGCACTTTACCTTTGCCAATTATTTTACAGGGCTCATCATCCCATAGATACACTATTCCAAAATCTCCATGGATATAGTCACAAAAAATATTCCCTGTTAGGAGTAGCATGAAAAGATGCACCAGAATCTAATACCTAAGATTCTATATTATTATGCAGAGAGAATATTAAAGCATCTTGTGCAATACCTGCAACCTTGGCTTCTTCCTTTCCTTCATGCTGATTATCCTCCTTAGGCTTTGACCAGCAATCTCTGCTTATGTGCCCAATCTTTCCACAATTCCAGCATTGTGGCTTCCTGCCATTCCTGGATTTGGATCTTCCTCTCACCTTAGACTAAGATCTTGATCTCCTCTTGCTCTTATCTTTCTGTCTTCCCCTGCTCTCAAAATTTAAAGCATTCTCAGATGCCTCTTCTGTGCTTTTCCTGCGTATTTCCTCATTCAAGATAACACTAACAACATCCTCTACTTTCAAAATATTTGATGCAGATGCAGTATTACTAACTGCCATTACTAAGCCATGCCAGCTTTCAGGCAAAGAACATAATATTAAAAGAGCTTTTATTTCATCATCAAACACTATATTGACTGAACTTAATTGATTCACAATTCCATTGAAATCATTCAGATGAGTAGAAACAGATCCACCTTCATTCATATGCAAATTAAATAACTACTTCATAAGATATACCTTATTAGAAGCAGAGGGTTTTTCATATAAGTTAGCTAAAGTTGTCATCAACTCTACCGTAGACTTTGCCTGTGATAAATTAGATATCACAGTGGATGCTAGACTCAGTCTTATAGACCCCAGAGCCTTTCTATCAAGAACTTCCCATTCTTCATCCTCCATGTCTTTGGGCTTCTTTGCAACCCCACCTAACGGTAAGTAGAGATCTTTCTGATACAGATAGTCTTCTATCTGCATTCTATAATGTTGGTAATTTTTGCCATTGAAATTTTCTATTCTAAGTTTACTTTCATCTGCCATTGCTTCTCCCACTCAAACAGAAATCCCTGCAGAAACCCCTGTGAGAACCTGTAATCAATACACACTACACAGATCTGAACCACCTGTTAGTGAACCTGAGCTCTGATACCACTTGTTGGGGATCAACCAACAATAGATTACACTTATGAAAGCAATAAACATGGAATTAAATCAGATAGACAAGTAACTAGAATGAGATAATAGCAAGAACAAGAGATACAAGAAACCACCCTGAAAACTTGTATTAACAAACTCTTTACAGAAGGAATACAATTGAAGAAACTTCTTTCTTCCACACCTCTCCTAGATGTATAGATCTCTCACTAGATGTCTATTCCTCAAGAGCTCTCTCTCTCAAGAACAATCAATTCCAACAGACCTGGATTGATTCAATTCTGTACTATTCTTCAACATACCAATTCAATAACTACTACTACAATAAGCTAAGAAGATCTAATTCTACATATAGAATTAGGAGACTTGAGCATGCACTTACAACAAACAGTTAAGCCACTTGAACAAGGGCTCTAAAAATAATATTACTAATAATAGAAATGCGAGCTTAAAACTGCAACTTAAACTCATCATGCAAACACTCACTTCTATCCTCGAAAATAGCTTTCTGGACACGCACAGGTAACCGACACCGATTCCTGCTGCTTGCCTGTGACCATCGTCGGCCGATCCTCTACCGACGTCGGCGTCTCTCCAACTGCATCTAACCGACGTCGGTCACTCCTAATCGACGTCGGTGTCTGTGTAGACTCGAACCTATTAAAGTGTGCTCCTAGGTGAAGCTTTTAGCTCCACACCCTAACATGGTTCTCAGTAGTTAGTGGTTGCACTCCCTTAGGGGATACTCATATAAATTTTAGACTATGAAGCTCAAGTTCAGACATGAAAGAAAAAGGGTTGTTCTTCAAGCAAATGCTAAAGAAGCACCTGGTTTGGCCACTGCAAAGAGGATGGAGGCACTTTTTCGACATGGGGAGGTGGCTTGGGCAGCCCAATGTTTGATCTCTCCTCATAACCCTTTTGATAGAGATGGTCAACATCATGTGGATATCTAATCCATTTGGATAAGCATAGTATGGTTTTCATTGAGATTACTCCTGGTAGGCCACCTGACAAGGGTTTTGAGCATGTGATAGAACTAGAAGAGGGATTCAAGCTTGTTATCACAACTCCTTATCAACACCCTAGTATATTCAAAGAAGAGATTGAGAAAGCAATCAAGGAGTTGTTGGATATGGGTCACATCAAGCATAGCTCAAGTCCCTTTGATTCTTCAGTTGTTCTGGTGAAAATGAAGGATGGGACCATGCAAATGTGCATTGATTATCATGCACTCATCAAGAAGACTATAAATAATAGGTACCCAATTCCCAAGATGTATAAGTTGTTGGATGAGTCGCATGGAGTGGTGTATTAATCAAATATTGATCTTCATTACGGGTACCATCAGATCAGATTCTATGAGTAGGACATACACAAGATGGCCTTCAGATGTCCTTATGTCCATTACAAGTTTCTGGTCATGCCTTTCAGTTTGACCAATGCCCATGAGACCTTTCAATCCTGCATGAATCATATCTTCAACAAGCAGTTGAGGAAGTTCTTACTGGTTTTCTTTGATGATATTTTGATATATATCAGGACATGGGAGGACCACCTAAAGCATCTCGATGAGGTGTTGGGTATCATGGAGGTATAATCTTTATTTGCGAAAGCTTCTAAGTGTGAATTTGGCATGACAAAGATCCTTTACTTAGGGCATGTGATTAGTGCTGATGGAGTGAAGGTCCATCAAGAGAAAATTTAGGCCATCATGGATTGGCAACGGCTAAAGACATTGATAGAATTGAGGGGATTCATTGACCTTTACAGTTACTATAGGAGGTTTGTCAAGGGGTTTTCTCAATTGGGTGCACCTCCTACAGATCTCATTAAGAAAGGAATTTTTGAATGGACAAATGGAGCTCAACACACATTCAACAAACTCAAGAGGTAATGAGCACTTGTCCTATCTTAGCATTACCTAATTTCTCTCAGTGATTTGTCTTGGAATGTGATGTGTGAGGTGTGGGGATAGGTGTTGTGCTTATGCAAGATAGGCATCTCATTGCTTACAAGAGTAGAAATCTTTGTGATGTGGAGAGATTGTACTCCACCTATGATAAGGAGATTGTTGGCCATCGTGCATGCTTTGGAAAAATTCAAGCAATATTTGGTAGGCAAGAAATTTCTTGTCAAGATAGATCATAATAGCCTGAGATATTTATTGGAGCAAAAGGATCTGAATGAGAGACAACAAAAGTGGGTAAGTAAAATTTAGGCCTATGATTTTGACATTGTGTTGGGTGAATATTTTGTCACTAGCTAACTGATGAGAAAAATAGGTCTCTTAAACCACATCATAGGGAGATTGGTTGGCCAAATGTGTAGGTTTACCACATTAGAGGTGGACAAATCTCTCCTCTCATCAAGGGGAGGTTCCCTATAAATATGAGGAGCTATATACTATATATACAAGCGAAAAATAACACTTAGGGGTAGGACTACACCATCCATCTCTCTTTTTTTAGAGATGATGTTCACAAACAAAGGAGAAATCCCGGTGATAATACTAAAGGCACTTCTCTTCTTTCAGAAGTGGTCTTGCAGCAGGGCGCAAGAGATCTTTATGGTGGGTAACTAACAGGTAACAAGGGTGCAGTAACCAGTAGAATGAGGTGTAACACAAAGTCTCCACCTCAACTGCCCAAAGAGTGAAATACGAAGGATAATGGGGGCACAAAGTCATCCCAAGATCCTTTATATAGAAAGAAACTAAAAACACACTGAAGACAATTGTGACAGCAGAAAGTCTTTCCACAATTGGCTTCAAGACACCTTCCTGATTACTTCCACTAGTTCTGCTTGTTAAATTAAATAAACAAGAATGCTCTTAGGAAATAGACATAAGAATTTTTTTCTAAAATAACACAAGCTATAACAGCACAAAGTCTAAAAGTAACTTGCTTTCTCATTCAGATAAAGAAATATGATCAAGAATCTGAGCTCAAAGTCTCAGTAATTGCCTTTCAATTTGGGCAGAGTTTTGCTTCTATAATGGAGAGATCCCCTTTACATAAAATAAGAGTTTACAATATATAGAAGCCAAGAAAGGCTTGACGCTTTCTTCCATGAAATGACCCATGCTGCATCTAATACTTTGAATGCATTTTCAATTCTATCAAGGGACCATGCTTGGAATAGTGCATCAGCCTTAACCGTGGCGTGCCAATTCATCTCATATGTCTCCTCCAAAGTGTAGGTTGCCTGGTCATTTCCTTCTTATTTATGCAGCTGTCCACTTTGCCTTTACTTCATGGAGAAAAATAGGCTACGTCCTTGATTTGGTGTGCTCAGAAGTCTACTTGGTGGACTGTTTCACCTACTGATAACTCCCTTGTAGATATTTCTAATGTTTTTGTATTTTTCTCTCTTCCCTGTAGCAATTTGAGCTCTCAAGCTCTCTCTTCAGTTGGTCACTTGGTTTATTTTTCAAGTTCCGTGCCACATTTGAAAATCAACGGATATTTCATTACCTTAAATTTGACATCCGTAGGGACGTCAATGGTTGCTAGTTGTTTGAACCATATTGAACCATGACCCTTTGAACCTTTGAAAGTTCATTGGTTCAATGGTTCAGACGGTCTTTATCGGTTCCTTGGTTCGATTGCTTCCTTGCTCTCTAATTGAACCATCCTTTTGAACTGGTCTCTAGAATCTTCTGCTTCCTTCCTTTACTTGAAGCTTTCTTTGAACTTTTGAACCATTTTGCTTCAAGGTTCAACGGTTCAATCTCTTTCTTAGAATCCTTTGTTTTGGCTAAGTCTTTTGAAGCCTTGAAATTCCTTCGGCTTTATGTCTTTGGAACACCCTGAAGGGAAGGTGTCCCTTTGGGTCTTTGAGAAATGTCCATTTTTTGGGTGCCGAGAGCCCCCTGCAAGGGTCCCTGCCCTTCGAGATTCTTTGAGAAACCTTTTCCTTCAACTCCTTCAGATAAAATGTCCAAAGGAATTCCTTCAGACATTTTGTCCGAAGGAAATCTTCCTTTGCCTTAGTCACTTTTTTGTCGAGCTTTTGATCATTCCTTCAGGCAAAATGTCCGAAGGAATTCCTTCAGACAATTTGTCCGAAGGATTTGCCTTTGTGAAATTCTTCTGTGAAAAATCTTTCCGAAGGAATTCTTTTAGTTCTTTTACTTGGTAATTTTTTCAAACAAAAAGTCTAAAGGAAATCTTCCTTTTCGGCCTTCTCTTTGATCTTTGAGCAAATGTTCCTTGCCCTCCACAAGGGCACCTGCCTTTTTGACTTTAGGGCACTCTTTTGAACCGATCAATTGAACCGACCGATTGAACCAACAATGGTTCAACGGTTCAATACTGTGTTTCACTCATTCAATTGACTTCTGGAACCAATCTCTTTGAACTAACCACATTGAACCTTTGAACCTTTGAACCTTTTTGGTTCAAGGTTCAACGGTTCAACAGTTCAATCTTTTTTATTTTTGGTAAGTCTTTTGAAGCTGCTAAACTTACTGAAGCGGTTGAACTTTGAACTTTTGACGAAGCACTTAACTCTTTAAGCTTGCCGACGTTGAACTTTTGAACCCGTTGAACCTTTTGGGAAGTGGGGTTCAATGGTTCAATCCTTTCTTTGAGGCTTGCCGATAAATATTTTTGGTTGAACCAAGTCGTTGAACCAATCTTGAAAATTCCTAAGTGTTAGGAACTTGTTTGTTTGTGAGAACTCACCTATTGAAGCTGTTGAACCTTTGAACCTGCTAGTCCCTTAACTGAAAAATCTTGAATAATGAAGAATTTGAATGCTCAGAACAATTTTTTTGAGAAGGGAAGAGATCATTTTGGCCTGCAGGACCAAAATAGTTCATATGTTGTCCAAAATGAGTGATAGATTTTAAAAACAACAGTTGGCTCCAGTTGGGGACCTTCCTTCAGTTGAAAACTTAGAACAATAGAGGGGAGTAGAAACCAAAATCTCTAGTGCCTTTAAGTATGCCATTGGGCTACGGAGTCATGCTACTCAAAAAGAAAGATGCCAAAAATGAAAATGAAAAGCACAAAATAGAACTAAAGACTATACAAATATACATATGTACAGATGATCTTATCTAATACTTCAAGAATGGAAGTGTTTCAGATGCTTCCCATTGTGAGGCAGAGAAAAGGGCATGCCATCTTGATACTTCAACAAAAAATTGTTTTCACCATTGAGCTGATGGATAGTAAGTGAGCTTCTCCAAAGGAAATCAAATTTCCCATGCATTCCCTTTGGTTCTCTTCTCTTGTCCCACAACAAGACTTGATCTCCAATCTAGAAATCACAATTTTTTGCTTTCTAGTCGAAGAGCTTCTTCACTAGACTTTGATGCATAGTAATTCAGTCCACCACCATAGTTTGTTGCTCATCTAGCTCAGTCAAGCACACGATCCTCTTATCGATGGAGCTTTCATATGTCTGATCTTCGACTACTTTAGCCAATTTCAATGCTGGCAATTCTAGGGTGATTGGTATCTCAGCATTGAGACCATAAAGAAGTTGAAAATGTGACATACCAATTACCCTCTTGGATGTAATTCTATCTGCCCATAAAATATCAACTAATGATTTATGCCATGTTTGTTGGTTGTCATCTACCAGCTTCTTGATGATAGTCACCAGGTTCTTGTTGCTTGATTCAGCTTGGCCATTCCCTTGTAAAAAATAATCAGAAGAATGGGAGAGGGTAATCCCATAGTAAAAATAGAACTGAGTAATCTCTTGGGAAGAGAAATAAGCTACGTTGTCTGTGACAATCTTGGTTGGGACCCCAAACTTGGAAATGATGTTCTCTTTGAGGAAATCACACACTACTTCTGAAGTAGCATGCTTGGTTGGAATGGCTTCCACCTACTTGGTGAAGTAATTTGTGGCTGTGAGGACATAATCATGTCCAGCACTTGAAGATGGGTTTACAACACCAATGAAATTGATTCCCCATTACTGAAATGGCTCCTCTATCACTACTGACTTAAGAGATAGAGCAACTAATTTGGGTCTTTCAACGAACTATCGACATATTTTACATCTTCGTACCTATTTGTATGCATCTTGAATTAGAGTAGGCTAGTAATACCTAGCTCACAGAATCTTATGGGTAGTTATAGGAGCAAAAAAATGTCCTTTACAGGACAGATTATGGAAAGAATTCAAAAATTGGTTCATTGTTCTTTATCCACGCAGCGAAAGAACACTCCATCAAGGTTCCTCTTATACAGGCCGTTGTCTCACATGACAAAATTGATAGCTTTCAATTTAACAGTCCTTATTTTTTTATGAGGCAGGTGAGCAGGACACTCACCATAGGTAAAGAAATGAGCAATATTCAAATATCACTCATTCATGGTGGAGACAAAGAGCACTATTGGCGTGCCTTCAATCTCTGCTTCTTCATGCCCTGTCTCTTCTAGTCTATTATCAGCAATCAATTGGCAGAGACCCCTTCCCCGCACAAGCTTCATTGGTTTGATAACTAGATCAAACTCCTGAATTTTGGCAATCCAATTACCTCTTTTAATTCCAAACTCTTGTTGAGTTAATATGAATTTAACTGTGGTATCAAGAACTAGGGCAGTAACTTGTGAATTCAGGATGTAAAAATAGAAGTGTTTTACTGCCTTTACCACTGCATAAACATGCTTCTCTATGTTTTAATAGTTCAATTTATGAGCTTTGAGAGGATAGCTCATAAAGGATATGAGAGATTCTACACTTTTTTCATTCTGTTGAACCAGAATTACTGAAAGTGTGTGTTCAGAAGCATAACTATACACTGTGAAATCCTTGGTATAATCTGGGCAAACCAGAATTGGGGCATGGGCAATAACTGTCTTAATATCTTGAAATGCCAATTTGCCTTCTTTAGTCCAGCTGAAAGTGGCCTTTCCCTTCATCATGTTCACAATGTGGCGAGTCTTCTCAGCAAACTCGAGGATGAACCTTCACAAAAAATTCACATTTTCAAAGAAAGAGTGAATTGCAGTCTTACTTGTGGGCAGAGTAAGTTCTTAGATGGATTTGACTATGTCTGAGTCAATCTTTATGCCTTCTTGGGATACAACATGCCTGAAAAGTTTTCCTTCTGTTACTCTAAAAATAGACTTCTTGAGATTTAGAGAAATGCCATTTTAGTGGCATCGTTCTAACACTTATTGCAAATGGTGCACATGATCAGGGTGATGCTTAGAAAAGATTGTTAAATCATCCAGGTACACTACAATGAACTTACCTATTTCATCTTTGAAAGCAAGGTCCATTGCTCTCTAAAAAGTGGCACCAGCATTTATCAGGCCAAATGACATTTTTTTATAGGCAAAGGTGCCCCAAGGTGTGGTGAACGCAGTCTTATGCTAGTCTATTTCACCAACTTCCACTTGATTGTACCCTAAGAAGCCATCCAGCATTGATAACATTTTTAAACTAGTCACTGTCTGAAGGACCTGATCCATGATGGGCAGAGGATAGTTATCCTTTAAGGATGACTGATTTAAATTTCTAAAGTCTACACAAAAGTGAATTTTGCCATTCTTCTTCCTCATAGGTATTATGTTGGCAATCCATGTGAATTGATGGATTAAAAAAATTATCTTAGCATTCAACATTTTCTATATTTTAGACAGAATAGTACCTGATATCTTTGGATTGTACCACCTAGATTTTTGCTTATGAGGTACCGAATCACTCTTGAGAGGAATCTCATGGAAAATTTCTTCAGACCTAAGTGACTTCAGATCATCATAGGAGTACGCCAAAACATCTATGTACTGGTGAAGCAGAGCAATGAACTTGAACTTCTCTTCCTGAGTGCATCACTTCCCAATGTTCACCATCTTGGGATTTTTTTTGGTACCCAAATTTATCTGATCAAACTCTTGGGAGGAGCTCGAATCCACTTACTGCTATTTAATGAACCTGTCATGTTTGTCAAACAACTTTTCAAGAAAAACCAGGCCTTTAGAAATTTTATTCCCTCTGAGTTGCAAGAATTCTTCAGCTGTGTCTGAATTTGATTCAGGGGTCGGTTCAAGCTTGTGAGGTACATTGCCTTTGAATTGAAGCTGTTCAAAGCTATCCTTTTGTTCTAAGAAGGCAATGATTTGGTGGTCGCCATTGAACACTTGCCAATGGTTGGCATTGTCAGGCACACTTGATCGAAAGACCAGCGTGATAGTGTACCTATCTCCCTTAAAGTCTGGGTGAGGAACCAAGAGAGTTGCAAAAATAGCTAGTGCATCGACTCTGTCATTGAATTCCCTAGGTATGGTAGAGATGTTGAAAGCATCAAAGCTTTCAATTTGATCACAGACTAGATTGCGATAGTGACGCAATCTCTCATTTTTGATTTGATACAAATTTTTTATCTGACAAACCACTAGTTCAGCATCTCCTTTGGCTTGAAAGAGTTTGATGCCTTTGTCTCAAGCAACCTTCAATCCAAGCAATAGAGATTCATACTCAACTGTATTATTGGTGTTGTTGAACTGCAACTTGTATGAAGAAGGAAAAATATCTCCTTGAGGAAATATCAACACAATCTCGACTCCTGAACCAGTAGAGGAGCAGCTACCATCAAATTCTAGAATCCATACCTCATCAAATACTGATTTTTTCTTAGATTTTCTTTCGTTTGGAGGGAGAAATTCTTCTACACTTGCACTATGCTCCACCAATCCTTCTGTTATTCCATCTAAACTAATTTTTAGGTTGACACACTCAAAAATTTTATCAAACGCCTCATGAACTTCTTTCATGGATAAAAAGTAATTACCCACGCCTAAAGACTCAAACAAAATTTGAGCTTCAGGCACTGATGTTTGAGTGACCACGTATTTTACTTCCTTCTCAGGGAGCAATCTCTGCATAAAGTCTCTGACTAAGATCCTCACCTCGAATAGGTCCATGCTTAATTCACCGCCATCCTTGCAAAAAAAATTTCCAAGAAGGATGTCATATGATGTTGGGACGTCAGCCACCTGGACAATCATCTTGATTCTCTTGTCTGGGAATGTTGCAAATGCAAATTAGGCATCTTTGATTTGTCCCAGTAGTGGCACTTGTTTGTTCTCTATGGAGAAACATCTCTCAAATGTCTTGGTCAGGGTGAGATCAAGAGATTTTGCCACTTTGGCAGGCATGACATTGTCAGATGCATCAGAATCTATGATGCAATTGTTCAGCTGATGACCATTTATCAATAGAGAGACATAAAATGGTTCTATCTTCCCAGGAGCAGCAGGAGGGGTAATAAAAAGATATTTTGGGTTGGACATGTTCCTTTGGGGATCACGAGTTACCTTTCTTTCATCTTGTCTTGTAGGGACGTTTTGGTTCTTCACACATTGAACCAACTTATCCAACTGCTCAGGGTTGGATTGTAGGAATTCAAATTCAGACATTTGAATTTTAGTTTTTTGGACATGGTCGACTATGTCAAATGTCTGAAATGAATTATGAACAGAGGAAGGGAGTTCATCCTTTTAGTTTTTGGAAGGAGGAGGACTGGTCTATGAATTTGAAGTAGAAGGTGTAGGGATGTTTGATGTTCTTACCTTTCTTGAAATCACAGGGTCCTTTGGCTGGAAAGGCAGAGTGGTTCCATGCTTAGCAATTGTAATTACTGGTTGAGGTCACTTCTCTATTTTTTTATCAGCTTGTTGGGCTGATTGGTTCTTAGACTGGTTGAATACAACATATGTTCCATCAACTGTTTTACCTTCACTTTTGGGTTCATCATGGTAATTCAAAAAATCAATGTTGGAGTCGCCAGCTAATTCTTCTTCTCCCTCTATGAAGAGATTAGAGTCATCTTTTGGGTTCAACTCAAAATAGAAGGAGAAATCTGATACTACTTCTGCTTCAAGATATCTAACTGCTGAATTGGTTGGAGGTGCTTCAATGGCCAATTTCCCTTGAGGTGGAGGAAGACGATTTGGCTGCCCTTGATTCTTGGCAGCATGGCCTTGGTATGACTGATTAGGGAATGTCCTCCTTGGTATATCTCTATATGAAGGAGCAGATGACATCCCTTGCACCATTTTCTTTCTGAGAGCTAGCAACTCGTTGGCTAGCTTCTAGACCATTGGATCAGTGGTGAATGTAGGTGAGTATTCAGAAGATGAAGAGAATTTACCTCTGTTAGGATCTCTCCTTATCTTTTCTGCCAAGATAAGGTCATCTTCTACCTTAGTAACCAAATCTTGAGCAGTAGCTAGGTCTATGTGGCCAACCCGTCTCAGTAGAAAACTCACTTTAGATAGTTGTAAGTTGATGAAGAAGCATTTAAGGTTCTCAGGTGTTGGCTGAGCAATTGTAGGAATCTAGTTCTTTAGCTTGTCAAACTTGGAAATAAAGTCCCTCATAGGTTCATGAGGTGTCTTCTTCATCTGTGTGAGCTGGGCTAGCAAAGCATGCGCATCTTCTGCAGGCTTGAACCTAGCTTTGAACTTAGCTTTAAAAGTGTTCCAATCGGTCACAATTTGGGCCTGCAGATGGTAGAACCAGTTTGTAGCAACACCTTGCAATGTTTTCACAAAAAGTGTGACTGCTACGTCCTCATACTCCACGCCTATCACACCATAGGCTATGCTGAATGCAGCAATATGTTCATCAGGATGAACTCTCCCATCACCAAAGAATTTAGAGAAATTCTTCCTTGAACTGTGTGGAAGCTCATGTAGAGGTGGGGTTAGATTGAGTGGGCTGAAAGAGTTACCCTAGGGGCCTTGAACCACCATGATTTGATTATGGAAAATGGGGATAACAAATCTGGGTGGAGTATGTATAGGCAAAGCTCTGCTAATAGCAGAAAAAAAAGCTCTACCTTGTGTTGGTGACCTGGTATGGGTAGGAGGAACACTCTTGGATTGTTGAACTTGAAGTTGGGGAGGGAACAAATCAAAATTGCCCTGCTGCACCAACTCAAAAATAGGGTCAAAAACACCTTGGGTTCTCTGGCTTCTAATATAGCATGGAGTTGCCAGATTGTAGAATAAAAATGGAAAATAACTGGTTCTATTTTAGCTTGAAGCTTGAGGCTTCAAACTACTTGCTCTTCCCCAATGGAGTTGCCAAAAACTGTTGGGTGAATATTTTGTCACCAGCTAACTGATGAGCAAAATAGGTCTCTTCAACCACATCATAGGGAGATTGGTCGGCCAAATGTGTAGGTTTACCACATCATAGTGGACAAATTTCTCCTCTCATCAAGGGGAGGTTCCCTATAAATATGAAGAGCTATATACTATATATAAGCAAAAAATAACACTCAGGGGTAGGAATACACCATCCATCTCTCTTTTTTCAGAGATGATGTTCACAGACAAAGGAGAAATCTTGGTGATAATACTGAAGGCACTTCTCTCTTTCAGAAGTGGTCTTGCAGCAAAGCGCATGAGTTCTTTATGGTGGGTAACCAACAGGTAACAAGGGTGCAATAACCAACAGAATGAGGTGTAACATAAAGTCTCCACCTCAACTGCCCAAAGAGTGAAATACAAAGGATAATGGAGGCACAAAGTCATCCCAAGATCCTTTACATAGAAAGAAACTAAAAACATATTGAAGACAATTGTGACAGTAGAAAGTCTTTCCATAATTGGCTTCAGGACACCTTCCTGATTACTTCCACTAGTTCTGTTTGTTAAATTAAATAAACAAGAATGCTCCTAAGAAACAGACATAAGAACAATTTCCTAAAATAACACAAGCTATAACAGCACAAAGTCTGAAAGTAACTTGCTTTCTCATTCAGATAAAGAAATATGATCAACAATCTGAGCTCAAAGTCTCAGTAATCTCCTTTCAATTTGGATAGAGTTTTGCTTCTATAATGGAGAGATCCCCTTTGCATAAAACAAGAGTTTACAATATATAGCAACCAAGAAAGGCTTGGCGCTTTCTTCCATGGAATGACCCATGCTGCATTCAATGCTTTGAATGCATTTTAAATTATGTCAACGGACCATGCTTGGAATAGTGCATCGGCCTTAATTGTGGCATGCCAATCCATCTCATATGTCTCTTCCAAAGTGTAGGTCATCTGGTCCTTTCCTTCTTATTTGTGCAGCTGTCCACTTTGCCTTTACTTCATGAAGAAAAACAGGTCGCGTCTTTGATTTGGTGTGCTTAAAAGTCTACTTGGTGGACTGTTTCACCTACTAAAAATAACTCCCTTGTAGATATTTCTGATCTTTTTGTATTGTTCTCTCTTCCCTGTAGCAATTTGAGCTCTCGAGCTCTCTCTTCAGCTAGTCGCTTGGTTTATTTTTCAAGTTCCACGTCACATTTGAAAATCAACAGATATTTCATTACCTTAAATTTGACGTCTGTGGGGACGTCAATGGTTGCTAGTTGTTTGAACCATATTGAACCATGAACCTTTGAACCTTTGAAAGTTCATTGGTTCAATGGTTCAATGGTTCAGGTGGTCTTTATCGGTTCTTTGGTGTGATTGCTTCCTTGCTCTCTAATTGAACCATCCCTTTGAACTGGTCTCTAGAATCTTCTGCTTCCTTCCTTTGTTTGGAGTTTTCTTTGAACCTTTGAACCATTTTGGTTCAAGGTTCAACGGTTCAATCTCTTTCTCAGAATCCTTTGTTTTGGCTAAGTCTTTTGAAGCCTTGAAATTCCTTTGGCTTTATGTCTTTGGAACACCCCGAAGGGAAGGTGTCCATTCGGGTCTTTGAGAAAGGTCCATTTTCTGGGTGCCGAGAGCCCCCTGCAAGGGTACCTGCCCTTTGGGATTCTTTAGGCGGCCTTTTCCTTCAACTCCTTTAGACAAAATGTCCGAAGCAATTCCTTCGGACATTTTGTTCGAAGGAAATCTTCCCTTGCCTTAGCCATTTTTTCGCTGGGCTTTTGATCATTCCTTTGGGCAAAATGTCCGAAAGAATTCCTTCGAACAATTTGTCTGAAGGATTTGCCTTTGTGAAATTCTTTTGCGAAAAATCTTTCCGAAGGAATTCTTTTGGTTATTTTACTTGGTAATATCCTCGGACAAAAACTCTGAAGGAAATCTTCCCTTTCGGCCTTCTCTTTGATCTTTGAGCAAATGTTCCCTACCCTCCGTAAGGGCACCTGCCTTTTCTGCTTTGGGGCACTCCTTTGAACCGACCGATTGAACCAACAATGGTTCAACGGCTCAATACTGTGTTCTGCTCATTCAATTGACTTCTAGAACCAATCTCTTTGAACTAACCGCATTGAACCTTTGAACCTTTTTGGTTCAAGGTTCAACGGTTCAACAGTTCAATCTTCCTTCTTTTCGCTAAGTCTTTTGAAGCTGTTGAACTTACCGAAGCGGTTGAACTTTGAACTTTTGACGAAGCGCTTAACTCTTTAAGCTTGCCGACATCGTTGAACCTTTGAACCCATTGAACTGTTGAAGCTTTTGGGAAGCGAGGTTCAATGGTTCAATGGTTCAATCCTTTCTTTGAAGCTTGCCGATGAACATTTTTGGTTGAACCGAGTCGTTGAACCAATCTTGAAAATGCCTAAGTATTAGGAACTTGTTCCTTTGTGAGAACTCGCTTGTTGAAGCCGTTGAACCTTTGAACCTGCTAGTCCCTTAACTGAAAAAGCTTGAATAATGAAGAATTTGAATGCTCAGAACAATTTTTTTGAGAAGGGAAGAGAAAATTTTGGCCTACAGGACCAAAATAGTTCATAAGTTGTCCCAAAATGAGTGACAAAATTTGGGAACAACACATTGAGTACGTGAAAGAGAAGATGAATGTTGTGGCAAATGCCCTTTCTAGAAAACCCACTTTGTGTTCTATGACTGAGATTTCAGTTGATTGGAATGATCACCTCTTGATGGAGTATTCCATAAATAATTTTGCATGCGAGCTTATGGATGGCAAGAATTAGGATGATAGGTACAAAGTGGTAGATGATGTCATCTACTACGAGGACATGATTTATTTGGTGCTTGAATCAAAATTGAAGGAGGAAATTTTGAGGGCCATTCATGACACAACTCTTGTAGGACATCAAGGTTACTTCAAAACCTACAGACATATCAAAGATAGATTCTCATGGAAGAGTCTTAAAAATGATGTCTTGCACCATGTCAGAGAGTCTATGACTTGTCAGTTGAACAAGTTAAAGCATACTTTCCCTGCAGGATTATTGCAATCATTGCACATCCCTAAGCAGAAGTGGGAAAGTATATCCATGGATTTCATTATAGGTCTACCTAAGGTTGAGGGCAAAAATTGCATCTTTGTGGTGGTTGATAGGTTGACCAAATATACACATTTCTTTGCCATATATTCTGAGTACAAGGCACCTCAGGGTGCAAAGTTTTTATTTTAGAGAGGTGTTCAGACTCCATGAATTGCCAAAGAACATTGTCAATGATCGAGATATCAAATTTCTCAGCGTATTTTGGCAGGAGCTATTCAGACTAGTTGGCACGAAGTTGACCTCGAGCATGAGTTACCACCCCCAGACAGATGGCCAGACAAAAATTGTGAATAAATCGGTGGAAGGATATTTGTACAATTATGTTACGAGACAACAAAGGGGTTGGATCAAGTGGTTATATTTGGGTGAGCATTGTTACAATACCACCCATCACATGTCAATTGGCATGACTCCTTTGAGCACTATATGGGTATGATGCTATCTCTTTGGTAGACTTAGCATTTGATGACAACAGGGATCCGAAGGCCAAGGATTGGATTCAGGAGAGTCAGGACATCCTTAAGTCACTTAAGGATAATCTTCATTGTGCCCAAGATCAACAAAAGATTTATGCAAATAAGCACAAAGTTGAGAGGAGCTTTGAGGTTGGTGTCTTAGTTTTCTTGCACCTATAGCTGTATAGGCAATCTACATTGAAAAAGAGTGGTGCAAAGAAGCTTAAGCCTCACTTCTATGGACCTTACATGATTTTGCAGAGAGTTGGTGAGGTGGCATAAGAGTTGGAGTTACTAGATAGTAGCAGGATTCATAATGTATTTCATGTTTCTTGTTTCAAAAGGGCACTCGGGCAACATATCATGACATCTCATGAGCTACCACAGTTGGATGAGGACGACAAATTGGTCTAAGTTCCTGATACTATCTTGGATACCAAAGAGAGGAGGTTGAGGAGCCGAGTGTTCAAAGAATACCTGATCAGATGGAGGGACTTGCCCTTAGAGGATGCTACAAGGGAGGGAGAGTAGATTCTTCAGCATCCGAAGTTGCAATTGCTTGTGGACAAGCAATTTCGGGGAGGACTATATGTCCCCTTCCCCCAAATGAGACACTTGCGAAAGACCGTTAGCCTATTTTATTTTTGTAGGCTAAGTTAGGTGATGTAAAGGAATAGTAGGGTGGGATCACTATTCATCAGTTACTATTCTTTGGCACTATTCATAGATCGTTTTTCATGAATGACTGTGCATGATGATGTGGCATAGTAATAAGGTGGCATAGTGATGAGGTGTCCCTTGGTGATGTGGCATGGCCCACATAGGAGTTTTTAAGTGTTGAAAGTGGAGGAGAGATAAATGGGATGCATTTATCTACTTGGGCACATGAAATGAATAATGAAAGCATGTGGGGGACAATTTGATTGACGATATCATCTTCCCACTCAAGCATGTGCTTGTGGGCACCTTTGATTGAAGTCAAAAGGTGGGGAATCTTTTGACTTATGAGTATGCACATGAAAAAGTGGGGGATGTGGTCTACTGTTCTTGATTGAGGGTCACATGCATGTGGGGCGTAGCATTTGAGGGCACATGGAGAAGGTCAAAAACAAATCATGAAGATCCCTTTCACATGTGAGACACAAATGGCACTATTGATGAATAACACCACCACTTCAAGGATGGCGCATGTCTCCTCTCTCATAGTTTCATCTCTTTCTCCTTATTTGTAATTTCTATAAGTATGAAGCTTCTCATTGGTACATGCATCTTTTGAAATCATAAACCCCCATATATTTAGATATTGAACCTGTGTTCAAATCTTCCTCCCTTGGATTAACTCCATGGAGTATTGATAGCTAGTTTCGGTGGTGAGATATTCTCCCTAACTGGTGTTGGTAATTCCATCCAGGAATTGCACTTGGTCCTCATTGCAGATTCAAAGTTGCAGTAGCACAGTCAGTGTGTGAAGTATTGTAAGTGTAGGATTTTCTATTGAAGATTGTATGAAGAATTGTAAGTGTGTATGAAGTGTTTGTGAGAATTGAAGATTTAATATAATAGATTTGTGTTCATCGATATCTTTGACTTATTCCTTGTTTTATGATTGTATTGGTTATATTTGAAAAACTAAAAAAATCATATTTAGTTAAATATCTTGAAAAGGGATATTTCAACATAGGATTATCATTTATGATAGGATTAGTTTTTGACATGACACAACTAAACAATAAGAAAATAACATAGAATTCCTACCTAGTCACATTTTCCTAGATGTTATCCTAATAATAAAACAGATATATCAAAAGATGTATAACATTATTCTTTGGAATCATTACAAATATGATATTATTTATTTTATACCACGTTGACTATAGTGACCTACTTATCAAGACAATGATATTTTGGCATTACCATGATTGTTTAAGACAATTATTTAGTTTCACAATATTCTCTAAACTACGTTGACCCTTATCAGATAATATTTATTATTTAATTTATGACATTCTATGGTGTGCATTGTTATTCCTTGGAGAGCGATAATAACTTCTAGTGAATGATACTACTCATTACACTTTACATGAAATTATGTACAAAATTTCCACTAACGAGAATACAAATTTGGATGAAAATTTTGACGCTGATAGAGTATCACTCTTCACAAATACACTTCAATCAGTAAAGTTAACATTCATGTTGGTTATATTTTCCAACAATGTTCTTGCTGACCCTGGACAAGGCTTGTGCTTTGTTGCACATTCATAACATGGAAAACTTGGAGAATATTAAAGAGAGCATTCTTTTGAACTTCTATGAACTTAGTTTTAGATTCTTTGCTTTTTGCTATCAATTTTTCAGCGACTAGTATCAGAGACTTAGTATAAATTCTTAAAATAGTAGATCTTGGGCTTGAATAGTTGGTGGGTTTCTCAAAGGAGCTTGAATTTTTTATATTTTAAAAAATAGGGTATATTTTGGATTACGGGCAACTAATAGATTTATGATTTGATCTCTAGAGGAAGATTCTATTTTTTGCATTTAATTACTCTTACTTTTTATTTTAAGTTTTACCAAAAGAAAAATAATACACAACTAATTATGATTCGAGGTGATCAAATGGAACTAGTGTAGATGGAATCTAGAGTCTGGGATGGTCATAAGGTTGAAACCCGGGGGGTAAAAGAATTGAGCATTATATACAAGGTAAAGCCCATAATTCCCCTTGTACCCACAAGAGGGATCTCATAAGCCCAAGGAGCATTTTGATTGAGCATTGACTTGAAAAATGACCTTAGTATGATCATTACAAGTTGGGTAAATCCCACTGGGGTGCACACATACACTCACAATCACTCTAATTGAAATGCATGTGTGAGTGTCAAAGACACGGAAAAACAATACCCCATGCATCGTAAAATTTCATCGAAGCAACAAGATGACTCTGAACTTCAACTCTCCATACATTGTAAAATTCCGCTGAAGCAACAAGATGACTCTGAACTTGCCCTTTCATTTTGACTAGTGCAAGTGTCTCCAATACAATTGTTATATATTCCTGCATCGTACTTTTGCTCAAACAATGTGATATACATCTGACCATGATAGTGTTGTAATCCTAGAGGAATCCGACTAAGTTTAAGGGTAAGAGAGGCCTAGCTACAATGTGCTATTAGCCTATTAGTAAGAGAGAACAAATTTACAAATGTTGTAAGTCAAGATGAAAACGAGAAATGTCAAACCAAAACACTGCCAAGACGATGAGCAAGCACACAAAGATCCTTTAAAGCAGAAAATAGTGTCAAGGCCCACTCCAATAAGCTAATACCTAGACCTTGGTCTCATGGCATTGCAACTGCAAAAATGGTTGCAGGGGCTGCAGAGATTATTTAGGGGTAAATATGCAATGAAACGGTCCTATGGATTTCAAAAACTGCAAAATTTATGCCTGTAGAGGAAATCTAGGAAGTTTGAATGTAAAACCAAATTAAAAAATATATTTATAGAACAATTTGTATTGGTTGTAAAGCCCCTAAAAATTCTTTGCAAGTGCTGCAACTTTCTACCGCCAACTACTACCCATCTCTAAAAACCTTTCTTTTATGCAGTCATTGCTCCTATTTTTCAAAACAGGGTTTTATTTTTTGTAGTTCAATAGATTTTCACTTGCATGGAACCCCTTGCAACTGCAAAATAGTTGCAATTGCCCCTCCATGAGACCACCCTCCTAGAGGCCATTGTAAATGCAATTGCACCTCATATTGAAGAATAATTAAACCACCACTTTGTATAAAGAACAGAGGGAACAATTCAAGAAGAAATGTCGACCAAAACCAACCGACCGAAACATTAAAGCCCTTGCAATAGTAATTGTGATGCCTAAAAGCTAAAATAGAATCAATAGCACATTTATGCCATTCTGATTGTGTATTGTGCCATTTACAACTTTTTTCTGTAATCGTACTTCACTTGAAATTTCTTCCCACAAGATTGAAATATTAGCTTATCGGATACAACAGCATGCACTTTGTTATCCTTCTCCCATGCCTGATTTCCGAATCCTTTGCATTACGAAGGATCAATTTTGTGATTGTTTGGACAAAAAAAATGGATTCTGAATTGTGGAGATAGGCTTCTTTGTGTCAAGTTTGTCCTATGTTGCCACAGTTTTAGCTTTGCATCCCTTAGGCTCGGGGTCTGTCGTCTCCTTTTGGAGGACATCTTTTGTATTTTATGTATTATTATATTTATTCTCCTGCAAATATGGAAGACATTCAAATTAATAACAAAGAAACTGTATTGTAAAGGAAAACAAAAACAAAGAAATGTAGGTTTTAATTCAATTGATAAATCCCTTGTCTCATCATGCCGTACGAAACAATCCTGCGAGAATTCACGAAACAGACAGATCCCATGTCTCCAGCCAAGAAGAAACTCTAGACCTCATAATCTGAAGTACAGCAAAAACAGAGAATTCAGTAAAACATTTCATCCTCAGGGTCATCTTGTGGCCTAGACAATTCGTCCAGCTTAGAGGGCACAGCATTTCAAAACGGTCAAGTAGAAAATATTTATAAACACTCTCATTTCCCTAAGGACTCCCTTGCACAACCCTTTTCTTTTTTCAACGATTCAATTTGTACTTACAAAATAGAAGAAACCAGCTTTCCATAGACTTGAACATCAGGTTAGCCTTTGAATGCAAAAGTGTTTCAGATGCTAATGCCAATGCCAATAGATTTGTAAAGGTAAGAAAATAATTTTGACTTTTATAACTATATTTTTATTACTATTCCATATTAGAGAATCTAAAGTCTTATCCACCCTAACAAAGAAGAGATCAAGGTAAACAGAATGAGTATATTGGTATCATAATATATTCTTAAATAGCAAGTAGGAATATTTTTTCTCAAAAAGGACTTTTAAATAGGCATTGCATTCCTGTGCATTAACGAAATTAGCAATAAAGGAGGGAATATGACACCGTAATAATAGTATTGCACACTATGATATTCCAACCTGAAAAACCCAAACAGATGCATATCCAACAAGGCACATATTGGCATCTTTCATGAGACAAATTGAAGTGTTTCACAATAACTTCACTAAATTGGAATATAAACAATTACAATCTTGCATGGAAATGCTAAGCACAAAGAGGACATCAGGGAGATTGCACTGCACATCTTACCGATTTACTCTTCAACTGAGAACTAGTCTAATTGTGTATATTGAAAAAGATATTAGCTGAAAGGCAATTTCCATGCATCTTTTTAACAACCTGTTCCTCTTTTAGCTGCCTAACAATACCTGAGTACCCCATGGAAGAGGCTAAATGTAAAGGAGTTTCACCTTTAATGCTTGTTGCACTTACATCAGCACCATGCTTTATAAAATACTCCACAACATCTTTACGTCCAGTCTCTGCTGCACAATGCAAGGGCGTAAACCCAGCATCATCCAAACTATTGATTTCAGCTCCATGCTGGTGCAACAACTTCACATTGTCAAGATGACCTTTGAATGCAGCCCTGTGCAGAGCAGACCATCCATGCTGATCTTTTCCGTTTACCATGGCTCCTTGTGCAAGGCAACTTTTCAAAGCGACTAGGTTATCCTCCTTCGATGTCTTTTGCAGCATATCACCCAAATGCAGGACATCCAATAGATGCTGATGCCCATTATCCAAAGCTAGTCCAAGAGCAGTTTTCCCATCATTATTCCTGGCATATTTATTACCACTTTCAAGAAGAAACTTAATAATGTCAAGGTAGCCATAAGCTGCAGCACAGTGTATTGCAGTCCATCCGTCTTTATCCTTAACATCTATATTGGCTCCAGCACCAACCAAGAGCTGCACCGACTCAAGATTCTTAGCAATGACAGATATATGTAATGGAGTTTTTCCCTCGATATCTTGTGCATTAATTTGAGCTCCTGACTCTAGTAAGGAATTCAAAACCTGTACAAAATTGCCTGAAGCCGCAAAATGCAAGGCTGTATAGCCTCTGGCATCTGCAGCTTCCATGTTTGCTCCAGCTGAAAGAAGAATTTTTATAATCTCAACATGTCCATAAAATGCTGCTTCTAACAATGGAGACTTTTGAGATGAATTCTTTATATTCACTAGTGCTCCAGAATTAAGCAGAGCTTGCACAATTTCACTATTTCCCCTGAAGACTGCAATGTGAAGAAGGGTAAGATCCTGTTCATATTTGTCATTCACACCACTGCATGTCATCAGTACTTCTTTCACCTCTCCCGGGGAGCCATTTGCTACTAAACTTCTAAGAATCAGGTTCCCTGTAAATATGACCTTCAAAGTTGCATCATTAAAGATGTGATGATTACTTGAAAATAACTCGTTCAACTGGGAATCAGTAGCTTTCCCTGTGGGCAGCATTAAGCTCTTCACAAAGATCTTGTCTTCACTTACAGGGATTAATGAAGGCAGTTCTGTCTGTGCTGCCATTGTCACATCAACCCAAATCTGACCCAGTGGGGGTATAATTGCCAGGCCAGGTCTCACCCCATACTTCTTTGGTTCTGTTGCCGAAACCTTAAATGCCACTGACATTGTGTGCATCAAATTTTTCAACCGGAGTTTGGTATGGGCCTTTTGGCCTCTCTTTAAATCGATCCTAATCTCCAATGGGTCAACTGCTACTAGCCTATCCATGGCCCTAATTCTAAAATGCTATTTTGGCCCTTCTCTTGTAACAACTAGCTAACCACTTAGACTCTAACGAGAATGTTATGGTTCAAAGGTTCAAATCCTATTTTTGATCCTCCACCCCTAATTGGATAGGACAAACCCTCTTGCTCGGTGTGCGAAGGTGATATTAATGGAATCTTACAGTTTGCAAGGCTGGGGTGATTCCTATATTTATAAAGATACTATTGTAATTTATACTGTATAGAACAAACCCTCTTCCAGGGTATGCAAAGGTGAGACTACTGGACTTTTACAAATTGCAGAACAGAGTTGACACCTATTTTTATAGAGAATGCTCTCGTTGAAATGTTATTTTTGATCCCACACCTAATTAAATAGGACAAACCTTTTTGTAGGATATGTAAAGATGAGACCATTGAACTTTTACCGTTTGCAGGGCTGGGGCGATTCTTCTTATCCAAATTACATACTGTCAGCAACCAGTGCTTATCCCCTGCTGGAGAATTCCTTTGCCACTGAGCTTTGAACAAATCCTGTTTTTATTCACACCTAATTGGATAGGACAAAGTTACAAACCCTCTTGCAAGGTGCGCAAAGTCGAGACTATTTGGACTTGTACCTTTTATCCATGTTGAAGAATTCCTTTGCAGCGTAGCTTTGAAGAAATCCTGATTTTAACTACATGCCCAATTGGATGGGACAAACCCTCTTGCAAGGTATGCAAAGCAGAAACTAATGGATTTTAACAGTCCTCAGGACTGGAGTGATTCTTCTTACAATAAGGTGTAATACCGGGGTCACTGGATTTGCTTACCCACTGCGACTAGTGCCTATCCTCTGCTGGAGAATTTCTCTGCAGCCAAAATTTAATATTGGTGTAAACCCAAGGTTATCAAGAAATCCAGCCTCCTGAGGCTAGTGACCATAAATAATTTCTCTGCACCGGTTATCAAGAATGCCTGCCTCTGCAAGCAGTGTCTCTTGTCGGAGAATTTCTCCGCAGCCGAACTATAAACCCGATGTAATCCCGGATATCAAGATCGCCTGCCTGCAGCAACTAGCACATAAGTTTTGGTGAAAAATTTGTCTAAAGTCTGTAGCCGTGCTTTGAACTCAAAAATCTTAATAAACATAGATGAGTGTTTAAACCCTAAACCTTCCCATCCCAAAATTTATTCAGCAACTAAAACTGCACCGAGCCCGAGCAGGTCCCTACTACTGAAATGCAGAAACCCTCCATGTCTCTAGAATTTAAAGCCTCGTCAATTAACCATAAAAGCATCAACGAACGCCTTAGATTACACGCAGAAAATACTGTCAACACACGCTTTCGTAATAACCAGGTTAGAAATAAATCTGACTAACTATTTGGCGTGGAATAAGTCATTTGGGTTACCTCATTTGCGACAAGACGGACCCACCCTTGTGTTTATATATGGTGTCTCTCTCAGCATTGGCATAATTCCAAGAACTTGCTGGGAATGGTTCTAAATTTTGACGTAATTTACAAGAAATTGGCATAATTCCAGGAACTTGCTGGAAATGGTTATAGATTTTGACCTAATTTACAAGAAATTGAGATTGGAGGGAATAGTTTCACACATAAAAATTTGCATTTTGTGTTTGATATTTCTGCAACTTTGGACAAGGAAATGAGTTAGATTTAATGTGTGGGGTTGGACTCTTAGATTCCATCCAGAACCTCGATTGTCAGACGGCATAGATGCTTTATTCTTTATGGTGGCATTATCGAGGATAGTTTTTTTTATATACTAGCAATTGCATGAGGGAGACGACGTCTGACTCTACAGAGAAATGAAACCTGGTTCAATAAAGACGCAGTTCTGACATGACATGTAGTTGTTTATTTGATATTGTAATATTTTATTATTAATTTTTAAAAATAGAAATACGAGTCTACAATTTTATCACAATATTTTTTTTCATTTTGATGGTGGTCCATGTAGGAGGATTCGAAACGTTGATTCAAAAAAAAATTACATGGTTTTTATTAGAAACATTTACATCTGAATGCAGTTGGTGTTCTTTTTTTTCTTGATGTAGAGGTATGCTTCATATTGCTTTCTTGCATATCAATCAAAAGAGAAAGGGAGTGAATTACAAAAAATTGTAAAGATTGTATTCTTGACATGGTAGATAGGCCTTGGGATTCAATAGTATCAATATAAATTGTTGCCTTTTGCAATGTCAAAACCTATGACTTATGTATTGTCATAACCCATGCGATTCTTAATGGAAGTTGTTTAAAGTTGCTTCAAGTTATAGGAGGGATCGACATATATTGAGGATTATTGGCATCTGATGTTGGCCTTGTATATTTTTTCAAGTGTACAATGACAAACATTGAAAATTTAGGGGATTTGGAGCTAGTTCTATAAACTATATTATGAATTGTACCAAGAGCACCACTGACCATGTTAGACTCGACCCACAAATTGATTGTGAGCATAATTTGTTATCTTTTAATAGAATAATGATGGTCTCTAGTTGGTCATCATCAGGGTCTCCTAAGTTCCTTTTATTGGTATGCTCTGCGCTACTCCATGCAATCAACATATTTAATGATTTCAACATTTCCTTGTTATGTGTTGAAGCCAAAGTATTTGTTGCATATAATTGAGTTAATAAATGAAATGAGAATTTTTCTTCAGAAGACAAGAAGCTATATGTTTGAGACATTAATAATTTCTAGTCTTCAACTTTTGGTTTAGCATTTCTTATATTAAACATTAGATTTCAAAAAGTTACTTGCCTTGGATCGGAGCCATTTTGACGAAAAATTGTGTGCAATCTAATAACAATGTTGAAGGTCCAAAGAGTCGAACCATGTGATGTTTCAAGATACATTGGTATCTAGTGTATTGGAGGGCCCTAACCCAAATCACAAATGAGAATAATAGATTTTGCACTAAATGGATCATTTATGTGTAATGGGAAGGCCTCTCACAAACATCGATCAATATGTGTCAATAGCTTTGGCCTTATGAAATGCTTTTCATCGATTAGAATGTATCAAATATACTACAAAGACTGTTGTAAATTTTCAACTTTTTCCCTTTCAATGTTTCATTTCTCCAACAAGTATATAAAGGCTTGAATGGATTGTTGAAGCATTAATATTAAATTATGCAATCCATATTGGTTCAAACAATAACAATGACAAAATATTATGAGCTGCTTGTGAATTCAATACAAGTCTTATCTTTTTATAAGGTATGATTTCCCTATATTGGCAATGACCTATAACTATCATTCTCAATGAAATCACTGTGTCACGTTAATTGTAGTGGTCCATAATAATATCAAAATAAATTTGTTGTTCTATAGATAACATACCTAAAGTGGGTGGATCGGTAGAATGGGATTCGTACAATTGGCGGGTTGCTTGTTTTAGTTCTATAAAGGAAGTAGTTGTTTCTTGCAAGGAATATGAAATGTTACTATCATTCCAATTATAATGTATATCAAAGTCGCGATGACCAAGCATATCGAACCCATTTAGCTGAATATCATTGTTGAGGTGTAGCTATGAAAAAAAAATCATTCATCAAGTTGTGCGAAGTTGTGGCGAAGAATATTATCATTTGAAACTTGTCCATATGAAAAAAAATCATTTTTAGAAGTTGTACACTAAATATGCCATGGTAGGTAGGAACTTTTTAGGTTTTCTCAAATTTTAACTATTTGTTCAGTATAAACAACCAATGTCTACAATGATCTTACAAAAATATTTTATAGAATAAGTTCATTCCAACCAAATAATGCATATGTAATAGATTTTTTTAAAGGAATTGTAAAGAACCCAAGGAAGACATGAGCAATAGCTAGCACTTCTTATTTTTGTTGGTGTAGGACATTTATTATTCTATTTATTCATTAAATGAATTATCTCTACACATTTAGCTTCAGCTTATTTAGGTGTAAGTGGGTGAGAGGGTGAGTTCCACCTAGAGTTCCACTTGGAGTTCAAATGAGTGTCACTGTGAGTTCTCTTATGAGTTTCACAGTGAGTTACACTCAGTTCTACTGTAAGTTCTTCTGTGAGTTAATACCCCCTACTCTTTGTAATAGAGAATCTCAACATTATATAATCTATTTGTGGATAATAGATAATTTATTCTGTGTGCAATGCATTAGCTTCATCAGTGTGGTAATTACTTATTGGAGAGATATTGGTTGAAGAGTTTTTCAAACTTTTTATGATATCAGAGCTATCTCTAATAGTCATTTCAACATTGCATAATCTATTTGTGGATAATAGATAATTTATTTTGTGTGCAATGCATTAGCTTCATCACTGTGCTAATGGTGAAAGAGTTTGGAATACTCTTCAACCAAGATCTCTCCAATAAGCCATTACTTCAACCAAGATCTCTCCAATAAACCAGTACCACAATGATGAAGCTAATGCATTCCACACAAAATAAAGTATCTATTATCCACAAATAAATTATACAGAGATTATCTATTATAATCGCTTGGAGAAGAGGAATATATAAGAATCTTGGAATAGAGGGTGTTAACTCACAAAAAAGTTCATGGTAGAATTAAGTGTAACTCACTGTGGAACTCATAAGAGAACTCATAATGGCACTTAGTTGAACTCTAGGTGAAACTTAAGGTATAACTTTAGGTGGAACTTACCCTTTCACCCATTTACATCTAAGCAAGTTGAAGCAAAATGTGTATAGATAATCCATTTAATAAATAAATAGAATAATAAATACCCTACACCCACACTCGCCCACCCCTGCTACCCTCTCTAACCATAACTTAGGTGAGTGAAAAATAAAAATGGGTTCCAACAACAAGGCTTGATGAGGTACTCACGTATAATGCAACTCTAAAAAAATAGAGTAAAAATAGAAAACTCAGTGGGAAAAATCTCCCCTACAAAAGAGAGACAAAGAAAAGAAGGTAGGACTAGAAAGCCCCACAAAGATGATGACAAAGTAATTCACACTCCAAGTACTTGGAAGTCACAAAGGCACTGAATCTGCACAAGTGCTCTGAATCCATACTCGATCACAAAAATCACTGACATTGGACTTCACCAAAATAAATCCAATCAAAAACACTGTTAGCAGTGTTGAAAGTACAACATAGTATTACATGTGTAAGGAATGCTCAACACCTAAGAAGTAAGATCTCCACTACCCCCCCACTCCATGACACAAATTATAAGTGTGTCAAGGTGCCAATGCACAAACTAGAATAGAGCATGTCGTGGGTTGATGAGAAAGTGTGACAAATGACGAAAAAACTATTGTGTATGCAAAAACACTCCTAAAATAATCAACTACCAAAAATGACAACCTATAAAAACACATGCAAAATATGTCAAACTCAGCAAAAAATGCATCAAAATGAGTAAAAAGTGCAGTAATCAATACAAATAGTGCATGCTCAGAATAGAGATGTTGGGCACAACTAAAAAAGTATCCACATGTGAGCAATTGGTACAAAAAATATAATGCAAAAAGTAGTAGGGTCCAAAGTATAATGAATATGGTACTTTATAACTTTAGTGCATTTACAATAAAAATAGAACCAATGAGTGGGAAATTAAAAATAAAATACTTTTACAAAAAATGGTATTCAATTTTGAACTATTGATAAAAAATTATTACATAATCAATTTCTCGTCATTAATGGCCTATTTTAATTAAATTTGCAAAAAAAGTTTAAATGCTCTAAAATATGTAAAGCAAACATAGCCTTATAACCACTCGTTAGAATCGAAATTGAGAGCCTAACCTCTTCCTTAACAACGCTAGGTTTTTAATCAATTTGTCCACTCACCCATAAGCATATTTTGCAAAAATAATGTTATTTTGAGGGCAATTAACCAAAAAAAAAAGAGAGAGTTGACTTTTAAAAAAAGGATTTAGTCACAACTTGGAGGTGAGCATCATTGAAGTAGAGACTTCTCAAACACAAATTTAAAAACTTAACCGCCCCACCAATGTACTCACATGTGCATTATAATGAACGAAAAATATTTACCCTTGATTTTAATAGAGTTATTTAAAAAAAGGAATTAAATATCCAAGATTTAATAAACATTTAGCACAAAAATGTGTTTGTTTTGACTTAGGTTGGAATAGAGGAAACCCAGACGCCGTCATTATACAGGTTTGAATATGCCAATAGAGGACACCATGAATGAAGGTTGGAGTGTCATTTGCACAGAAGAAAGCGTCAATGGAATAAGTCTCCAAAAAAATACGTTATCACCTCGAACAAAGACCCTCCACGCTTCTGCTGCACATGTCTGAGCTAGAAGAAATCATGGTAGTTTTAGTTTGACCAAAGGTAAGAGGATGGTGAGGGGCAACAGAGAGAGGCAGATTGCCCAAGTGTGTATCAAGGGTAGAATCTGCTTGATGAGCAGATTCGATCCTGGTCTAGAAGGCTTGAATCACCACATGGCTCTTCTGAACACTTGCCTTGTTTCTCTCATATGGTAGCTCTGAGATGGCGAAGCATACCAAGCACAGGATCCATCCTTATAGTCAACATGAACAATGATGAAACTCCAACGAAATGTGTTTATAGCTCGGTTTGAATTCCTCGGCCGACCTTGCCATAGTGAATAGGACTCCTAACTCACCTTCAACACTCTTCCATTGCTCTTTACGTCTAAACAATGGTTTGATAGCTTGCATGGAACGACGAGTGGAGAGGAAAGGTGGACGGTGAGCCAAGTCCACCAAGCGAATGTGTAGGATGAAGGGAGCAGGCCATGTAAAGAGTAGAGACGAGCTGAAGGTGGACTTCACATTCAATCAACTTAGAAAGGTCGTGTAATGTGCAATACCTACCAAGAAAAACCCTCAACACCACCAATACAAAACACAAAATGCAGACCCTCTAATGCAATCGATCCAGAAAAAAAGATATATGCCTAGATCAATGCAAATATTGCATATACTTAAATCCTTTCTCAATGCAAAAACACTTCGCTCTTGTCAAAAAAAAAAGCTTCAAACGTGCAAACAAAACCCTTTAATGACAATGCAAAAACTGTATGTCCATATTATAAAGCCTATGGATTGAAAAATTTACAAATCCAAATAAAAAGGTGTTGTACAGCCTACAAACTATAACAAAGGCATAACTTAAACATGCTAAGCAATGACTAAGTAGCCACCTAGTATACCCCCCAAAAACTATTATCCACAAATAGATTATACAATACTGAGATTCTCTATTATAATATCTTGGTGGATAGGAATATATAGGAGTAGGGGGAGTTAACTCACAAAAGAATTCACGATGGAACTGAGTGTAACTCATTGTAAAACTCATAGGAGAACTCACAGTGGCACTCAGTTGAACTTGTCCTCTATTATAATTTCTATTACATTTTTCGGTGAGATGTCGAGGTTCTACCATGACATATTTAGTTGTACTAGAAGTTGTACATTGCCATGGTAGGTAGGAACTTTTCAGGTTTTCCTAATTTTCAACTATTTGTTTAGTAGAAAAACCAATGTCTACAATTTTCTTACAAATATATTTTATAGAATAAGTTCACTCCAATAGAATAATGTATATACAATATATTTTTTTGAGGGAATTGCAAATAATCCAGGGAAGACACAAGCAATAGCTAGCACTTCTTATTTTTTCCATTTTTCACTATGACCATTTTTGTCACATGACCAATTCCTTATTGGGTCTAAGGTTAATCCTTGTATGCATCAATGAAGGTTGAAGTAGCAAGTGAATCCAATGCATTACAGAAGATGCAACGTATAATCTTATTGCCAACATTTAATGAAACAAATGATCAGCTGCAAAATGAGCAAGAGTTTTTGTAAAAGATGGAAAACTTGTTGTGCATCGACATCATGATTAACAATAAGTTAGTTATAATTTTATTAAAGGCATTCGAAGAAGGTTCATGTGAGCTTGCATTCTCCAAAATTATTGTTAGCATATGGTGATAGATTTCAGATCAATTCTCTACTTTCGAAGTGTATTTTGCAATATATTTCAATTCAACATCATAAAAAATAACAATGTGGCAATTATTTCTTTTTTCCAAATGGAAAACATGGTTAGATTGTGAGTATTCAATATGTCATCATTACAAGAAGGATTGCATTTTTTGGCTCTATTATTTTCAATGATTATGGAAGATTCTTGATGCAATTACCAAGGTGCTTTGTACCGACATTGAAGACTTGTTCCTTTTTCTTAAACATGTTTCTTTTATGTACTTAGTATGCCTTTGAACACAATTCAAAATCAATGATTGCTTGAAAGCATATTAATTGTATTTAAAAAATATGGATCATCAAGAATAGAACAATGAGACATTTAATTTCTATGAAAGCTATCACATGGATTCCAAGCCAATGTATATTTCAAAATAGGCTTTTAGATTTGCAACTGCAATTTGATATTCCCAATCTAATGTATCAATATGGGGTGCATTTTTTAGCCAATGAAATCCATGAATATGTGTGGAGAATTTATGTTTCCATTCATACCTAACAATACTATTTATTTATTTGAGATTCAATAGATGAAACTATTTTTGAAAAATGAAAGGTGGAATATAGGAGTTTATTGCATACTTGCACCAATAGTCTTTTGCTTCTAATTTTTTTATAATACTTCCTCATAAAATATTGTAAATCTATGATGCATATAAAGGGTTGTATGATGTGGATTGGAGGTAATATATTGTATTCTCAAATGATAGACTTAGTGTGTGTATTCAAGGGGCATGAAAGGCATTGCATTATGCAAATCAAGCCATTTGGTGTCAACAACATTCAATGGAAAAATGGAGTATAAGAACCTAACTGATCAATTATGTCAGTTAGTTCAAGATGGATTTTTTTCCAATATGATATTGTTCCTTATAGAGTGGATGCAAAGTGCATAAAATATTTGACAATTTTATCACCGGGTATTACATGGAGCCATTCTTGAATATCCATAATAATATTTGGTAAGTTGTCCTCAATATTTTTATTTACAAAAAAAAATAGTTGTTCCTTGGGTGTGATATATATCATTAGATTAAGTATAAAACACTTAAATCTTATATGACTACAAAATTTGTTATTATGACAACACATCAAATAAAGTACATATTCATACATCTGAATATTTTTGAGTCAAAGTGGTCAAAACATAACTTCACCTCTAAGGAAAAAAGTAAGAAATGTCATAGAAAACAAACCTTTTGTATTATATTTATTTACAAGAGATGTGCCAAGTGTTGGCCATGACATAGTACATGGTGTTGCTTTGTTTATTTATTTCAAATAATTTTGTATTTATTCTATTTTGTTCTTGTATTTGGGATAAAATGGATGAATGAGGAAGGTGGTTGTGTTATATAGTTAAAAAATGTAGTTTTTGATCCATCAAAAGTTTGGTCTATTGGGATTATTGAATGTTAATGCATACATATGAAAGCATGGATGAGACATTTGCAGGTTCATCAAGATGCCAATGCACCATCATAAAAAAGTACTTATGTGTAGTATGGATCATGCACTATTTTTATTCTAAATCTTTTTGAACACGTGATTTGTTAACATAAAAATCATTTATTTTTTTATCAAGGACCTTGTCTTTTGACAAACATTATATCCAATTGATCGATTTTTCATGGAATAAATTTTGCAATGAAACTAATATCTTGAGGGAAACTAATATTATATTTTCCATATTTATGTTGGCATCCACAAACATGTTGTACCTGTAAAATTATATTACCCTGTGCTATAATCATTTACTCAACTTGTGTTAAATTTTTTAAATCTATAGGTTGTTCTCCAGGATCCATATTGTTTCATTTGGAGAAACGATTACCATTTTATTCCGAAAAACATCTACTACAAATGAATACCCATTAAATATTTGAGTTTTCATGTCTAACTAATTTTACATGCATATATACCATATTCAAACAAAGGATAATTGATCTGCTCTATAATAAACCTTTCATGTGTGTCAATAAGGTTCAAGTTATATCCACCATCAGTAGATGGGTTGTTCACCTTTATTTTAGCAATGGGTAATGAAGAATTGACAGGGATTTTATTCAATTTACTTTGTAATATTTGAGGTGATGTGCCTCTAACAATGTCAAAATAGAAATAATTTTTAGTTATGGTTTATTTTTCTACAATTCTAATCATGTTGTTTGTCTGTCTGCAAGGAATAGGTTGAATATTCACTAAAGAATCACATGAAGTATTTTGAGGAATCCCTTCAAATACTATATTTTTTATTTTGTTTTTGATAATAGGTAAGTGGGTTTTTTCAAGGGCTTAAACCTTTTTAAAAAATTAAGGACAATTAAAATACATGACGATCCATCCAAAAAAAAGGAAATAAATGGGGTTAGGGAGACCAAGATAAGAAAATGTTGTCACATGATAGGAAGATGACAACACAGACAATGAAAAAAAAGTGACAATAAATTACACACTGAAATTGTTAAGGTTCCTTGTTGCTTCCCATTATTATTATAGAAAAATGATGTGTTCTTCAATGCTTTATTTGATTTATTCCTTGGACACTTTGGCTTTGCCTCTTCCTTGAATCCTCCCACTCTTTTTAGTGTCTTAGAGTTCAGGCTCTTTTCTAATTATTCCTTCCTTAAGCATGGAGATGTTTGCAACATAGTTATTAGGAGTGATTCTGCTTAATTTTAGGACTTTTATGCGACCATCTCTAAGGGAGTATTGTCTTGATTTGGTTTAAAGTCCTTTTAAGCTCCTCCACCTCGTTTTATAGCACATGACTCTACTAGTCATGGACCACATGTCTTTGCTGAAATGGGCCTATTCAATAGGTTGATGAGGGTTACCCTTAATTTGTGATTAAAGTTGATCAATCATATTCTTGAGCCTTCCATTTTCCACCAAATACCATTTCATTACACACTGGTAGAGATGGGAATAATTTTCAATGGTATTTGTCTCTCCTGTAAGATCATATTAGTGGGGTTTGCCCTATTCATAGCATGAGCTAAACCTTTAATGGCTTCATAACATGTCCTAAGGAGAAGAAAATGTATCCATAAAGATTTTATGAGATTATTTGGAAGAGTAAGGAAAATATGGATCAAGCTAAGGGGTATCCATGTGGTCCTTTGAATCGGATAATTTAACAACATTATCAACAACTTTGGGCCTTTTAGGACTTGGGGTCTCCTCTTGCCTTGGATTGATTCTTGATTTAGCTTTCCTTTTGTGTGGAATAGGGATAGTAATTGATTTTATGGTTTTTTGTAACTCTATGGCAAGAAGGGGCCTAGGAGGAAGGTAATGGATCTATAGAATTCTCCACTAGATAAATATTTGGGCTAGAAGTTGGGATTTAGCAAAATGGATTGGCAAGAGGATAAGACCTTGGTGAATAGGGATATCATATTTCACTAATTTTACATTAGTCATAGAGCTCTCTAAGGATAGCAACAAATATAAATGAATACTTATGATATTTGTGTGCCTAAAGTGATTAAAAAGAGTGAAATGGTATGAGAAAACTAGCTTAAATATGACTTCAAGCATCACATACCTCATTATTTGGCACAAAACCTCATCCCACACAGCTATAAGGGAGTCACATAAGAAACCACCTTGAAAAGGTGTAAGATTTTATTTACCCCTCAGAAAAAAATTAACTTCTTCATCTTTAAATATTCTATATTTAAACATCTTTACACCCTCCATATGCATCTCAGTGGCTTGGGCTATCCTTTCTTCAGCGACTGTGAAGGATATGCCACTAACCTATAATAGTCCTTACCTTCAATGATTTGGAAAAATATTCAAAAGTACAAGGTTGAAACCTCTTAATCTTTCCATGAAACTAGTGAGCCCTCCCTAATTTAAAATGTGCCATATGGTAGGATTCTTCCTAACTAAATCACAAGACTCTGGTTCAATTCTCACCATGTCTCTATGCATGGAGTATTTAGTATTACCCTTTTTTTTGGAATAAACATGGTCTTTCCACCTGACTATTTATAGTGAGTCTTGGCAAACTCTCAACAATGATGATAAAATGCCAACATGAAGTGTTATTAATACATTGATAACTCACATCATAGCCATGATCTTTGGGAAAGAATGAATCATACAAACATGTTTGGGAACCCACCTCCTAAAAATGACATGAAAATGATCTTGAGAGAAGGGATATGGATCATGTGAATTATTAATTAACAACCCAATTATGAGATTGTTGCCATGAGGGAAAACTAGATAAAATAAAAGCAAGGTTATAACCAAGAAGGGAAAAAACATTAAGAAGGGTGTAAAATTGGCATAACATCCTACATCAAAGGGTCTACCAAATGAAAACAACACCATCCTCCACATGCATCAACTTGGGGGTTCAGTTGTAGGATTATTCATAAATTATTTGGCACATGGAATCAAGAAGGGTTTGAATGTTAGTCCAACTCTCAAAACCAGACATAGAGACCCCTAGTATAGTGTTTTAATGAATTTATTGTTTATTATGGAAAAAAGGAAAAGAAGAAACTAAGTATGGGTTTGGTTGAAAAACTTGATTGATAGTGCGTGTGTTGAATCAAAAAATTGTGAAGAACTCCTCTCTGGCTTGGGAGGATGACCTGTAGATAATAAATAACTAAAACAAACTTGTTCATTAAACAAATAGTTGGGTGGATTGCCCAATGATAGCTAGAGGATAAGTGAGAGCTTTCTTAGGGGGTTATCAATCCACACATTTTAAATAATAAAGTTTATAAATAGGAAAGAAAGGTACTTGCATCAATAAATCAAAAGGTACTAAAACTAAATACAAGAATGCTTGTTAAGAAATATGTTAGAAATGTTTGAATTAACAATAAGTTAATCAATACTAGTGCTGAGGGTTGGGGTATGCTTCAAAAAATTAGAAGGGGGTCTATGAATAGGTAGGAAAACTAAAAATTAGGTTTGGTTAGGTGTAGGTAAGTGAAAATAACTTGTTGGTTTTCATTGTCACAATGACCATCGACGGTTGGGGTGACCATTAACAGTCAAGGTGATCGTCAGTTATTGAACAAACTGTCGATGATTGAGTCAACTATCGATGGTTACTGTGTAAAGATCTAGGTTGATAAATTTTTAATTGATGAGATCCAAAGATTTTGGGTTGATTGCAAAATGGAAATAAAGTAGATGAATAATCAGAAATAAGTACTTGTCTTACTAGAGGTTGATTAGGTGGATAATTGAGGTAGTTGATCTGTTGGTATAATCTAGCTTGATTCCAACAAAGTAATGGTATCCTAAGGCTTGGTGGAGAGGCGATGGCATTTTAACTCTCTGATATGATTGCTGAATTGTTGGATTGCTAATGGTGATTGACCTACAAGAAATAAACCCTTGGATACACAAGCTCTTGATGATAATTGTAGATGATTTTCACCTCCTAGCTCCTCTCTTCTTATAGGCATAAGCAAAAGGTGGAAGTGAAGGTTCAACTGGGTTGTCTAATTATAAATTGTCCATGCTAAATCTTGTAAAAAGATTTAGACAAGCTATAACTAAAAAATCATAGCGAATGATTTACATGCTTTTGGTTAAGGCAGTGGACCCTGATCGTTGGTGGTCAAGGTGACCATCGATGATTACCCTGATTGTTAGCACTTGAGTGTTGAGGGGTAAAAAGGGATAAAAGGAAAGGTAAACTAGTTAAGTTAAACTGACTACGGGCTAGGTTGATTAGGGGCCAGGAGTTGATATTGGTCCCGAGGGGGCCTAAGGTAGTCTAAGGGGTACTTTGACATTTGGAATCATGGTGTGTACATTTTTGGTGTCTACATTTTACCCTTTTTTATTATGCATCTATGAATTAATAAGATAAAAAATAAAAATGGAGTGTTGGTCAAAGGTCTAGTGTTTGCCCCAAGTATGGGAGGAGGTATTCCCCCTCAAATTGGGAGGTGATGAGGAAAAAGGTGAATCAGGTACTAGTTTGACAAAGTAGGTGAGGGTGATGACAAAGGTAGATGATAGGTTTAGGCACTAAAGCATAAAAAAAAATGCAAGGTGTGACAAAAGGTGTGATAGCCAAGATTGCACAAAGACAAGGTTGCCATGGTTGATAAAAATAAAGGTCGGTTCTAAGGGATAAGTGAATAGTGTACCATGTGACCATATTTAGGCATGGCAGTTGGGTAAACCTATTAGTCTCTTACATAAGGTTAGTGTTTCCAGTGGGTATCCAAGGGAGGAAGTACTCTCATGGAAAACACAATTAGGTCAAGTGTTGTGGGTACTTGAGGTAGGAAGTGCTCCTAAAAGACACATATGTGTCTAGTAAGCATGAGGTGGCATGAATTTAAATGGGTCGACATGGAAATGTTTTTTTTATGGTCAAGGGACTAGGGAAAAAGTGTCATAAAATGTGCATGAGTTGGGCCAAAATGGACCAACAACAAGGTGATGAAGTGGTTGGGGTGGGTGGGGAAGGTTGTATTGAAAACGTTCAAGTTTTGGGTTTGGGTATATATATGTGATCTTTGTTTATTGCCTATGATCATGGTATATGATTTGATTTTGGTGTTTAACATTTATTATGTGGTGTTTACATTGCTTCATGGATTGTGCTTATGGTTATGGTTATGTAAACACTGACATATGCTTAGTTAAGCATGAACTGGTTTTGGTTTATGGTGTTGCTTATGACATGCTAATTTTTAATGAGTATCATGGATTTTATTATGTTTAGACATGTTAACATAGATTTTATTGGTTATGGATATGATTATCATGTATGTTATGATAATGTGGATGGCTACGATTATGTTTATGGTTCTTTGTTGTTAATGTTTATTATAAAATGCATGAGATAGTTTAATTAACAACACTAGATGGGAGAGTAGAAAATATAATCTAGAGGTGAACACAATAAATGAAAATATCAACTAGTCATGATAGGGTAAGAAGAGGGCATGATGCTTCTTCATTGAAAAGGACTAAAACAAAACTGAAGTTGGATTAACTTAATGAACACAAGCCCTTCGAATGCTTCGTGTAACACTCATCAATTGGGAAAAAAGGCGTCTTGACCACGTAATGTTAAGTAAGCTCAAAAATCCCTTGCATATAGGGGGATGAACAAAAATGGAACCTTCTTGTGAGACTAGCATATCTCTTCTCTAGATGCCCAGAGAGTCAGTATAAATAATACTATGCCAATTTATGTGACTGTTCGATGTGAGAAGTCTACTTATGGAAGCCAACTGTAGCTTCCAAGATTAGTTTGCTTTCATTTATTTATGATAATGGATCTTTTACTGTATTACTAGATGTTGAAAGCTGATCAATGTGGGAAGCTTCCAAGAAATTGCTATACTTTTGAAAATTGCTTACTCAACCATCCTTCAAGGGAGTGGTCTAAGTTTATGTGCTTCACTTAATGATTTTTGATAGCTGTCCTTTGAGGGAGTAGTCCACCTTACATTTTGGCAATTTTAAATAGCTTTTCAGTAGTTATTTTTCAATGGAATAGTTTTTGAATGTTAGGAATGATCCATGATTGTTGGTGATAGGAGTTTTGTTATTTTGCTTGACATAGACTTGCTTAGGCTGACTTAGTGGTTCACCTTCATGGAGGCAAAACCAAGAGCACAAGCGGGTTAGTTAGGTGTAAAGAGGTTTAGGTGACAATGATCATAGGGATCCATCCTGAAAAGGGGTGGAAATTACCATGAGAATCATACCATGGGTAGAGTCGTGGTACCCATTATTCAAGATTATGCTATGACTATGACGGATAATCACATGATTCATTTTTAATCGATTTCCCCTAAAATAGGGGGATAAATGTGGGTAGATAACAAGGGATGAGATTAAGTGAAACAAAAGGTGAACTTGATCTTTTCTAATAAAAGAACATTTGTAGATGTGAAGCATTGAGGGGCTCAAAAATTGGGTAGCCTTCGAGTAAAGACAACTGATAAGCCCCCAATCCATACTTATGGGTTATGATATAAGGTCCAAGATGATTGAAAACAAACTTGCCCTGCTTGCTTTTCTCCACATTAGTGACATTTTGATTTTCCTTTAGGACAAGGTCTCCGATGTTTAACTCTCACACTTTAAGGTATTTTTTATAAGCACATTTAATACATTTTTGATAGACATAGAGGTGGGTGAGGGTTTCTAGGCAACGGTCATTGAGTAGCTCAAGCTGGGCTAAATGGTGTTGATGATAATCACTTTTAGAAATAAGATCTTGTAAAGATATGTGAAGATAAGGGATTTAGACTTCAATAGGCTAGACAACCTCTACCCCAAATACAAGATAAAATGAGGTTGCACCCATAGGGGTTCTAATGATAGTATGATATGCCCATAAGGTGAAAGGGATGTGCAAATACTAATCTCAACCAGATGCACTGACCATTTTAGTTAGCATGTTATTAAGAGTTTTGTTAGAGGCTTCCACTTGTCCATTCACTTGAGAGCGATAAGGCAAGGTGAAACTTAACTTAATGCCGAATGCATCATAAAGACCCTAGACTTGCTTATTCTTAAAGGATTTACCGTTGTCGATGATAATCTTATGAGGAACATCGAAGCAACATATGATATGATGGCTGATAAAGTTGATAATATTTTCCTCTTTGGTTGAGACTAGAGGAATAGCCTCTAACCACTTGGTAAAATAATTGGTCATGGTGATGATGGAATGGTGTCGATGTGAGGAATTGGTATTAATTTCCCCAGTGAGATCTAGACCCCATTAAGAAAAAGGTCAAAAATTGATAGAAATTCGAAGGCTATGGCTAGGTACGTGATGCAAATTAGCATGATATTGACATTTGACACACTTTTTCACATAATAATAATAGTCTTGGTTAAGGGTAGGCCAATAATAGTTGAGATAAAGGATTCACTTAGTGACAATGAGGCCACTAAAGTGTCCCCCATAAATGCCATCCTATGTTTCCTTGAAGCATGAGAGGCTTTGTGACTACACAGGCAACGAAAGAAGAGGCCATCAAAGCCATGTTTATAAAGGATTCCTCCCATAATGGTATAACATGAGGTACTCTGAATAAATTCTTGTTGAGCATTCCTAGAGAGGCTAGAAGGAATTATGCCAAGGTTAAGGTAGTCAAAGTTTTGTTGATACCAAAGGTCAGGTTGGGTCTCCACATTGAAAATGGTGGAAGAATATGATTTGATATTGGAAGGCTAGGTAAATCTATGGATAATGATAGACATCTTAGAGTTTGAGGGTGAAAATGGTATCTGAGAGGCAAGGGAAGCTATGGTGTCAATGAACTTGTTGGTAGAATGCAGGGCTGATCGGATGTGGTAGTACTCAAATGATGCTAAGAGTTTGTCTACTAGTTACTTATACTTCTATAAAATATAATTATTACACTAGTAAGAACCATTTATTTGATTGACCACAAGTTGGAAGTCACCGAATATGTTGATCATTTTAACTCATAAGGCTAAGGCAGTTTGAAGGCCTATTACTAGGGCTTGATACTCAACCATGTTGTTGGTACATTCAAAATCAAGTTTTGAAGGAAAAAGGGAGAGGTTCACCATCCAAGGGTATAATACCTGCTCCCCCACCACATTTACATTTTGATCCATCAAAGAACATGGTGACTTGATACGTGAAATCTGCTTGAGATAGGGTCACAATGGACTCATTAGGGAACTCAACAGGAGGAGGTTGATTATATGCTAATGATGCTTCAAGCAATTGGTCAGAAATGGCTTTCCCCTTAATCAAATTCTTCTAGAGGAACTCAAGGTCAAACTTTGATAAGAGCATGAGCCACTTGGCCATACACTGGTTTTGGTATGGCTTGGAGTGCATGTACTTGAGTGGGTTGGTGTTGGTAATGACATAGGTTTTATGGTTAAGAAGGTAATGGAAAAGCTTGGTGGCCATGAAGACTAAATCTAAATAGAGTTTTTAAATATGAGTGTACCAAGTCTCATACTCTACCAATGTGCAACTAATATAGTACACGGTTTTCTCTCTATGTTGTTCATCTTGGCGAGCCAACATTGCCCCCAGGGAATGGTCAGTGGTAGAGATATAAAGGTAGAAAGGTTGGTCATCCTTGGGAGGGGTAAGGATAGGTGGTGAAAAAAGGTAATGTTTGAGAGAATCAAAGGACTTTTGACAATCACTATTCCACTTGAAAGAGACATCCTTCTTTAAAAGGTGGTGGAAAGGTTGGTACTAGTCCAAAAGCTGAGAAATGAAATGATGAATGGACTAAAGCTTACCTTGAAAGCTACAGAGTTGCTTGAGGTTGGTGGGAGGAAACATGTCTAGGATTTATTTTGTTTTGGTGAGATTGACTTCAATTCTATGAAGGGAGACAAAGAAACCAAGAAGATTTCCTGACAAGACAGTGGGTTAAGATGAACATGATAGTGGATAAGTCACATGAAGATGATTTTAAGAATGGCTACGTGATCCTTTAAAAGTTTGAATTTTCTAGGAAGGTCGTCCACATAGTCTTTTATGATCTTATGTATAAGGTCATGAAAAATGTAGGTCATGGCACATTGGTAGGTTACACAACATTCTTTAACTTGAAAAGCATGAATCTATATTAAAAGGTCCCCCAAGGGGTGGTAAAGGTAGTTTTATGTTGGTCTTTAGGAGTAATCAAGATCTGATTATAGCTTGAGAATTTGTTCATGAGAGATAATATCTTGTGGCTGGCTATAAGATCAACAAGCTAGTTGATGCTAGGTAGAGGAAAATCATCTTTGGGGCAGGCAAAGTTGAGGTCATGAAAGTCCACTCAAACGTGTAGTCCCCCTATGGATTTAGTGATAGGTATGACATTCAAAACCCATTAGGGGTAGTCAATAATCTGGATGAAGTTGATAGATAGGAGACATTAAAGCTCTTATTTGACAATAAGGGCTATATGAGGATGCATGTGTCAAAGCTTTTGCTTGACAGGTTTGGCATCATGATGAGTGAATATGTTATGGGTAATAATGGTGAGGTGAATTTCGAGCATATCATTATAAGACCAAGAAAATGCTATGCTACACTCTTGGGGGAAAGAAGGGAAGTCTTGAAGTTCCTTGGTATTCAGTGATTGTCCCATTTTGAGGATGTAGGGGTTATCCAAAGTACCCAAGTTGATACCTATAGTGGATTCATTCAACATGGTCAAAGTCTTAGGAGGAAGAGATTTATGGATTGAAAAATCTAGGGCACCAAGGTAGGTGAGTATGTAATCATCATCCTGACACTAAACAATGTTAATGGTAGGAGAGTCTTCTCCTATCATCGTAGGATGGATCAAAGGGATGGTTACAATCACCCCCTCCTTCTGATAAGTTAGGGGTCCAAAGTTGATCACATTAATGAAAAACAATAGGTGGGATGATGTCATCATCCTCACATGTGGGTAGGGAAGGGACATCTTCCTAAACAATGGTAGTGATGGGTTGTTTGGCTTTCTTCTTATTAGGTAAGAGGAAACCAAGTCTTTGCTTCTCATGTGGCTTCTTGGTTTTGATGGTGATGAATTCATGTGGGCCATGCTCATATCATCCCAGATCAAAACCTTTTCAAGCATAATGATAGAGGTATATCTTGATAAAACTTGGTTTATCGAAGTAAAGAAACCAATAGTGAATGGTTGGGGTGGAAGAGAGGTGGTAGAAAAATTGAGGGATTTATCAAGTCCCCCAAAAACAAAATGGGTATAATGGTTGGGAGGTCCAAATGTAACGATAGTTTTGACACTAGAGTCAGATCTTGGCTAGTTGGTAAGTTTCCCATACTCGTGAGGAGTAGGGAAAGTGTCGAGTGCTAAAAGATGATATTCCCCAAATGAAAGTTGGTAGAATGTGGATTCCAAAGGGTCTATGGTGGGGATTTGGTGTGAGGGTATGGAGGAGCTAGTTGATGCCTCCTTGATAGAAGGAGGTTTGATATACACTTTGGTAGTTGAAGGTTGGGCTTGAACTATTGAGGGTGTGCTAGATGGGGGCATGAGGACATTGTTGTGGTGGTAGGTCATGTTGCATGTCAAGAAAGGACTTGGGTAAGCTTAGATGGTGATGACCTAGCCTTCATGATCAAACTTAATGCAATGGTGGAGGGTAGAGGGAATGTAACCCATGAAATGAATCCAAGGTTATCCCAATAAGATGTATTGGAATTCACCTTCTATAATATAGAATAGTTCGAGGAGTGTGCAGGGTCTTACATGGATATGAAGGATAATAGTCCCCAAGGTAGTGGCTATGGTATCATTGAAGGAATGAAAGATGACTGAGGATTCATAAATGACATTATCTGATAGGATGAATTAGTTGTAGTCGTGAGAGGAGATGATGTTTATGCTAGGTCCCCCATCAATCATGACCTATTTGATGTAAGTAGTAATAAAGAGAGGAGGATTTGGGTCCTCAGGATGGATGAAGGGCATTTCTAAATCCTTGAAGGTAACAAGGTTGGAAATCTAAAAAGCACCAATAAAGGTGGCTAGAGGTTGGGGGTCCTCAGGTTGGACCTCAAAGGATTACAAAGCCTATATTAGCACTTGGTGATGTTGGGGAGAGGTAGAGATTAGCTCATACAATCTGATCTTTACTGGGATCTGATGAAGTTATTTGAGGATAACTCTCTTGATGGATTTTGAAGGGTTAGATTGAGAGACACCTAAGATAGATACCTTAGGTTTGGTCAAGGATAGATATGGTTCAGAGTTTGAGGAGGGGTATGTCCAAGGAATGGATACCTTAACCTTCCCCTTATCCTTGTTTTGTGCTCTTGTGACCACATTGATAGTATGGATAGAAGGAGAGGTTGAGCTAGAGGATTGGTTAGATTCATCCTCACTTTGAGGTGAGAGTGGAGGAGTGGGTGAGTGTTGGGTAGATATGGTGGGTTGTTGGATTGATAGGGGATTCATAGGAGGTTCATCTATTAATAGATCATGCTCATAAAAAATTTGATGGATGATGGTTTGGAGAGCTTTACATTTATTCATATCATGACCTGGTGTCTTATGATAAACACAATCTTGGTGATCATTTTACCAAGTGGGTTTTGAAGCGAAAGGATCAAAGGCCCTGATGAGAGGTAAGGCTAAATAGGAAGTCTACAACAACCTATAGAGTATGGTTGAGTATGACTCGACTAAAGGTTGTAAAGGTGTAGCAATTTTGGCTTTATTGGTGGGAGTAAAAGATGGCTTGGAAATAGATTTGGTAGTAGGTGCACTGGGTAAGGTGGTATGCTTGATTGATGGCTTTAGTTTAGGCAAGGAGGTTGATGAACTAGAGATGGAATATTTTAAGGTAGGTAGCTTAGGTATGGTTTTCATGGTGAAAAGAGGTACATCAGAGAGCAACTTTGAAGGTGCAACCAAAAGAGGTGGTGAGGTTTTGGTAGAGGTATTTGACTTCCTATTAAAGGTAGATGGATGAGTCCCCAGCATGAAGGGTAATGGTGAAGGAGGAAAAGTTTGGACCTTATAACCTTTGTGTGGATTTGCCTCTTTAGTTGCTTTGGATTGGCATTGGGTCAGTGGGCTTGAAGGGGTTAGGTCCACTTTCACATATGGATGACTAAGGATCGATGTAAGAAGGACACTAAGATTCTTGGTATACCTAGTTGGAATGATAAGAGAGGGCTTGGATGCTTGGGTCTTGGTTGGTTTAAGTGGTTTGGGTTTGATTAGTTTGGTGGAGGTTTTAATTGGCTGGTTTGAGGGTTTGGTTGTTTGGGTAGATAAGGTAAGAGGTTGGTTAATAGAAGTGGCAGGTTGGTCTGACCAAGGAAGGGTTAGAGGTTCCAGTTGGGTAATGTAAAGGAGACCTAATTGCTACCATAAGGTGGCTTGATCTATGTCAAGGTTGGAGATAAATTCCAATTTCTACACTAGCCTAGAGAAGGGTTTATAGGTTGGTTTAGTTCCCTGAAGAGTGGACCTAAAAGATAGTCCTCTATGTCAAGATACAAGAATGGTAACCTTGTCCTCTTCTTCAATCAAAGGATGAGGGGTTGAAATAAATGGTTCATCTATGGGAGGAGTAGATACAGGGTTTTTCTCTTTAGAAATGATCTCCAAAGGGAAATTAGTTTGCTTGGTAATTAAAGGTGAAGGTGAGGCAGTGATGGTTGGTTGTTCTAGTGTATTAGTGAAGAAGGTGACTAATGACTCCACTACCTCAATAAGTGGAGGGAGAGGGGATGGTGTTTCCTTGGTTTGGGTATCCAAAGAAAGGGAAGGTAATTCCACCACCTCAATAGATGGAGGAGGTGGAGGATTGTAAGATTAGATACTAGGTGGTTTGGTAATGAGTGCATCAAGGAACATGTTAATTATATGGGTATCATGAGAATACTTGATGTTGTTTCTATTGTTGGGAGGGTGTACACCGGAAGCACACAATTTGATTACTAATACCAGGCAACTTAATATGCGGAAATTAACCAGATTCACCAAGTAACTAGAATTCAGAATAACACAGCATATGAGAGACAATACCAAATTGTATTAACACTTTATACAGAAAAGAATACAATAAAGAAGATGCCACTTCTTCTCCACCACCTTACAGAGGTTTCCCACACCTCAAGTGAACAGTAATTCTTCTCCCCAAAGCTCTCCCTCTCACAGGTCCCAACACCCAACTCAAATACAGAGTTGGTGTTCACCTCCCGTGCTCCACGCACACCACAAGTGCTCCACGCACTCCACAAGCACTCCACGTGCTCCACAAGTACTCAAGGTACTTCAAGTAGATCTCCCATGAATCTGCAACAACCTGCAATTCAACAGACCATACTTATGGAAGGAACTCCCTTGCCTTCCTCTTGCTCTATCCGAGTACACCCCTGTACTCCAAGTAGATCCTGCCTGATACTGCTCCCTGTAGTGTTGCTGTCTGTATGACCTTGCACACCTACAAATCAAGCAATGGTTCTATTCACCTGTGAACCTCGACCTTGCACACACATACACCTGCAGATCAACGATCTTACTTACCATGTAGATCTCCTATATAGGCCATGCAACTGTGACCAAGATCCTACACTCTTGAAGAACCCAGCTGGCTCTCCAATCCAGCACCAACACACCTGGTACTGTGGCACTAGGAGGAACGCACCATAGCTCTACCTCACACACAGAAGGAGCTTATAATTATGCTCTCTTACTCCCTAGCACACTTTTCCAATACAACCATGAGTCTATTATATAGATCTCATCCAAACAATGATTAGACATCTAATTACAATAATTAGATCCGCAGCTATGAGTCTAAAATTAGCACTCATCATGCAAACTCTTCATTCGTTAGCTCACTGCCCGTAATTAACTCGCAGTCGAACTACACAGGCGACCGACGTGGGTCCCTGTCCGCCTGGGGTCGCCGACGCCGGCTGATATATAACCGACGTCGGTTGCCTTCTGTCTTACCCTGCCGACGCCGGTTGGCCAGACCAACGCCAAACACTTCTGACACTCAGCAACTCATTCTGCAACCTCCTCCATGTCTGCATCAGTGAAGCTGTTAGCTCCACAATCCTAACAATCTCCCACTTGGAGATAAACAGCTGCACTGTACCTGTACCTGTACTCCGTCTAATCTGTTTCCTAGTTTGTATCCCTCTTCAAGCTCCCACCTGAAGATAACCCACCACACAACCTGTGATGTACCACCTGTCATCCGAGTAACCTGCCACATCCGAACCTACAAATACATGTAGTGAAGTCCTGACCCTGCATAGTGACACCTGCTGCCGGTCCCTCTCAAAAAACCTGAGAACTCACTTCCCCGAATTGGCTCCTAACTCTCTGACAGCTCCCACTGCATGGGAATACTCAGGTCTATACCAGACCTCATGTGATTTCGGACACTGTACCTATCCAGCCCTTAGTGTGGTCCGGGTCTGCATCCTGAACCTCGCCAACACCTGATTCACATCAGCTCCCACTCGAGACAAAATCAACCTTTGATCTCCATGCCTCCCATGTCAAAGAATTCCGCTGCTCCAAACTCCTCCTGACATGCCACTGAACTAATCTTACCCTTAGCTCAGCAAAACCCTGTATGTACACCCCTGCTAGCTAGCATACTATCCACATACAGCAACAGAATGATGTCGCGACTCATCATCCCCCTGGTAAGCCAAACCACAGTAGTTACCCTGACACTGACTGAAGCCATGCTTCATCCTCCACCTGTCAAAACCTGTACCACTGTCCTGCAGCTCCACAAGACCATATAACCAGGTCTTCCGTCTCATGTATCTGTTCTCTCTATTCTTCTACTAAGGTATCCGTTCGTCTCTGTGCTTTCATACCTGCTGGCATCTCTACCAAGACACACCTGTCTGGTTCTCCTCCAAGGAATCACATCCTCATCCATGCCAAGATCACACCTGTATCCTGGATCCTTCCTGCTCTACAATCAGCAACATGTATAAAGAAGAGGAACAATGAATTTGAGGGCCTACTTACGCCTTCAGTCCTCCGTATGGGTGTTTGAGACTCCTTGATAGCTTGCTGTCCACCCAAAATCCGTTTACAGTGACCGACCTCGGTCACTCCACAGTCTGCATCCAACCGACGTCGGTTCCATGCGTCTGTACCTGACTACCAACCTGCCTGCACTGGTGTCCATGCTGCCGACGTCGGTTCTCCTAACCGACATCGGTCTTATATACTGCCGACGTTGGTCTCCTGACCGACATCGGTCTTACCCTGCCCGACATCGCCGGCTTCGGTCTGCACATGACCGACATCGGCACCTGTCTGTTCGACGCCGGTTCCTCCTGACTGACATCGGTACCTGTGTTCGCCTGTGAGTGATGACTTTTTACCCGCGAGCTTCTTTGAGTCAAAATCCATGTCCAAACTGCCCTGCTCAGGAATATCCAGCCACATCCACTGGGTTCTGTCCGCCATCTCCTCCATAAACACCAAGGCTTTCCAGTTCTTAAGCCTGTCAAATATATCTGTCTTCCGCTTAAGAACATGCATCTCCTTCCTGCTCATGTGACCAAGCCTACGAAGCCACGTCTCCACAACAAAAGAATAATCAGTAATATAAACAAGTAGATAAAGGATACCTGTTTTCTTACCACCAGCTAATTCAAGTGCATCCGCTGTGAGAGTTCTTGTGCATCTCTCATCACCCAATCTTTCTGAAGAAATTAGCCATATCTCCAAACCTGGGACCTGCATGACCTTCATCAACACCTGTGTGTTGGCTGCCTACAATTTCAGCTTCACTTCCCCTTTGCCAATCTTTTGGCAAGGCTCACCAGCTCCTCTACCTGGAACTGCATGGAAAGAGGCAACCGAATCTTTTATCCAAGATTCAACTTTATCCAAGAAACCTGCAAACACATCCTGTGCAACAACACCTGCTACATCTGTATCTTTAGTTTCTTCATGCTGATCTGTTACCAACCAACAATAATCTTTTACCTGCTCTTTCTTTCCATAGGACCGTGAGTGACCATCTGTGCTTTTCAACTCCTCCATTCTTAGCTTACTTTGATCTGCAGTTGCTCTACTCCCACTCGATCAGAAACCCCTGAGAGTGCCCTGTAACCAAACACAAAACCTGCTTCCTCCAACCTCAGCTCAGATACCACCTGTTGGTATCAAGCTCAAGAACCTACAACCAAGGCTCTGATACCACTTGTTGGGAGGGTGTACACCGGAAGCACACAATTTGATTACTAATACCAGGCAACTTAATATGCGGAAATTAACCAGATTCACCAAGTAACTAGAATTCAGAATAACACAGCATATGAGAGACAATACCAAATTGTATTAACACTTTATACAGAAAAGAATACAATAAAGAAGATGCCACTTCTTCTCCACCACCTTACAGAGGTTTCCCACACCTCAAGTGAACAGTAATTCTTCTCCCCAAAGCTCTCCCTCTCACAGGTCCCAACACCCAACTCAAATACAGAGTTGGTGTTCACCTCCCGTGCTCCACGCACACCACAAGTGCTCCACGCACTCCACAAGCACTCCACGTGCTCCACAAGTACTCAAGGTACTTCAAGTAGATCTCCCATGAATCTGCAACAACCTGCAATTCAACAGACCATACTTATGGAAGGAACTCCCTTGCCTTCCTCTTGCTCTATCCGAGTACACCCCTGTACTCCAAGTAGATCCTGCCTGATACTGCTCCCTGTAGTGTTGCTGTCTGTATGACCTTGCACACCTGCAAATCAAGCAATGGTTCTATTCACCTGTGAACCTCGACCTTGCACACACATACACCTGCAGATCAACGATCTTACTTACCATGTAGATCTCCTATATAGGCCATGCAACTGTGACCAAGATCCTACACTCTTGAAGAACCCAGCTGGCTCTCCAATCCAGCACCAACACACCTGGTACTGTGGCACTAGGAGGAACGCACCATAGCTCTACCTCACACACAGAAGGAGCTTATAATTATGATCTCTTACTCCCTAGCACACTTTTCCAATACAACCATGAGTCTATTATATAGATCTCATCCAAACAATGATTAGACATCTAATTACAATAATTAAATCCGCAGCTATGAGTCTAAAATTAGCACTCATCATGCAAACTCTTCGTTCGTTAGCTCACTGCCCGTAATTAACTCGCAGTCGAACTACACAGGCGACCGACGTCAGTCCCTGTCCGCCTGGGGTCGCCGACGCCGGCCGATATATAACCGACGTCGGTTGCCTTCTGTCTTACCCTGCCGACGCCGGTTGGCCAGACCAACGCCAAACACTTCTGACACTCAGCAACTCATTCTGCAACCTCCTCCATGTCTGCATCAGTGAAGCTGTTAGCTCCACAATCCTGACATCTATCATTCTTGGTAGGGGCATGGTTTGGGAAGGGTTTCCTAAATATATCAAGGGCTTAGTTTGATGGTGCATTGGGGTTATCAATTGTAAGCTTCTCCTTGCTAATGAGGGTTTGGACAAGGCTCTTGAAGGTGTTGCACCTACTGATATCATGTCCTATCACTCGATGAAAGGCACATAAATCATTTTCATTGTAACAACTAGGTACAGAGTGAGAGGAGTAAAATTTTTGGGGTGGCTTGATAGGAGGAAGTTGAATGATATTGGATTTCAATAACTTTTCCAAGATAGAAGCATAGGATTCTCCAAGTGGAGTGAATTGTTTTTGTTTATTCTGGGTTTGGTTCCTTGGATTTATCTTTGAGGAATGAGAGGAATTAAATTGGTCAATAGAAGGTGGAGGAGAATATTTAAGGATGATTGCATTCATAGTTCCCTTGTTCTTAGTGTTGGTATTGGACTAGTTACTTGACTTGGAGGAAGAAGTCTTATTGGTTTTATCGATTGAGTTCTTGTTTTTGAGTTTAAGATTTCCCTTATCAATGGCTTAGTTATCCAACTTACATGCCATAGTAAAAGCTTCATCAACGGTTTGGAAGCTTTGAACATGTAGTGTAGAGGAGATATGATTGTCACATGCATGAGCAAAGAGCTCTATGAGTTTAGGTTGAGGTAGGGAGAAGGATAGCTGGTTAATAAGGCTCCTCCAATGAGCCACATAATTGACAACAGATTCATCCTCAAACTACTAGATAAAATAGAGGGCAGTGATGGACACTTTTTTGGAGACATTGATAGAAAAGTGGTCTAAGAAGGTTTGGGCCAGTTGGGTAAAGGAGAAGATGGAATGCTTGGGTAAGGAACTATACCAATCCAGGGCTAGACTAGGTAGAGACATGGGGAAGGTGTGAAGGAGAAGGGCATAATCATAAGTGATGAGATAACAAGCATGCTTGAATGCCCTAAGGTGATGTTGGGGATCCTCTTTACTCTAAAACTTAGAGAGCTTGGGAAGTTCCCATTAGGGAGGGTATGGATTGATAGGTATGAATGGATAGATGGGCTAAATACAAATTTGGTCTTAGGATAAGATGTTGTGAGCACCCAAAATGGATGAATCTAAGGTGGTCATCTTGTCCATAAGCATCTTCATTAGGTTGGCTTAGGGTTGTGTACCCATAGGGTTATAAGATGCATATTACTGAGGTGGTTGAGAGACATACAGATACTAGGTATAAGGTTGGGAGGCTACCACATATGAGTGAGTGGACATCAATGGTTGGGTGGAATATGTATAAGGGTGGGTAGAGGTAGGTAGTTGTGTAGTGGGTACATACCCTTATAGGTTAGGGATGTAGTCAATTGATCCAAAGGGTGCTTTTTGGATAGGAGCGGTAGTTGGGTTGGTGATCAATGGAAGGGTGGTGACCCTTGTACTAATTAGTGGCAAGGTAGAGGGTGTGGACACCACAAGGCTTTGAAGCAGAGTGGTAGTTGACGTGTTGAAGGTGACTAAAGGATGGTTGGTAGTGCTAGAGGTAGGCACTCTTATAGCATAAGAGTGGTTGTTTGGAGTAGAAGGTATAAGGGAAGTGGTAGTTTGGGTTGGTTAGTTTTCAATGGTAGTCTCAAACGGGTTTTTGGTTGATGAGGGAGCTTGGGTGGTCAACGATTGTGTAGTGACTGTGGCAATGGAGGTACTCCCCATGAGATGGGGGGCATGCCATAAGGTGGATGTATGGATGGGGATGGATCCAAATACGGTAAGATGTGCTTGTATTATTGTTTAGAAAAGTGATAAAATCCATATCTCATTGAGGAACCTCCTAAGGGAAGGTAGGACTTCCTGAAGGGTGAGGAGAGTCTACTGGTTTAGAGGTATAGTCTATGGATTAAGAGGTGGAAGAGGTAGGTTGGATTGGTGATAGGTTTTTATCTATAAGGTCTCTTCACTACTAGCGAGTGAGAACCATGTGAGATAGGGGAGATAAAAAGCACAAACAACCTCACTACTGAAACAAAGAGAAGGAAAGAAAATATCAAAGAAATCCAATCACACTCTAAGAAAATGTTAAGCCCTAGAATTTTAATTAATCTTGCTTTTAGCTTTTTCCTTAAGATGTTATGTGACATAAGTTGGTTTGTAGAGCTAGTAATAAAGAGGAAGTCTAAGGTTGGTTTTAGGTGTTAAAAAAGAATCTGTATTGGAATCAATACATGTCCTGGTATCGGGGCCTACCCCCTCACTCCGCACATCGTAATGATAATGGTGTCAAGTGCTTAGCCAAAATATATTGATACCCATAGATTATACTCAACCAAATAGCTGAGTTGGTCCTCCCTTTGGTAATGACCTCCAAGTAAGAATGCCAAGAAAGGGTAAGGTTACCGCTAGGTGATGAAATCTTAGTCAGGACTTGTCTTAAGTATGTTTTATGTTTAATTGATGAAAGTGATTTGGTTTAGGTGTGTGCAACAAAGAGTGAAGTTATGATAAATTACTTTACCTTTAAGTTAAGCTATGTGAACTAAACTTTCAAGCAGTTGATGTATGCACTTAATTTTAAGCTCAAAATAAAATTTTGATTTTGTTAATGAGAAAATAAGAGGGAGAAAGTGCAAGCAAACAAGAACCCAAGTAAAGACACAAGGGTCCCACTGGGTGTGCCAGAATGTTTCAATGAATTTTTTGCTTATTGTGGAAAAAAGGAAAAGAAGAAACTAAGTATATGTATGGTTGAAAAACCTAATTGATAGTACACACACTGAATCATAAGATTGTGAAGAGATCTTTTTTATCTTGGGAGGATGACATGTAGCTAAGAAATAACAAAATCAAACTTGTTCATTAGACAAATAGTTGGGTAGATTGCCTAGCGATAGCTTGATCTCCAAAGTGAGAGCTTCCTTAGGGGCTATCAATCCACACATTTTAAACAATTAAGTTTATAAACAAGAAAGAAAGGTACTTGCATCAATAAATCAAAAGGTACTAAAACTAAATACAAGAATGCATGATAAGAAATATGCTATAAATAGTTGAATTAGTAATAAACTAATCAATACTAGTGCTATATGGTTGGGATATGCTTCAAAAAATTAGAAGGGGGTATGTGAACAGGCATGAACACCAAAAATTAGGTTTGGTTGAGTGTAGGTAAATGACAACAACTTGCTGGTTTTCACTGCCATAGTGACTGTCGATGATTGGGGTAACCTCGGTGGTTGAGGTGACCATCGGCAGTCGAGGTGACCATCAACAGTTGAACAGAGCATCGATGATTAAGGCAACCATCGATGGTTACTATGTAAATATCTAGGTTGATAAATTGCTAATTGATGAGATCCAAAAGATGGATTTTGAGAGGTGGATAAGGTTTAGGTTGATTTTAAAATGGAAATAAAGTAGATGAATACTCAAAAATAAGTACTTATCTTACCAGAGTTTGATTGGGTAGATAGTTGAGGTAGTTGACTTGTTGGTGAAATCTAGATTTATTTCGATAGAGTAACAGTAGCCCAAGGTTTGGTGGAGAGGCAATGAAAAATTGACTCTCTGATATGATTGCTAAATTACTGGATTGTTGTTGGTGATTGAATTTCAAGAAAAAAACTCCTAGATACACAAGCTCTTGTTGACAATTACAGATGATTTTCACCTCCTAGCTCTTCTCTTCTTATAGGCATAAATAAGAGGTGGAAGTCAAGGTTCTATTTGGTTGTCTAATTATAAATTACCCATGCAAAGGCTCACAACATGATTTAGACAATCTATAATTAGAAAAGAAAAGTAGATAGTTTGCATGCTTTTGGTTAGGGAGGTGGATGCTGACTTTCAGTGGTGAGGGTGACCATTGACAATTACCCTGACCATTAGTGGTCAAGTACGAGGGGTAAAAAGGGCTAAAAGGTAAGGTTAAGTTGGTTAAGTTAAAATGACTATGGACTAGGTTGATTAGGGTTAGAGAGGTGATATTGGTCCTGAGGGGGGCCTATAGTAGTCTAAGAGGTACTTCAATATTCAGAATCATAGTGTGTGGATTTCTAGTGTCTATAGATAATAAACCCATTTGCACTCTTATTCCTTTCTATATAAACATGGCCAATAGAGACTTCATCAAAGGATGATAGGGTAGTCAGGGTATCTTTCATAATGTTTTTAATAACCCAACATGGGGGATTATTCTTTTACAAGAAATTAATGATGTTGAGAGATCCACCTTCAACCATTAGGATTTTTATATTCAGCTTCCTTACCTCTTGAACTCCCCATAACATAGCCTTAGCCTCTACAAGATGGTTTATTTAGATATTGAGAAAGCATGCATAATATGATAATATATTCCCTTCACTATATCTTATAATGACACCTCCCCTGACCTTCCCTTGAAGTTCTTTTGACCCAACCAAGGGGGTGACTCCATTTAACTAGTTTTCTATCCAACTTCTTACAAACTATTTCTAAACTAAAAGGGATTGAGAGATCCCAATTCAAAATGATGTTAGCTTCATAATATTTACCCTTTTATTATTTTCTTAGCCTAATCACCTCAAAGTTTTCCTTGATATATTCAAAAATTCTATATCCCACCCTAGATGCAATATTTTTCTTATTTTGGAAGATTCTTCAGTTTCTCTGCCACCAAAGACCCCTAAAAATTTGTGGGATGAAAAGTTTCCAAATATTCTTCAATTGGATACAAATAAAGAGAGTGGACCATTGGGTGATTAGCTCCAACACAAAGGAAAACAAAACCCAACAAACTTCAAATTTAGCCAAAATCATCTAATATATTTTGGAAGTGGATTGGCAATGAAGCAAGAGATGACAAATAGACTTAGCTTCACTTTTACAAAGAATACACCTGTTCGGGATCATGAATCCTCTTTTATCCAAATTATATTGCATTAATTTTTTTTTTAGCAGAAGCCCATAGGAATAAGTTTAAGTTTATAATGATATATTTATCCCAAAAGATATCCCAAGGAAATCCATCCGAAGACAAATTGAGCACCAGGTTGTACCCTGGTTTAGTACTATAATTCTTATCCACAGTAGCAACCCAAACTAACTCATCATCTATATTAAAATGATTGATGTGAGTCCATTTTAGGGTCTCATTCAAGGTTCTCAATTTATAAAGGTCATCTTTGGATAGAAAATTCTAAACCAAGGTCATCCAAGATTTAATAGCAAGGTTGTTTTATATGCAGTCTTTTAATCTTTCCCCCAAATCTCTCTTAAAGACTAAGTTGAGGTGATCCCAAGGATTGATGAAACTTAAAGGAATAATAGCTAACCAACTCTTATTCCAAAAAAATGTTTTTTTTCCCTATCCTATATTCCATTTACTTCCTTTCTGCAAAATATTTTTTTGCTTTCTATAAGGTTACTCTAGAACTAGGAGAGAAGAGGTAAGGCCTTTATTGATAAGAATCACTTTGCCTTGTTGATGTCTAAATATTTTTCCTTAAGAATATTAATCCATTAGTTATCCTCTTTCAAAAGTCTCCACCTGATTTTCTCTATCAAATTTTATTTGTAGTCCTCTTTTTCATATTCTAAGATTGCCATGTAGTTTGGGAAGACATACATGTATAATGTTCTTTTTTTTTTTTTTTTTTTCTAAAAATGAAATATTAAGAACAAATAAATTATTGAAAAATGATTTAGATCTACATAATATATAGATTTGAATGTGAAATGCAGTAATTTATAGACTTTGAAATGAGTTAAAAATATTAAATTGATAAACAAATATGCAAACCTCACTCAAAATAAATTTATGTTGACTGTGCAAGTTGACTATTGATGGAAACCTACCATAGCAACCCTTGAACTATGTTCAACCAAAAATACAATTTAAAACTATGTTGGAACAAGGTTGCACTAGGAGGACATGGCCACACTGTGTCCTTGTCTATTGAATGTGGTGGTGTCCTGGTTGATTGTGTGATTCAATTTATTACATGCTCACTTGAGATTATCTATGATCATTTTGTGACTGACTTTGTGTCCTGATTTACCACATAAATACCTTAAGAATCCAAACCTTAACTCTTGAAAAATAAACTTAATAGATATCACATACAAAGGGTCAAATCAAGCAAGAGGACTAGCCGAGCTATCCTCAAAAAATGTTGCATAATATGAATGCTTCCTACATAACTCAAAAAGGCCTTAGGCTAATGTAATTCTCCCTCCTAGATTGAATGTGTGAATCTTAATATTTTATATATGAATGTGACTGGATATATTGACTTGAATGCTTGATAATGAGTGTCCCTAAATTGTAATAAAATAACTTCAAACTTGGTCCATGACTAGTAGAATAAATTAGAAATGAAATTGTAAATATTAGTGCCCTTTTGCTCAATGTACAATAAAATTGCCAAGTGATTAATAGATTATGCTTTGACAGGCCTTGATGTGTTTATATAGAGGAATAATTAAAATATTTTTGTTAACTAACCTTGTGAAAAGTGCAATAGGGTTAAAATGAAACGTCTTCAACGTGAAAAGTTACCATTGAAGTGTGGGGGACAAGGTCCCTCTAGTGGACAAGACCACATTGCGACACTATTCACCTAGTGTAGTTTGATCCCAAAAGGAAAAAGACTATTGGGATTGGGTTGATAGGAATTTGTAAGTAAAATAGGGATGTTTGAATGATATTATAATTATTTTTATGATAAGGTTTATGATAGTGAACACTCAAGCACTCAATGATTAAATATGATTATCGTAAACCTTATCATAAAAATAGCTTCACGAGGAAAATATACTTGAGGTGGAATAATGATTATGATCAATAAATACCCTAAGTTTTTTATAATGACTATTTTAATTTAAATTGTGAAATTGGGGAAGTCTTACCATTTTAAACACTTTATCAAATGAATAAATCCAAGCAAGGAGGACATGAGAGACAACATGAATAAGAATTGCTACAAACCCAAACCTAAACCCTAAACAAGTGTGTGTGACTCTAAAAAAATTCATCGCCACATCAATTCCCAAACACACATTCACAATATTTTTGAGGTCTTGTTCATATCATTACTAAGCAAATAATACCAAAAAAATGTAAAGGTCTTTGTTGATCTCATTACTAAACAAACAAACCCATGTGATAACCAAATTATGTCTTATATTAAGAGTTTTGATATAAGATAAAAAAAGGTTTTCACACTATGATAAAAGATCTAATGAAAAACATAACATGGAAACGATTTGACTCTCTTAAAAGATAGGCATAATTCATTAAAAGTGTGAAAACATTTATAGATATGTATGACTTGTATTTCCTACTCAGATTGTACTTCATTATTGGCTACTTAGACTCCTCCTTGGCATCCTCTTGTTATTTTCACTAGCTTCATGATTCCCACGACATGTAGGGCTTGTATTTATTACTTGGATTGTACTTCATTATTGGCTACTTAGACTCCTCCTTGGCCTCCTTTTAAAATTGTCACTCACTTCACGATTCCCATGACATGTAGGGCTTGCATTTCTTACTTAGATTGTACTTCATTGTTGACTACTTAGACTCCTCCTTGGCTTCCTTTTGTAATTATCTCTCACTTTTTGATTCCCATGACATGTAGGGATTGTATTTATTACTTTGATTTCACTTCATTATTGGCTTCTTAGACTCCTCCTTGGCCTCCTCTTATAATTACCACTCACTTTGTGATTCCCATGACCACAAAGGAATAAAATGCAATAGAAATTAAGTTATATGAATTTAGGTTTTAAGGTTTTGTGGTTCTAGGGTTTTAAGTAATTTGAAACATTTACATAGATTTATTTTATAGGAGGTAATTTGTGTTAACTAAAAAATCAATGGAGAAAGAGGTCAGAGGATGAGAAGTCTAAAGTCGAGATCTTATTTATAGTTCCTTCTTTTTAATGATTAAATTTGTTATTCTTTTTAAAGATTAAATTTATCTTTTTTATGTATAAGGCTCCAGAACTCTTTTTGTGTAGTATACATGGTCAGATCATGTGCAATACTTAGTATAAATTGAGTACAGACCACAACTCACACTTTTGACATAGTTGGTCAATCTAATAGACTCACAAAAGTTCTTGTTACAAGCAATCAATTCCTTGAGGTTGTATTTTTTGTAAGTTACGCCTTGAAGGAAATTACAAAATGTTTCTCTTCAGAGATTAGATATCATTTTTCTCATGATAAACTACTAAAATCTATGGCTGTGATGTACCCTCAATATTGGGAAAATGTTAGCTCATTAGATTTTTAGAATAAAATCAAAACCTTGGCCTAACACTTTTTCAAGAGTGTAGAATTGAATGGTAAAAAAACTAAAGACATTTTAGATTTACCAAAGCTAAGGGAGCAGTTTGTTCAATTTTTCACAACAAGTTTTGAACCATGCTTTTAAAGATGGCTAGATCACTAGACTATGGACTACCTGAAGTTTGCATGAAATACTATGTGAGGGTATCTCAAAATATTTTTATCTTGTCAATTTATGCTAAATAATGATTTTGGGCTTAGTGAAAGATGGGAGAATTTTTAGTGCATTGTCATAAATAAAGTCAAAGTTAAGAAACAAGCTTGACAAAAATTGGAGACTTGTTGAGGCTCTATACAACTAGATATAATGTCCTTGATTTTCCATTTGATATAGCTCTAGAAATTTGTAGTTAACATCTAAATAAGTGGATTGACTAATAATTATTCAAACACACTAAAGTTCTAAAATATTATATCTGAGTCCAACAAATTTTAAAGATAATGCAAATAATAATTATCAAGAACAAAATGATGAAAATTGGCATGTTGAAATTTGAAATTTAGGCATCTGAATTATAAGGTTGATTGAGGAAGGACATCAAATTTTGTGATCGATTTTGAGATTTATTTTATCAAGGTTTTAAGAAATCCTGTTGAAGATAATGCAGAGTATATAAATGATTTAGAGGTAATTTATGTATTTTTGTTTATGTTTGATTAAGAGAACATGTCTATAATAGTTGTAAACTCTATTATAGATATGAATAAGTATATTGTGGTGTTTCTTTGTTATTTTATACTAAACTTATTTTTGGCATTGATAGTGTAATGAATTATAAGTATCTATATTGGACCAACAGTCTCACTTCTGCTAATAGCTTACATAAATGACTAGAAAATTTGAGAAAACCATTACATATGTATTCAATCAACTTTCATTAATCCCATGGGTGATATGCTAGACCAAGATTAAATTTTTCCTTGGGGCCCCTCAATATGTCAGTGCTAATTCACTAAGAAATGGGGCAAAATCTAAACCTCAATCCCCATAGCTTAATTCCATCTGCACCATATTCAATGTTAGAAATAAAATAAACATTAGGTTTGAAAATTATTTATTATTAAGTTTTTTAGTCATTAAAACCTTATATAAAGAAGAGCATGTTTATTTTACTTAGTTTTATAAATGTGTTAAGGACCACTTGTGAATTAGGACACAATAATCTCAAGTTAATAATTATATTTTGATTGACATGGTTTGTTAATTGAAATAAAAAATATTTAAAAGGCCATTATTGATTATGGATATGGTTAAGATATTTTGGTAGACCTTATCATTATTGATTATAGGTATGATTAAGACATTATCATTATATTTATTCATTTCAAAAGAGATGACTATGCATACAAACAACTACTCTCAGTCTTCAAAATAAAATAAATATATATCCATACCTTGCAATCATAAGGAAACCAAATTGTAAATTGTCTACATCTTCATTTCCAACCTTTCATCCCAATGTTTTGACTACCAGAGCTTTGCTTATGCCAATAAATTGCATCAATGACTAGAAAAATCAAGAAACTGTCATTTATGTATTCAAACAACTTACTTATGTTCGAATACCTATGCATCTCTATAATAGAGTTGACAATTATTATAGACATGTTCTCTTAATCAAACATAAGATTGAGAGTAGTTGTTTGCGTTCACAATCATTTGTTTTAAAATGAATAAATATAATGATAATTTCCCTAAAAAATATATTTTTAAATATATTAGCTTGTCATCCTCACTTTTCAAAGTTGTCTTGCCCTATGGACCCATAGCTAGTTTAAGGTAATAATAATATTTTGGTCAGCATGGTTTGTTAATTTAAATAATTTTTTTTGAAAGGTCATTATTGATTATGGATATGATTAAGGCATTCTGACAGACTTTATTTTATAGTTTATATCTTAGTTATCAAATATATGTATATGAGATCATATTTCAAATAATATAATCTAACCTATCTAATAGAGTAAAACCTATAAAATAGGCAATCTCTTGAAGGAAATATTTATAATTCTATAAAAGTGTTTTATCAATCTCTTGATATCCCTTTATATATCTATAGTTGAAAAGAGGGAAAAATAAATGTTATGAAAGCAATCAAGAGAGAAAAAGACTCAATGTACTCAATGCATACTTATAGATTAGTCTCTTATATATTAATCTCTTGATATCTCTTTTATATCTTAGACTAGTCTTTTTAAAGAATTACAAATATCCATACTAAATGTCTATTAAGTACTACACATTTTCTTACCATATGTACTGCACAAAAAGAGCCCTAGAGAACCATGATTTTGGGACATGTAGGATAACCAAAAAAATGATTTCGACCTCTCCCTCAAGCTCATATTGAATCTTGATCATGTTATATACATTTATTTACTTATTTTGGCAAGGCTAAAACATGATCAATATGTATAAACAACTTAAAAAAATTATTATAAAACATTAAAATTCATGTATGTTTTCATTATTGTTCAGTAATGAGTAAACCATTCAAACATATTATTTTGTAGTAAATAAAATACTACCATGTATATATCAAAACTACCAAAAATAATATCAACTTAAAAATATCTTGGCAGTATTTCATAAATACCAAGTATCTATAGAAAATTCAACATAATAATTTAAGTTTTAATCAGAGTCTTTATTAGAAACTAAATCTATCAAAGTGGCACCCTTATTAGTCAAGTACTCAGTATTGTTAGGTTGTGGAGCTAAAAGCTTCACTGATGCAGACATGGAGGAGGTTGCTGAGTTGCAGAGCAACTGACGTCGGTCTGATCAGCTGACGTCGGTCATATACAGTGAGAAGAGCAACTGACGTCGATCAGGGATCGACCGGTGTTGGTCACCTCCAGGCAGACAGGGACTGATGTCAGTCGCCTATGCGGTTCCAAAACTGCTAGTTCATGGACAGTTTGTTAACGAATCGAGTGTTTGCATGTTAAAGGCCAATTATAGACTTGAAGTTGTGGATCTAATTATTGTAATTAGATGTCTAATTATTGTTTGCATGAGATCTATTTAAGAGACTCATGGGCTGTATTGTAAAAGTGTGCTAGAGCGAGACAGCCATAGAGCTGATAAGAGAGAGCTTGGATTAGCTCCTTCAAAGTGTGAAGAGAGCAAGGGTAGTTCCTCTTAGTTTCTGATAGTGCTATCAGAGTTGAGCAGGCCAGCACCTTCAGTGTGTGAAGAGAGCAAGGGTAGCTCCTCCTAGTTCCACAACAGTGCTAAGTGTGGTTGCTGATTTTGGAGAATCAAGTAGGATTCTTCATGTATGCATGATCTTGGTCAGCAGGTGTGCAAGGCCAGGTTTGGAGATCTGCATGGTAAGTAAGATCATTGATCTGCAGGTGTTTGTGTGTGTTTGATCTAGGTTCACAGGTGTTGTAGAACCAAGTTGATTTGTAGGTGGTAGCAAGAATAGGGAGATCACAACACAACAGGTAGCAAGATCAGGCGAGATCTACTTGGAGTACAGTGTGTACTCAGAGCTATAGAGAAAGGCAAGGCAGTTCCTTCCAAAGTAAGATCATTTGAGTTGCAGGTTGTTGCAGTTCATGGGAGATCTACTTGGAGTACATTTTTGTACTCAGACTTGAGTACGTGGAGTACTTATGGAGTGCGTGGAGCACTTGTGGACTGGCAGTAGTGATACTGACTAGTGGTACTGGCAGTAGTGATACTGACTGGTTGGAGGTGAACACCAACTCTATGTTTGAGTTGTGTGTTGGGACTGTAAGAGAGAGAGTGAGCTCTTGAAGAGATTTACTGTTTATGCCCTAGAGGTGTGGGAGCCCTAGAGGTATGTAAGGAAGAAGGTGGCATCTTTTTTGTTGTATTTCCTTCTGGAAGAGTATTAATACAATTGGGTATTGTCTCTCATATTCTATGTTATTTTTGAATTCTAGTTACTTGTTGCTTCTGGATAAATTTTGCATATTAAGTTACTTTTACTTGGTAATCAATTGTGTGCTTTCGGGTCCTAACAAGTGGTATCAGAGCTAAGGTTACAGGGACCAGGTTTGTTTTTGATTACAGGTCACTCTCAGGGGTTTCTGATTGAGTGAGAGTATAGTAATGGCAAAAGAAAGTAAGCTAAGAATGGAGGAATTGAAAAGCACGAATGGTCAATTACAGTTTAATGAAAAAAAAAAGTAGGTAAAGAAAAATTGTTGGTTGGTAGAAGATCAACATGAAGGAACTGAAGAAGCAGGTGTTGTTGCACAGGATGCTCTGGGATGTTCCTTGGATAAAGTATAATCTTGGTTTATAGATTCTATTGCCTCTTTCCATGCAGCTCGAAATAGAGTATTTTTCCATGTTAAGGTCTTTGGAGACTTTGGAAAGATTTATTTAGGAGCTGGTGTGCCTTGTCAAAATATTGGCAAAGGGGAAGTGAAGCTAAAATTGCAGGCGGCCAACACATAGGTGTTGAAGGAGGTCATGCAGGTCCCAGTCTTGAAGATGCGGCTAATTTCTTCAAGAAAGTTGGGTGATGAGAGATGCACAAGAACTCTCATAGCGGATGCACTTGAATTAGCTGGTGGTAAGAAAGCAGGTACTCTTTATCTACTTGCTTATATTACTGATTCTTATTTTGTTTCGAAGACGTGGCTTTATAGGCTTGGTCACATGAGCAAGAAGGAGATGCATGTTCTTAAGCAGAAGTCAGATATCTTTGACAGACTTAAGAACTGGAAAGCCTTGGTGTTTATGGAGGAGATGACAGATAGAGACCAGTGGATGGGGCTGGATACTTCTGAGCAGAGCTGTTTGGACAGGGTTTTGATCCATGGAGAGCTCGCAGGTAAAAAGTCATCACTCACAGGTGAACACAGTTATTGACGTCAGTCAAGGGGAACCGATGTCAAATAGACAGGTACCGATGTCGGTCATGTGCAGACCAGAGCCAGTGGTGTCAGGCAGGGTGGTTACCAACGTCAATCATAAAACTGAAATTGGTGACCAAGTAAGACTGACGTCGATCAGTAAACTGGCATCAGTAGAAAGGACAGTTGCATGGGAATCGATGTCGATCGGATGCAAACTGTGTGGTGACCAAGGTCGATCACTGAGATGGATTTTGGGCAGACAACAAGCTATCAAGGAGTCTCAAACGCCCATATGGAGGACTGAAAGGGTAAGTAAGCCTCAAATTCGTTCTTCCTCTTATTTATACTCATTGCTCACTGTAGAGCAGGAAGGATCTAGAAAATAGTGGGAGCATGGTAGGAATATGATGTAGAACCAAACGGGAGATTTGGTAGGGTTGCCAGCCGGATGAAAGCACTGAAAGATGAATGGATACCTTGGTTAAAGAATAGAGAGAACAGACACATGAGATGAAAGGCCAGGTCATATGGTCTTGAAGAAGCTGCAGGATAGTGGTACAGGTTTGACAGGTGGATGACAAAGCAAGGCTTTAGTCAATGTCAGTGTAACCATTATGTTTGTCTTACCAGGTGGATGATGATTGCAACATTATCCTGTTACTGTATGTGGATGGTATGCTAGCTAGCAGGTTCAGACATACAGGGTTTTGCTGAGCTAAGGGTAAGGTTAGTTCAGTGGTTTGCCAAGAAGGATTTGGGAGCAGCAAAATTCTTTGGCATGAGAGACATGGAAGATCTTAGGTTGATTTTGTCTCTAGTGGGAGCTGATGTGAATCAGGTGTTGGTGAGGTTCAATACATAGGATGCAGAACTGGAGCACACTAAGGGCCGGACAGTTCAGTGTTCAAAATCACATGAGGTCTGGTATAGACCTGAGTTTGCCCAAGTAGTGGGTGCTATCAAAAAGTTTGGAGCCGATTCGAGAAAGAGGCATTGGAGGGCAGTTCAATGGATTCTTAGGTATCTGAGAGGGACCAGTAGTAGGTGCACATGCTATGCAGGGTCAAGTTATTTTCTACATGTGTTTGTAGACGTGGATGCGGCAGGTTACTTGGATGACAGGAGGTGCACCATAGGTTGTGTGGTGGGTGGTCTTCAAGATTGATCTTAAAGAGGGATACAAGCCAGGAAATAGATTAGATGGGGTACAGGTATAGGTACAGTGTAGTTATTTATCTCTAAGTGGGAGATTATTAAGTTGTGGAGCTAAAAGCTTCACTGATGCAAACATGGAGGAGGTTTTTGAGAGGTTGTTGAGTTGTAGAGCAACCGACGTCGGTCTGATCAGCTGACACTGGTCATATACAATGAGAAGAGCAACCGATGTCGGTCAGAGATCGGCCAACGTCGGTCACCTCTAGGCAGATAGGGACCGACGTCGATCGTCTGTGTGATTCCAGAACTGCCAGTTCACAGACAGTTTGTTAATGAACTGAGTGTTTGCATGTTAAAGGCCAATTATAGACTTGAAGCTGCAGATCTAATTATTGTAATTAGATGTCTAATTATTGTTTGCATGAGATCTATTTAAGAGACTCATGGGCTATATTGTAAAAGTGTGCTAGAGAGAGATAGCCAGAGAGCTGATAAGAGAGAACTTGGATTAGCTCCTTCAAAGTGTGAAGAGAGCAAGGGTAGTTCCTCTTAGTTTCCAATAGTGCTATCAGAGTTGAGCAGGCCAACGCCTTCAGTGTGTGAAGAGAGCAAGGGTAGCTCCTCCTAGTTCCACAGCAGTGCCAAGTGTGGGTGTTGGTTTTAGAGAATCAAGTAGGATTCTTCATGTATGCATGATCTTGGTCAGCAGGTGTGCAAGGCCAGGTTTGGAGATTTGCATGGTAAGTAAGATCATTGATCTGCAGGTGTTTGTGTGTGTTTGATCTAGGTTCGTAGGTGTTGCAGAACTAAGTTGATTTGCAGGTGGCAGCAAGATCAGGGAGATCACAACACAACAGGTAGCAAGATTAGGTGGGATCTACTTGGAGTACAGTGTGTACTCGGAGCTATAGAGGAAGGCAAGGTAGTTTCTTCCAAAGTAAGATCATTTGAGTTGCAGGTTATTGCAGTTCATGGGAGATCTACTTGGAGTACATATTTGTACTCAGACTTGAGTACGTGGAGTACTTGTGGAGTGCGTGGAGCACTTGTGGACTGGTAGTAGTGATACTAACTAGTGGTACTGGCAGTAGTGATACTAACTGGTTGGAGGTGAACACCAACTCTGTGTTTGAGTTGTGTGTTGGGACTTTAAGAGAGAGAGTGAGCTCTTGAAGAGATTTACTATTTATGCCCTAGAGGTGTGGGAGCCCTAGAGGTGTGTAAGGAAGAAGGTGGCATCTTCTTTGTTGTACTTCCTTTTGGAAGAGTATTAATACAATTGGGTATTGTCTCTCATATTTTGTGTTATTTCTAAATTCTAGTTACTTGTTGCTTCTGGATAAATTTCGCATATTAAATTGCTTGTACTTGGTAATCAATTGTGTTCTTTCGGGTCCTAACAAGTATATTCCATGAAAGCAGTGGGAAGTTCCAATATGTAAGTTAGGGCCCCTTTAGAATCATCTACCTCCAACTTAACCTTTTTTAACATTCTGACTTCCATAGGTTGTGTTGTAGAGCTGTTAGCATGTTTCCTGTTAGAATAAGCAAGTTTTCTAGACTCAAGGGGTGGAATATTAGGGTTAAGTGGAACAATTTCATTGGGATGCAATTTTGTATATAATTCAAGAATATTTTTAGGTTGAGGTGGCTTAGGCAATATAACATTATGCTCATTACACTGAATGACAACATGCATGTGTTGAGGAGGCTCATTTAGAATGCCTCATCCATAAAGATGATTTCTCCAATGTGCTCCCCTCCATCCTTTATTTTAAAAAAAATTCAAAGATTTCACAACCAAAGAGTCGAGAACGTTCCAAAAGGTAAGTTAATTGGCATAAAAATGCAAAGAAACATAGGTTCCTTAGTTAAATGGTCTAAAAAATGTGTTATCAACCCTACAACCATGAAAGAATTAGCTGCTTTGAGAGCTACCCTATGAAGCAGTAACCTCACTACGTTGATCATCATCATGACGCCAAACATCTCTACCTAAATCATTTGAATTTGGATTCCAACTTGACATCTAATAAAGTATGCTAAAATAAGCATTTTATACAATTAAACTCAAATACTTCCTTATTTTCATGATCTTAATAATATAATATATCAAACTATTCAATTTGAACAAAATATAAATAATAATTATATAACAATAATTGTACATAAAAATTAATCATTCCATCCTCTTTACAACCATACTAAAATTACAGCTACCAACCTAAGAAAACCATGCATTATTCTTTCACAATCCTCATGCCACTTTCAAGAAAATGGTACATAGGCCATAATCAATTACATGAAAGCCCTGATGTTCAATTTTCATGTGTGTGTGTGTGTGTTAAGGACCAATTAGGACACAATCAACTTAAGTTAATAATTATATTTTAGTTTAGGGTTTAAGGTTTTTAAAGTGAAATAAAAAAATATTTGAAAGGTCAATATGGATATGGTTAAGACATTTTGGCAGACCTTATTATATAGTTTGTAATTTTAAAACTATGAAAATGTTTTGAATATTCTTTGGCATAGCCGATTTATTATTTATAATATTTGTAAACTATGAAAAATGAGGATGACATAATTGAAAAAATTTGAAAATATTTTTGTAGTTTTAAAATTTTAAACTATATAATAAGGTCTACCAAAATGTCTTAATGACATTCATATTGGCCTTTCAAAATTTTTTATTTTAAATAAAAAACCATGTTGTAGCTCTAAAAATTTGAATGGAGCCACTAGGTTTTGGTAGGGGTACACAAGGTACTTAAGCAAACACCTAGAAGAATAAGAGGCTCAAGGATGCTATGGGTTACTTGAGATCTATAGAGGCTATCCGGTTATTTGGCTTGCACCAAACTATAGACTGACTTGTAAAATACGTTAGGGCCAGCATGATCAAGTGCACAAAAGATATAGGAATATATAATGGGTATAACCACAATAAATCAAGTAGCTAAAAGAGAGAAAAAGAGTGATAAATAGTCATATAGGGCATCCCCCATTTGCCAAAAACCAAAAACTACCCATTTTAGCCATTGGGGACCAAATAGGGCCCTTTTTTTGACATTCTACTCAAGTTATGACCTAGGCCATGGATTTTGGGTGGAAAACATGTGGCCTAGGCTGTAGGTTCCTCCCATAAGCCATAGCCTTGGTTAATATCTCATCTTAGTTAGTCAATAGGCCTCTAAAAGGGCTTTGGGAGGTGTTTGTAAGGCCCATCAATGAGTGAAAGGGATAATAAGGTACTGGGGATGTCCATGGGGTGTATATACAATGCAATAGGATCCATGCATGTGGAAAATATATCAAAATAGGATAACCAGGGTCAGTAGTCTGCATGTGAACTGATGTGTAATCGTAAGGAGGAGTAGGGTCATGGGAAATATGATTACATATGCCTCCATGGTATAACCAGATGGTGTTCAAATGAATAAGGAGTGTTGTGCAATACCTGAAAGCCACACAAAAGCAAAGAAAGGTAAGAACTAAAATTATAAAAGATAACATTACCTGGACTTACCTGATAAAGATGGTGGTGAAATAAGTCAATGACATAATCCATGGGTGAGACTGTAAATACCACATAATCCAAATCTAAGTCTAGATCCAACTCCAACTCATACATAAAAGGGATATAAGCAATATCAAATCACATCGTACAATCTAGAATGACATTCACTAGAGAGTTATCTCTAGTGTTCTCCCAACAAGGGATACATGTGACCTAGATGTCCTCGAAGGATAAGAGCAAATTTCATGCCACCTTGAAGAGGGGGAAAAACTCAGAGCTAAGGATAGACTAGACACTAGTGAAATGAGACATGAATAAGAGTGAGTCAGAGAACAACTACACATAACACACACCTAACACATGAGTGTTGGTCAAAACATCGATGATTACATGATATTTGGTTGCATTGTTCATCTCACTAGTCAGGAGGTAACTAAATGTAACAATTCAAGTTGTAGTGGTGGGTCCTGGGTTACCTCAACTACTACCATTAGTGTGAATCACCATTGAGAGGTGCACCATGATAGGGATTGGGGATGCAACATTATGTTATAGAAGGATTGTCTTAACATAGAGTAGGACAATTGAGTTACACAAGGGAGACAAAGAACACAATGAAGTCATAAATCGGTCAGGAGGAGCCGACGTCGACAACCTATGTGTGAGCATGCAGTTTGCATGTAAATTTTAGAGAGTCTATTTTTGGACTATCAGTTTGGATGTTAAAGGCTAATTATAGTCTTAGAGTTGCGATTAAGTCTAATTATTGTAAGCATGAGATCTATATAATAGACTCATGGGCTGTATTGTAAACTAGTGCTAGAGAGTAAGAGAGCAAAATAAGATCCTTCAGAGAGAAGAGAGCAATGGTGTGTTCCTCCTAGTGCCACAGTACCAAGTTTGGGTGCTAGTTTGGAGAATCAGAAGGGTTCTTCGTGTATGTATGATCTTGGTCAGCAGGTGTGCAAGACCACGTTTGGAGATCTACAGTGGTGAGTAAGGTCTGGTGATTGTAGGTGGCAGCAGAGAATAGGAGATCTACTTGGAGTAAGATTGTGTACTTGGTTTATTGGCAACATATTACTGACTGGTGGAGGTGAACATCAACTCTGTATTGGAGTTGATTGTTGGGACCGTAAGAGAGAGAGGGAAGAAGTCCTTGAGGTGTGGCAAGCCTTTGAGGTGGAAGAAGAAGTGGCATCTTCTTTATTGTATTTTCTTTTGAGTGATTATTAACACAATTGTGTATTGTCTCTAACATCCTGTGTTGTTTCATATTTCTAGTTACTTATCATTCTGGTTAAATTCCATGTTTAGTTGCTAATACAAGAGGTAATCATATATAGTGCTCTAATTGAGGAGCAAGATCCTGACACATAAAAACTACTGATTGAAAGAAGCATCAACCTCTACCCCAATGTGTATCCAAAAAGGAGTACATGGGCCTAAAAGTCCAGAGGCTTGAGGGATCCAAGAGACTAGAACAATCCCAAAATAAGCCTCAAAGAGAGAAACAAACTTCACCATTACATCTAGAATGGGCCAAAACCCCCAAGATGAAGGTTTTATGGTTCCACGAGCAACAATGGAACAAAATAAAGGATAAGAGAGGGATAAAAGAAGGAATTTGGACCAAGCTATAATTTATCTCTAAGAATCCAAATGGATCCATTAGGGTTTGACATGGAGGTACACAAGGTACTTGCTACTTGTGATCTATAGAGGCTATCCAGTTTATTGGATTTCACCAAGTTATAGAAAGACTCATAAACTAGGTTAGGGATAACATGATCAAGCACACAAAGGATTCAGGTATATCTAATGGATATAATCACAATAAACTGAGCATCTAAAATAAGAAATCTACTTGCATACAAATACCATAAATGAAAACGTTGAATAAAAAAACTATCAGATAATTCATAAGCTTAAGAGAGAGGCAATTTTTGGATAAATAAAAGACATTTTAAATCAAGGGTTCAAGAGAATTCCTAATCTAAGCCTAAGCTAATTCTTTGTTTTCAACACTATCACTTCTTAATGATGCAATTTTCTAGTTTATCAAAGAGGAGATTGTGCAAATGTATAGAACATTTTGAGCAACTAGGATTCTACCATGAAATGAGAGATGTTTCATAATCAAGCATATCATTTAATGGGAGGAATTTTCAATCAATTAAGGATGTTATAAATACATACAAATTCAAAATCTTTTGAAACTACCCTAGAGAATGCTCCAAACAAACTAAATTACCAAAGTAATGTAAACCTAGCTAATACACTACTACAAATAAATGGGAATTTCACTTTGTATATAAAAGTGCCCTCATATTAGGGTCAAACATAATTTTATATAGATATACCAACCAATTATCCAAGATGGGAAGCAATGAAGGAGGAAGACCAAGCTATATGTGAGCTGAGTCCAAACAAGGAGCCAATAACAATGGAAGAGGTGACAGAGAAGTTGTAAATTGTGAGAGATATAATGTGGAGGGCACAAGAAAGGGCACAAGAATAGGCACAATGGAGATTAAGGGATCTAAGAGTAATAAAAAAACCTCAAGAGAACCATGTAGAGCAAAGTAAACCACCAAATCAAGCTGTAGAATAATAAGACATCCCCTGTCACAATGAAAGCCCATACATGCTAAGAATAAACCAAATGAGATCCAAGAAGGCATAAGAGCTTAGAGAGTGATGATTAAGAGGAGAGATTAGATAAAATATGAAGAGAGAGAGAGAGAGAGAGAGAGTAAAAAGGAGTGATAATTAGTCATATAAGGCATACCCCCTCTCCCAAAAAACAAAAACTGCGCATTTTTAGCCATTAGGGACCAAACAGGGCCTTTTTTCTTGTATTCTGCCCAGCTTGTGGGTTCCTCCCATAATCGATGGCTTGGGTCAACAACTCATCCTAGGTGATTAATAAGCCTTTGAAGGGGATTCAAGAGGAATTTGCAAGGCCTGTTAGTGAGAGAAAGGGATAGTAAGATGCCAAGGATGTTTGGGGGATGTATATACGATGCAAGAGGATCCATGCAAGCAACAAGTGTCTCAAAGCAAGATAAATAGGGTTAGTAGTCTAGATGTGAGATAATATGTAATCATAGTGAGGAGTGCAGTCAATATTTGAATGAACAAGGAGTGTTGTGAAGTACCTAGAAGCCACACAAAAGCAAAGAAATACTAGAATTGAAATGATAAAAGAGAACATTACTTGTACTTACCAAATAAGGATGAAAATAAAAAAAGTCAATGGTGTGATCCATGGGTAAGAATGTAAATGTTGCATAAAACAAATCTAAGTCTAGCACTATATCTAGATCCTACATAAAAGGGACATAAGAAATATCAAATCACATTATATAATCTATAATGACATTCACTAGAGCATCAACTCTAGTGTTCTCCCCTGAAGGGATATGGGTGACTTGAACATCCTCAAAAGAGGAGAGAAAATCATGTGCCACCTCAAAGAGGGGGAGAAACTCAGATCTAAGGATAAACCAAGCACCGATGAGTTGAGACATGGATAAGAGTGAGCTAGAGAATAATTGCACATAGCACATGCCTAGCATATAAGTGTCAACCAGATCACTGATGATTGCATGATACTTAGCTACATTATATGTCTCACTGGTCAGGAGGTAATTAGCTGTAACAAGCTTGTAGTCCTATGGGTCATTGATAATCCAAGAAACAATGGAGGGTCCTAGATTTCTTCAACTTATACCATTAGTGTAAATCACTATTGAGAGGTACTCCATGATGGGGATCAGGGATGTAAGGGGAAGCTGTGAAAGGATTGTATTGACATAGAGTAGGAAAAGTGAGTTACATAAGGGATATAAAGAAAATAATCAAGTCACAATTGAGGGGAGATGACTAACATTGATTGTGGGACAAGGTGACAAAGGGTGGTAAAATGTCTATGAAGGGACGAAGACTGGTTAGTGAAGACTAGAGCAAGTTTTGGATCAACTGTAACCACAAACCCACACTTATAGGAACCACAATGAAAAAAGAAAAGGGAATTGGTAGGGATCGACCATAAATGAGTAGAGAAACTATTGAATAAAAGAAGCAGAGAGATCAACTTCTATCCCAAGGTGTATTCGACAAGGAGTACATGGGCTTGAAAGGCCAAAGGACTTGAGGATCTAATATACCATAATGGTCCTAAAATAGGCCTAAGGAAGCCTCAAAAAGAGAAATGAACTCTACCATTACATTTAGAATGGGCCAAAACCCCCCAAGATGAAGGTTTTGTGGTTTTACGAGCAATGACAAAATGAAATAGAGGCTAGGAGAGGGAAAAAAGAAGGCCTTTGGCCCAAGCCATAGCTTGCCTAAGCCCATGGCCTGGACCACTACTAGGCCACTGGACCCATGGTTTGGCCCACTACCAAGCCATAGGTTAGCTTAAAAAGTCATGGCTTAGGCCAAAAAAGGATAAAAATAGGCTCAAGGAGCCTGAAAGGGCCCAAAATTTGCCCAAAAAGGCCAGGAAGGGGGAACAAGAAAAACTATTGCTTAAACACATTTATCTCATTATAATGCATACATGACTGATCTAGGGTCACATTATTTAATTGGGTAGCTGGGAGAAGGATTTAGAGTGATAGAGGTAGGAAAGGCATCTTAGTCAATAGAGTCATCACTATAGTGTGATGGCCAATCAGAAGAGAGCATCTCAAATCCAACTAGAACGAGAGGCAAGGAGGGGTGGTAGGAGTTCCATAAAAGATGAAGACCAACCAGGGAAGGCCATAATAAGTCTCAAGCAACCACAACCACTAACATATATCACCTACATGAACTATAGATAAGGAGAGAGGGAGTTGATAGAGGGATAACTATAAGTAAGCAGTAACACGACCAACTAAAAAAAGTAAAAGACTCTGCTTCTATCCTGAGGTGCATCCAACGATAAGTGCACAAGCCAAATGGACATAAAAACTTGCAAGGTCTAAAGATGGATGCCACAAGAGGGATAATCCATCGAATGGGGGCCTAGAGAGGGTGTTCTAATAAGCTTTGAGGCTCACCAAATCACCATAGGCCCAGGCCACCACTTCACCCTAACCAAAGGCCCACCTCCAAGTCAAACCATTGCTTAGTCTATGAAGAGGCAAAACAAGAGGAATAAGGTAGGAAGAAGGATATGCATAATCCATATCCTTAGGTTCATCAATCATGATCTAAAACATAAGAGTGCCTAAGGTGGGTTCATTATTAGTGAATGAGACCTATGAACCCAAATAAGTAAGAGGATGATAACATGTATAATATACAGGCATGAGATTCTTGTAATCTCTCCTCTCTTTAAATTGATTGTGTTATACTATGGATGGAATAACACTCAAGATCGGACTCAACAACTCTAACAATTTCTACAGGAGATGCATTGAGAGAGTAGATACTATGATGGGAGAAGCACGATGATAGGGTAAGCTTGACTTTAAGGGAGATATCTTGAAAGAGTTCTATGAGAATGGAGGATCCAACCTAGCATGATGGGGAAAGAAAGGGAGTTGGTGAATGCATGCCAGACTCTAAAGGAGTGAATATTGATAGATACTCAACCGTATCAAAATGCTCATCTTTGAGAAAACAAGATTCATAGGTGGGAGCCTTTGATGAAACCATAGGGCCCCATTAGGAGACAACCAAAGCTTCATCATAGGGATTGGTCTTAGCATAGATAAATTCTTAGGGATCTAGGTCTACCTCTAAGGTATGAACCTCACCTTCATGCATGAACTGGACCATGCAAAATGTTACTAATGTAATGATCTATGTGGTAGCAGTCTAGGGATGGCCAAGGATCATGTTATACAAGAGATATAAGTCTAACACACAAAACTTGATCCTGACTATCTTACATCCAAACTTGACCCAAATCTTTACATTTCCCACTACATAACCATGTTGTTAAAACCAACATAGTTATGGTGAGAATCAGAGAGCTTCTTCCAACTAATCCCAAGATCATTGAACACACACAGGGGCATGATGTTCAATTTGGCTCCCTCATCAATGATGAATATATTGACATGATAATTATCGATTCAGGTCTCAATGTAGAGTGGGAACCTATCTCTCTTTGTAAGAACTAAAGCATCTGATAATGAGCTAGGGTTAAAAGATAATGTGGGAGGATGAGGGTGATCGAGAATGCTGAATTTGAACAAAACCTTGACATCATCCCACAACATACCCTCATGAGAGAGACCAAGCTCATCAAATATGAGACCCTTTTTCTTAGGGAAAAGGCAAATAAGGTCCCAAATAGATATTATAGCTGAGAGGCCCTATAACTCCTTTATGATAGAGTATGAGCATTATCTAGCCTAAGGAGGGATGTTACACCAAAAATCAAACCTGACTTTGGGGTTCCCTACACTTGTGGGTTGGGTAAAAGGCCCTGCACCACTAGCATCTCCAACAAGGTTGGTGGCCTGACCTAAGTGCATGTTGACAAAGGACTCATACCTAGTAAAGGCTATGTCGATAGTAAGAATGACCTTACTATTCTTATGCCTGGATTTCCCTTTTGGGTTAGCCGAAGAAGAGGAATCTAAAGGTAGAATAGCAAGAGGATGAATGATAGGCCTTAGCCTTGGATTTATTCTTCTTATTATTTTCCTTATCATGGTTAGGCATAGGTTCCTTAAACACATTAAATTTATGATTGGGTTCTACAAGTGGATAAATCTAAGGAGGTTGTAAAGCCTTCGCAATATAATTTTAAGTGGCACAATTCTTATCATCATGGACCTTCATCTAGTAAAAGTTATAAAATTTGGTGGCATCTTAAGGGAACACTAGCTATAGTCTTCCAATGCTTGTTTCAGGGGCCTTTTTAGTTGTCTTCTTATTTAGAGCATTGACCTAGCAGTTATCCTTCTTGTATTTCTTCTTGGAAGGAGAATTAGTGACACCATCATTGGTTGCATTGTGGTTACAATTGCACAAAGATGATGACTTTTGGGTTGACATGGGGTAAATGCTCACATGCACCTTGAATACTTTATCTTCATACACTCATTAACAACTTCATCATAAGAGGTGGGTTCATGCTTGAGGACCTTAAGGCAAACCTCCTACCTTAATACTCGCATGAACATATCATAAATCTGATCATCTAAGAACCTTATCCTACATGTATGGATAATTGAACACCACCTACCTACAAAGTCAAAGTTTGACTCACCCTTGGCTTGTGCCATGAAGGTAAGTGATTGGATGCCGAGATTAAATGGTCTAGAGATATCAAAGTACTGAAGGAAGTCATCCAGAAGGAACTAAAAGCTAGAAAGAGAATTTGGAGGTAGATTCTAGAACCAAACAAGAGTTTAATCTTATAAAGAGTGAGCAAAGATATTCAACAACATACCTTCATCCTATTCCCAATCCATATACGTCATCATAAATGTCATGATATGCTCTATGGGACTAACATCCTTAGTCCCATTAAACTTGGGTAGTTCGAGGATTGGATTAGGAGGGGGAATAACATGAACCCAAGGGGCTTGAGGGTTTCGATGGAGATCCTCATAGGCACGATTGATAGTGGGTTTGAGACAAGCTCCCTAGGGAGGCTCATGGAAGTTATGATGTTGCCTATTATATTAGGACTCATCATAACCTTGATTATGAAAGGGAAAACTCTGAGGTGGCTCCAAACATGGGGTAGAGAATGACCATGGGAAATGTATCATTCCCTATAAGGATGATGAGACGATGTGGCATGCCCATGGAAATGGTCATGGTGACATATATTTACATAGTGCTAGCCTTGTGTCATAAGATGAGGGTTTACACTAGGGAATTGATGTTTGAGATAAGAATTCTATGCATCTCTAGTCCACAAGTGGCAGTAAAAATTAACACGCTCATTTGAGACTCTAAAGGAAGGGATAGGAGGATGGAAGGACTCAACATGATGTGTATGCCTTATAGAGTCAAGATGCTTATGTCTCTCAATATGGAAATGAGGGGGTTCTTGCCATAGAGTCTCATATTAAGAAAGAGGTAGGGGAATCACACGATAACTAATTGAGGCACTCAAAATAGACTGGGTATGGTTTTTGTCTCTAGAGGAAGCACACTGCCTATTCTTAGGGGGAGAATGGTGCTCTTCATTCACATGAAGCTATCTATGGCAATCATCAATGATTACACATAACTCATCAGACCTCAATTATGAAAGGGGGTCATCTTCACCCCTAACAAGTGAATGCAAATTGGGCTCAAGTCTCATGGAGGCATCTTCAGATAAGTAATGCTTAGACTAGTATATAGGTGAGTGAGCTCCTTGGTTATAGATTTTCCAATCTTATTCCTTGTAGAACATGAGAGGTTCAAGGTCACTATATTGGGTTGAGGTAACCTCATGGGTCTTATGATGTCTATAGTATTCCATTACAACCTTGACATGCTTATGAGTGAGCTCAGGGATAAGACCATGAAATTGAAGGGATTGGCATCCCAAGGGTGGGAGGTCAGCCATGGATGAAATGAAATAAGAACAACACATGAGACAAAATAAAAGGAAAAGGGGTATGGAATCAACAGGGAGAAGGACATAAAATCAAAGCAAGATCAAACAATTAGAGAGAGCCAAAACACAATTGAAATCAAAGCCTTGTAACTATAAGAGGGGAATTGGCTAAGAGAGTTCTAAAGATGATAGAACTAGAATGAGACCTTATGTGGGGTCCCATTGAGTGTGCCAGAATGTATCTCCAAGAATCTTAACGGAGCCACTAGGGCTTGGCAAGGGGGTTTGTAGGGTACTTAAGTAAACACCTAGAAGGCTAAGAGGCTCAAGGATGATATGGGCTACTTGAGATCTATTGATCCGTAATCGATAATAATCAAGTGTCATAGCAATGGAAAACACACTTGAATAATAGATCAAAACCTTAAATTCATGATTTAATAAAAATTTATATTTTAAATGATCACAAAATTTAATAACAGATTTTAAATATCCATAATATACTGAATTTAAAGAGTGCAATAATAATAAATGAAATAAATTGATATAAATACCAAACTAATTTGATAATGAAGTTCAACACAATGGCCTACATCTCTAGATCAACTCAAAGTGAGGATCACTTCATTAAATTGTCACAAAATAGTTTTACAATTTCTTTACAAGTCTCTCAAATCATATTTATGGGCTTAACTCTATCGAAGAGATACTCTCAAACCAAAATTATATAGATTGAGGCCTTTAAAAATATCTCTAAGGCTCTATAGCACCCTTTTAGCACTCAGTCTTCAATTACCTTCAAAACTTGATTACAAAATGAACCCCTCACCCCTTTATATAGTTTTATGGATCCATAAAAGGTGGGCTTGGATGATTATCTTTTCCAATTTTAAATAATATTCATAATTATCCCAAGACCATTATTTGTGGGAGTTAACATTATCCCCCTTTTTAATAATATTTATCTCCACCCTTTTTTAAGGGATTTATATTATCCCATTACAATTTTATATGGAATTTTGATAATATCCCACATATTTGATTCGTGGGCTTCCATATAATCATCAAAATATCAAATAATTATAATATGTGAGGAATGAGTGAATTAATAAGCTAGCATTTAATTGGTCTATGTTGCCATGTCATCATTTATATTGGGTTTGACCATAACTTTAACTAGCAATAACTTTCACATATAAAATCAAAATTGGTCCATTCAAAATGCATCAGAAAGCTCTTGACAAGATATACATTGTGAAAGTGATCAATATGTTATTTGATGACTTCATTTTCAAAGTGAACATGGATCCACCTGGATCAATCCTCTCCACTAAGAGATTTTGGACCTCCAAAAGTTGATTTAATTGGTAAAGTGGTGAGAGTATTTCTCCCTCACTCTTTTGGAATTTATCTATTTGGCCTTGTTTGGGTTCATCCCTTTGAGACCAACATGAACATATTCAACATCTCCCCTTCATGAATTTTGAACCTTCCTATCAAGATTTGTATCTTCCTACAATTATGTTAGATACTCAGGAGCAAAATCATCAAAAAAAGGAATGGATACACTCTCGTCATGATCTACAATCATTAGAGGCTCATACAATTTTAGATTTTTCACATTCACAACTAAATAAATCTGCATATAAGATGATAAATCTAACTAGAAAGCATTTTTATCATTTTTTTCCATAATCTAGAAAGGACCATACTATAATGGTTTCAACTTTTTACCTTCACCTGTCAGCCTTTCCTTACTAATGTGAAGCCATACCAAATCACCTACAATAAATTGGTGATCAACACGATGTTTGTCATGTCTTGCTTTATACTTTGATTGACTTTTCTCCAACTGATCTCAGATAGTCTGGTGTACCTACTATATTTTTTCAATGAACTTCTTGGATTTAAAAAAATTATTACATTCATCAATAGCTGAATCCTATCCATAAAAAATATTTAGAGGAAATTTAGGCAAATATATATTAAAAAATTCAAATAGAGATTTCATAGTAGAAGAATGAAGTGCACGGTTATAAACATGCTAAATATAACATAAATGTTCATCCCATAATTTGGTATGTTTACTACAATAACCCCTAAGAAAATGTACCACTGTGTGGTTCACAACCTCTATCTAACCATCGGTCTGCAGATGAAATGCAATGCTCTTATTCAACTTTGTGTCTATTAATTTCCATAGTGTTGACCAAAATTCCCTAAGAAATTGAGAATCTCGATCAAAAATGATAGAAGTGGACAAACCAAAATGAACCCATACATGTTGAAAGAACAAGTGTGTTGTACCTTCTTTTGAAATATTCTTAGTGCAATGGATCGAAACACACATCTTGCTAAATCTATCCACTACCACATATAAGTAATCATGTTTCCTTCATGACATAGGCAAACCCCTTACAAAGTCCATGAAAATACTTTCCCAGAGATGGGTAGGAATAGGTAAGGGAGTGTAAAGTCCCAGTTTCCTATTACTAGGATTGATTGTGGCACAAAGAACACACCCCTTGATATATTTGGCAACATTTTCTTACATATGGGGCCAATAAAAATACATTCTCAAATGTGTAACTATTTTACCAACTCAAAAATGACTAGAAATAAGAGAAGTATGTGCTTCCCTAATCATGTGCACCCTTTCATTTTTTGAAATGTAATGTTTACCTAAATGATACAAGAGTCCATTATGCACATGATAGTCTGATTCTTCTACCCATTTACCACTCATTAAATCCTTGTACACATCCTTACAATTAACATCATCAACATATTTTTCTTCATAACTTTCATGAGATAAAGAACCATGTTGTGAAAGAATAGATGAAACTACCGTATGAGGTCTAGAAAGCATGTCAGTAACTTTATTTTGTATACTTTTTTATACCTGATCACAAGATGAAATTGCTGTAGGAAATCCATCCAAAAAAAATGCATAGATTATTGTAGCTTGGCCTATGACTGGAGATAATGAAGGGGATGATGATTTATATGTATCACTATTTCTTTGCCCATTAAGTAATGTTTCCATTTTTTAACATTTTTAATGAATGCATACAATTCCTTATCATAAGTTAGATAGTTTCTTACCGGACCTATGAAGGTCTCAAAATGATAGCATACTGGTTTCTTTCCTTGCATTAGGATAGCTCCCATAACATAATCACTTGCATCCGTCTTGATCTCAAATGGTTTTTTCAAATCAGGAAGTGCCAAAACATGAGCAGTACTGATCTTTATCTTCAAAGTGTCAAAGGCCTTTTGCTTCTTACCTCCCCATTGAAATACATGTTTAGTACTAGTCAAAGAATTCAAGGGTGATGTAATATATGATAAATTAACAATGAATTTTCTTCAATATTTTACTTCACCAAGAAAAATTCTAACCTTAATTACATTATTGGGTTTAGTGCACTTAACTATAACCTCCAATTTTTTAGGATCAATTTTCAACTCACCATGTCCTATAATATAACCCAAATGAACCAAAGAGGTCTTGCCAAATTCACATTTAGACAATTTCAAATAATTTTTTTTCTTCTCAATGCATCCATGACTTTCCTAATATGAATCACATGATCCTCCCCAGACTGACTAAAGATCAAAATATCATCTAAGTATACTATAGCAAAATCATCAAGGAATGGCCTAAAAACATCATTCATCAAATGCATGAATTTAGCTGGTGCATTACACAACCCAAAAGGCATGACAAACCACTCAAACAATCACTATTTTGTCTTAAAAGCAAATTTCCAAATATCACCATCATTAATCCTAACCTGATGATAACCACTTTTCAAGTCTAACTTAGTTAAATAAACAACATTTCTTAATTTATCTAACAAATCATCAATATGAGGAAGCAGGTAATAATTCTTAATAATAATTTTGTTCAAAACACAAAAATAAACACACATTCACCATGTGCCATCTTTATTTGGCACTAAAATGATAGGCAAACTAACAAGAGATGTATTAGGATAAATAACACCCTTTTCCAAAAGTTTCATTACCTACTTTTTGATTTTCTCATTTTCCACCATTGATAACCTATACATGTCAATGTTAGGGAGAGGAGAATCTTGTAACAATTGAATTTCATGTTGAACTCCCTTTTTAGGGGGAAATCCTTAGGGATCCTAAAACACATCATCATAACTAGAAATTATTTCAATCAATTCTTTCTTAGGTCTAGGATCACAATTTTCCATAGCCTAGGAATATTCATAATCAACATGAGACAAAAATTCTTACTTGAACTAACTAGTCTTTTTATTTGCCCTGTTGTTACCAAGGAAAGACTAATCTTAATATGATGTTCTCTAACTATATATTTAATGCCATCCTTAACAATCAAGTACTTATTCTCTTCCCTATAGAATATTGCTTTTCTATCATAAAGATAAGGGCTTCCTAAAACAATCCCACATACATCCAGAGGAACTACATCTAGATCAACCTCATCTACTAACTTGGATGTGATGGCAAATTTCAATCTGCAAGTTTTGGTTATTTGCATCTTTACATCATCACATACCCAACCAAGTGGATAGGGTTTAAAATGGGGATTTATTTGCAAGCCTAACTTTTTAACAATCTCCTCATAAATTAAATTTTCTCATGATCCACTATCAAATAGACTGTCAATATTAGAATGTTTTGAAACAACCCTAATGTGGAATAACTCATTTTTTTTCTTATCATCATGCACATATTTTTGTTTTGAAGAGGAAGCATTATTATATTACTTAGTGCTAGAAATAGAAAGAGAAGAATAATTTTGCATACTCATGGTTGTGATCTTTGTTTCATCTCCTGAATTTGCACCCAGATCTTGAACCATAACATTAGTTTTCTTATTCTCTTCCTAAGCCTATTAGGTATTAACTCAAGATGTAATTTACAACACTTAGACTCATCATGATTTTTCTTGAAATGATTTCAAAATGGCTTAATCTCTTCTTTATGAATAGTAACAATGGATTTTTGTTTACCCTTCCCAGAATTTTGCCCTTTAGAATGCTTAATATCAGATTGCTTACTTTTAATTTTAGGAAAAAATTCTTTTGTCTATTTTCCTCTAGCCTCTAAGTGAATGGCTTTAACACATGATTCATCTAAATTAGTCAGATTGAGAACAATAATCATGTGTTTCAAGTAACTATGCAACCCACCTATGTACTTAAGTAGTGTTTCCTATGTATAAAGAGGAATATTTAAGAGTAAAGCCTTTTTTCTAAATTCTTGTGTATATTCTTGAACACTTTTACCTTTAGTTTGTCTGAAAGATTGTCAATACATCATGTCTTATTACATATAGCCTAAAGGATAAAATTGCTTTTTGAGTGCATCAATAATTTACTCCAAGTGGAAATCGAGTTACCTATGTTAATCTCGCTTTCTTTTAACCTACTCTCCCACCAGATGAGAGTTATACGTCCCATTCAAAGAGTAGCTAGGTGAATTTTAGCCTCATCATCTATAATATTTTGGACCCTAAAATATACTTCAATTTTATTTATCTAGTTATCCAATTTTTTTCATTAATCTCACCATTACGCATCAACAATTCAAATTCAATATCTAGCTTTAGTGAAGGAAGAGATTCAACAGTTTTTTTGTCTTTACTATCATTCGAAGAGGAGGAAGGTTTCAAAAAACATTTACCACCTTTATCATGCTCTATTTTTCTTTATCTTTCATGGTAAATCTCATCAATTATATCCTTCATTTCCAAGAAGGCCTATCGAAAAACTCATTTAGACTCAAAATTATCTCTTATTTTTGTAGTATGTCTTGATCCAACTTCTGGATTGTACTTGGCTAATTCTCCTTCACCTTGCCTAGATCTCAACCTTGTCAACATATACTAGCAATCCACGTGGTGAAATACAAATTACGCTCTGATACCATCAAATTGATCCATAATCGATAACAATCAAGTGTCATAGCAGTAGAAAACACACTTGAATAATAGATTGAAATCTTAAATCTTGATTTAATAAAAATCAATATTTTAAATTATTATGGAATTTAATAACAAATTTAAATATCTATAATATACTAAATTTAAAGAGTGAAATAATAATAAATGAGATAAATTGATAGAAATATTGAACCGATTTGATAACGGAGTTTGACATAATGGCCTACGTCTCCAGATCCACTCAAAGTGAGGATTGCTCCATTAAATTATCACAAAATAGCTTTACAATTTATTTAGAAGTATCTCAAATCATCTTTATGGGCTTAACTCTATAGAAGAGATACTCTCAAACCAAAATTATATAGCTTTAGGCCTTTAAAAATATCTCTAAGGCTCTAGAGCACCCTTTTAGCACACAATCTTCAATTACATTCAAAACTTGATTACAAAATGAACCCCTCACCCCTTTAGATTGGTTCACGAGTCCACAAAAGGTGGGATTGGATGATTATCCTTTTAAATTTTAAATAATATTCATAATTATCCTAAGAGCATTATTTGTGGGATTTAACATTATCCCCTTTTTTAATAATATTTATCTCCACCCTTTTTAATGGGATTTATATTATCCCATTACAATTTTATATGGAATTTTGATAATATCCCACATATTTAACTCGTGGTCTTCCACATAATTATCAAAATACCAATTAATTATAATATGTGAGAAATGAGCGAATTAATAAGCTAGCATTTAATTGGTCTATGTTGCCATGTCATCACTTATACTCAATTTGATCACAACTTTGACTGGCAATAACTTTTGCATAAAAACTTAGAATTGGTCTATTCAAAATGCATCAAAAATCTCTTGATAAGATCTACGTTATAGAAATTATCAATCTTCAATTTCATCTAGTTTACTAGCTTACACCAAGCTATAGATTGACTTGTAAACCAGGTTAGAGCTAACATGATCAAGCGCACAAAGGACATAGGTATCTATAATTGGTATAACCATAATAAAGAAAGTATCTAAGGGAGATAAAAAAGATTGATAAGCAGTCATATAGGGAATCCCCATCTGTCAAAAACCAAAAACTACTTGTTTCTAGTCATTGGGGACCAAATAGAGCATTTTTTCTTGCATTCTACCTAGGATGTGGCCTAGGCTATGGATTTTAGGTGGGAAACGTGTGTCCTATGCCATGTGTTCCTCCCATAAGCAATGGCTTGGATCAACAACTCATCCTGAGTGGTCAACAGACCTTTAGAAGGGCTCTAGGAGGTGTCTAGAAGGCCTGTCAGTGAGGGAAAGGGTTAACAAGGTGTTAGGGATGTTTGGGGATGTATATATGATATGAGAGGATCCACATAAGTGAAAAATGTCTTGAAGTAGGATAATCAAGGTTGGTAGTCTGCACATGAGCTGGTGTGTAATAATAGGGAGGAGTAAGGTCATGGGAAGTACAATTACACATGCCAACCATAATATAATTATTATTTTAAACATTTAAATATAAAATACAATATGATCATGAGGCTCCAGGACTCCTTTTGAGCAATATGAACTATAAGATCATGTACAATACTTATTATAAATTGAGTACAAATCACAACCCACACTTCAAACATTTTGGTATACCTTATTATATAGTTTGTAATTTTAAAACTATAATAATGTTTTGAATATTATTTGGCACCATTTATAAAATCAAGTAAAACAAACATGTTCTTCCTTCTATATGGTTTTAATAAGGAAGAAACTTAATAATACATAATTTTATAACCTAATGTTTATTTTATTTTTGGCATTGGATGTAGTTCAAGTGGAATTAAAGTTACGGAGATTGAGGTTGAGATCTTTCCCCATTTTTTATTTCACAATCCTCATGTAAATTTCAAGCAAATGGTAAATAGATCATAATCAAATACATGAAACTCAAATCCATACAAATTTTTGGCCCTATAAGTTTCAAATATATATATATGTATATATATATATATATGTATATATATATATATATATATATATATACATATCTGTATATATATATATATATATACATACATATATATATATATAGATATGTATATATGTATATATACATATATATATATATATACATATATATGTATATATATATATAATAATAGGTTCTCTGAAAAATATTTGTTTAAAGATATTTTCTCAAAACATTGTGCATGTTAGTTTTCATAGAAATTTCATGTATATTTGCAAATCTTTTCCTTAAACTCAAAATCTGTGAAATGGGTATTTTTGGGTTAGTTCGAAACATGGTTGAAATGATCATGAGGCTCTGTTGCATTTATTCATTTTATTTAAAAAATATATTTTGCATGTAATTATTTCTTAAAGGAAATGAGTCTCTTGTTTGTTTAAAATAAGTATGTGGTAAAGACCAACCACATAATATAACTCATTGTGTTCTTTGTGTATTGTTTAAAAGAAGTATCTTGTATGCCATTATTTCTTAGAGGAAATCAATTTCTTGTTTATGTAAAAGAAGTGTGTGATAAAGACCAACCACATAATATAATTCATTTTGTTCTTTACGCATTATTTAAAATAAGTATTTTACATGCCGTTATTTATCAGAGGAAATTAGTTTCTTGTTTGTTTAGGGTTTAGTATAGTAAAACTAAAGACCAACCAAATAATATATTAAACTGAGATAAAAATTGTGACAAAAAATTAGGGTATAGAATATAAATAATAAACTGACTATGGGGCCATAGGGCAAGATAACTATGAAAAATGAGGATGACATAACTGAAAAAATATAATTATTACCTTAAGTTTATTATGTCCTAAGTGATCATTATATGTATGTATGTATGTATAGTCTTACCGTTACCCACACAATCAATTTATTATTTATACTCTATACCTTAATTTTTTGTCACAATTTTTGATACATTCATTTTAATATATTATTTGGTTGGTTTTTACCACATACTTGTTTTATACAAACAAGCAATGGATTTCCTTTAAGAAATAATGGCATGCAAGATACTTCTATGAAAATCAAGGATGACTTAACTAAAAATATATAATTATTACCTTAAATTTATTTTGTTCTAAGTGGTCCATATACATATAAAAATTGAACATCAGCATTTAAAATTTTGAGAAAGCTTGTTGAAGATAATGCAAAGTATATAAATGATCAATTTTGACATAGTGGTAGGTCTTCATTAAACATTTTTCTAAAATGTTTGATGAACTTTTGTTCAAAATGAGTATTTGATTATTTGGCATGGTCAAAATTAAAAAAAACCTACTTATAGACTTTTGGCTATAAATAGCCTCTAAAATTTCCTTGGACATATTTTTTCCATAATTACTACTCATGTGTGGGTCTCATTCACTTTGAAATTATAGGAGACATGTATTAGTTATTTTAAATTTTAATATGTGTGTGTGTGTGTGTGTGTGTGTGTGTGTGTGAGAGAGAGAGAGAGAGAGAGAGAGAGAGAGAGAGAGAGAGAGAGAGAGAGAGAGAGAGGGTGAGTATATTCAATATATTCAAAATTATAAGTTTCCTATTATGAATTGTCTATATTTTGAAGGGAAACATTGAATGATTAAGAGTGATAAGTATTTTATAAGGTAGGCAAGGTCAACTAACAAATTTAATCTTAGGAACATGTATTTCTTCATTTATGCATCCTTAGATATTACTAACAATTGTACCAAAGGTGCAAGTTACATCAAAAGGGATGTAATTTTATATTTTTGGTAAAGCATGGTTTTGTACATGAAAAGAATTTAAATTGATATTTGTACCTCACCAGTAATCCATGATCGATGACCTCATCTCATATTTTTTGCACAATACAATATGCAATAATAATCTAATTTTTTTGGTGGAGGTGATAGTGGAAAATGAATTTGTGTGTTCCTTCATACAACATGATAATAAGCTATGCAGGGAGGAGACATTTAGTTTTATGGTGAGATTAAAAGATGGTGAAGTGGGGGAGAAGGGCAAATCCATATAAAACATAGAAGTTGTAAAATATTTTAAGGTGATCTAGGTGGTGATGGTAAGGGATAATTATAGGGTATTTTAAGTGATGGACTTGATTAACCCTGGGTAGATACACATTTAAATTTTAGTAACATGTCACATCTATCAATACAACATGTAGCATGAACAAACATAAGCTAAAATATAGACTCCAAAAGCTCAATGTCTTGTCCCCACATTAGTGATATTAAATTATTTAACTAAGCCACACGTCAGACTTGGAACCCTATCATAATCAAATCAGTGCTCATGACATCCTCATCCACCCTTAAAAATAAAAAAATGACCAATCATATATGGCACCACCTTGAAAGTTGTGGATCCCTTTGCATTGGGTATTGGCCATGTAAATCTAAAAGTTACATTGAATTTATATATGGCGTACGATATGGGCCCCTTGTATACAATATCACTTGAAATACCTTATCATTTCCCCTCACTATCGCCGTTCATCTTCATTTTAAGTATTTCACTATTTGCATGTTTTATATGATGATGCCCTTTCTTCCACAAGTTTGAGTATTATTGTGGAATAGGGTGCACAAAGGTGTCTTACTCATTTCTGGACTTATTACTCTTAGGCACAAACATGGGATAATCTTTTTGTGCTCAACATTTTACATTCGGCTATGCTAACATCAATTCACATAAGGCACAAGCCTTATGCACTCACCCAAAGTGCAGCTAAAAAAGAACTAGGGCCCATGTTGGGATAGTTATGCCATGGCACAAGTCATCAAATATAGGATTTGGTCAATTCAATGAAGGCTTTAGGAAGATTCACAGGTGCAAGCCTTTTAGGGGACTAGTTCTAGAGTCATAAGGGCACAAACAGTTATTAAACTAAGCCTAAAGTCATATTGGCACTTGAAGGTCATATGGGTGCTTTCACTTGAAATGATTATACTAAGCTCATGCTTTTAATAAGGGTAAGAACACTTGGCACATGATATATACATATAGTCATTCTATAGATTACTACTGAAGTTATTATTTATTCTAGGGATGCCATTAATGACATGATGCATAAGCTCATAAACAACATTCTTAAAATAAATGTATTGAAATTATAACATTATATTCGCATTCAAATTACAATGTAAAGACACATAAACTAGATATTACATTTAGATACAACAATCATCGCTATTAATCCAAGACTTAAACAATATAAAGTTCATAACATGAAATACATTCAAACTTATACTACTTAAAGGTCCAAAGGCTCACAAGTGAGCTTGGGTGTATACAAATGGAACCTTAATGTCATCCATGCTAAGACTAATTCTAATGGCTATCAGGTGCATGTGTATAAAGCCAACTTAAATTCTTTAGAGATTCACTGCACTATCATCACGTCTTCCTACTTCACTGGTTCAAGATCCTTTTATAGCTCTTCAAGAACATATCTACTAGGGTGGAGTGTGCATGCCAGGTGCTAAGCTAGAGCCTTGGTGACCATTTTTATAGCTCCATCACCTCATGAAGTTTGCACTATAGTTTCCACATATCACCCAACCTAGAATATTCCCTAGAAATACTAGAATCGATTAATCACCTGCCAATTGGAACAAGGTGTGCATTGATCCCTCCAACTGGCACCAAGATGCCAAAAAGTCATCATCATGCATAATGATGCCTCACATTGATATATATGTCATGATGGAATGAATCTTGTACTTACCAAAATAAGGGGCCCAACATTACCCCATACAAAATTTCTAGTTCATCCTCAGACTAGGATATCAAGGTCTTTGGTGCACAAAATTTAGGTGCACTCTCTTTAAACTCAGTGCTAAAGTTTTTGAAGACCTTAATGGAAAGAGCTTAATTTCTTTATTAGTGTTATTTATTTTGGTGGAGGTAGCACTAAGCGTAAACACATCGGTCTTTTCAGGATCCTTCTTGAAGGCCTCTATATTTTCCTTAGCCTTAATCATACTCCCATCTAGGATTTCTCCTTGCTCACAAGCCTTAGTCTATAGAGTGTGAAAGAGTGCTTCTAGTTCTATTCTTGGTTTTTGATCTAGGTGCTAAGTGCATTAACATTTTCCATGATCTAAATTTACTCTAACCTTCTTGCTGAGTACACCTATACCATTAACTTATCCTTTTCCTCTTTTGCCTACTTGAGGTGCACATCTATGAATAACACTTGGTTTAAAAATCTCAAGAAGATGGCATTAGCTACATCTGTGCCCTCCTATAGTTTCATGAAGAGGTATTCTACCTCTTTGAGCTTATAAGCAAGATCCTCCTATATCATGATGTAGAGATCTTCTTCTTCTTGTGCCAGCTCAGGTTTCATCCTTGGAAGCATCTACTCTACTAGTACATATATCTTATCAACCTCAGGGAGGTTCAAAGTATCAACATCAACTAGAAAGGATGGTTTGATTGTCTCTATGTGCTCACATATTTGTTACAACTTGAACTTAGTGTACTGTACTTCTTCTTGGGCTTTTTTATGGAGCCACTTCCATTTTCTTGCCCTACCATCATTTATAATGTTCTAGTGTGCAACCTTGGTGGCCATCTTGATCAACACATTCATATATCATATTGGGTTCATGGCATGAGGGTTTATGACAAGGGATTCATGGCCTTCCTCAATTTTTTATGTGCCCAAAATAGTTGCTTTAGGTACCTCGAAGTGAGGCTCATCCATGTAATGATCAAATGCAAACATAAGTTGCTTGCATATCCTAGTTGTGGTGGCTTGGGGGGACATGATGTCAAACATGTAAAGGTATTCATCCTCTAATCCCCTCTATGTTTTCTCTCTTATGATTAGTTCTTGGTCGTCATTATCGATACCGAACATTTTTATTTATTCTCCTTCCTCTTCACTGGTGCCACTACTCTCTTTGACACTTTTCTCAGAGGACTCTTCCACTTGTTCCTTAGGGTTTTCTTCTTTAGAATTTTCCCCTTCATCTACTTATTCTTCTTAAGGCTTATCAATTCTCACATCTAGGTTAATTCCTTCAATTCCAACATCACCTTGTTCTTGTTGGGGTTTATCGACAATCTCCATTTGCTATTTAGAGGCACCAGTATCTCTGTTTTCTTCAGGCACCCCTTCACTACTCGAGTGCACCTCTTGTATAACTTATACCTTTTTGATGGGAGTGATGGGCACTTTATTGGTTTCTTAAATGGTTATTACCATACTTTTAGGAACCTTCTTGGTCTTTTTCTCTTCCTTGGCCTCTATTTTTTCTTAGGCTAGTCTACGCTTTTCCTCAAGCACCATCACCTTATCAATATCTACCTCACTCAAACCCATTTTCTTCCACACCCTTATTTTATCCTCTTCTATCAATGAAGGTGGTGTGGAGGGTTCTTCACTAGATGAGGAGCTCATCAACTCATTTTCTTCTTTAAGCATAATGATTGTGCTAGTTTGGAGGGCCCCTACACATCCTTGGTGCTTAGATCCTTTTATTCTTATTCTTGCAAGATACATTTTCTTATGCTTTCTTCTTCTACCTCCTCTATTTTGAGCATGAGGGTATCTTTTTTTACATTCTACCAGAGTTATGATTGGGAATGCAATTGGTCCCTTAGTCTTCTTCTTTTTGTACTTTTTACTAGAGGAAACATTTTTTGGCACGAAGGTTACATGCTTCTTGGGAGTTAGAGGTGTAGTTTGTTCACCAAAGGCAATATTCAACTTGATGCACTCCTCGATATCCTCAAGTATTTCTCCCCGCTTCTTTTGGGGGGTCTTCTCCTATGTCTTTAGCACTAGATTTCATTCATCATCAACTAGGAAGGGGTAATCATCATCTTTTTTAGGGTTGACACCCTTCTTTTATGACTTCATTTCATAATAGAGGTTGAAGATGCATCTGATTATTATCTCCCTCTAGAGGGGATGGAGGTCCATTCTATCAAAGTCATCCTCCTCATCCTTAGTGGAATTTACTCTAGGGAACATATATTGGCACCTCAACCTACTCCTTTCTTAATCCATGGTCTTCACCAAGATCTCTAATTATTTTGCATTGGGAATCCTCCTTAGCACCACCATGCAAAATTTAGCAAAAAATACATAAGGTAACTTTCACTAACCAGATAGGTTTCCATCTGTGAGTGTCAGGTGAATTACAAAGAAATGCTACATCAAAATGAAGGTCATCATTCCTACTATATGTTGGGGGAGCTCCTATAGGATGCATCATTCAATCCCAAATGCCTTAATGTACTGGTCATATCACCTTTATACCCTTGTCTTATATTTTTATGAAAAGCTGGGTGGGAAGATGAAGTCTTGATACTTCAATGTTGAGGAGTCATTATGGGGTGAGAACACCTAAAGGTTATCATCATCACCATTTGACACACCAATCTCCTCCATCATAATTAACATTAGCATGGACCCCCACTTAAAGGTCTCATGTGCCTTGTGGCACTCTAATGCATTCTTAAAAATCTCCTCCATAATAAACTTGGAGATGTTGAACTTTTCCCCTTGCACCATGTGGTGGGTAATACATAAGCAGGTCTTAATGATATTATCACACCATCCATTGGGACATAACTTAGAGCTAACCAAGTGCACTATAGCCCTCATGTTGGGGTTATGTAATCCTTAATAGGGAATGTGAACCCTACCTTATAATAGCTTAGGAGTTTTGTGACCTTCTCCACCTCCACATCATCCTCCATCATTTTGAAGATGTTTGGGCCTATGCCTAGGAGCCATGTGATTCCATTGATGAGGCATGCTAAGATCTATATGCACCTCCCTATGAAATAGAAATGATCACCATAGATGTGCGAGATGAAGAATTACACCAATTCCAAAACTTGGTAGCTCATACAATTGAGTCATGCTTGTTGTTTCCAACATATCCTAGATGGAGATGTAAAATAGTGTCATGCCTACCTTCATCCTTCTCCCTGTATCAACCATCCAATCCTGGTTGAGTTCTTATGCATTGCTCGGTGTCTAATGGTTGTATTCCTTTAATCTACACATATGTGCAAAGGATACCCATTTATCACCCACTATGACCTCCAGGGGAGACTACATCTCTTTGTATGTCAGCTTTGTGCTTTCTTCAGGGTCAATTATAGTGATGCTAACACCTTCTACCAAATGTGCCTCCTTCTTAATAGTGGCTACTTATTTTACCATCCACGCCTTCTTGGCATCCTTTTACACCTGTGGCAGACATATACTTAATAATTTTTTGCCCATTCTAAATTGACTACTATTAAAGTGTGGTTGATTGATCTTTTCTAAGACCTTAATGGTGTTTGGTGATCCTCCACAGTAATAAGAATTGTGACTGTGTCTTTAGATCTCGAGCTTCATGTGTCATTAATGGTAGCCTCGATGTTTTGTAGAATTCTTACTACCTAGTTTCTCTCCCAATTCATCTCCACTCACCTCCTGTCCAATTTAAAGTAGAATTCAATCTATGTCTTATTTTAACCATTCTCAATTGGGGCTGTGGATGCTCTAGTTTTCACTGTGGTAGCATTTTCTAGTTTTTGGGTGTCTTCAGCTCTAGTTTGGCTCTCTATGTCTGGTTCATATTTGCACAAAGTTTGTAACCTAGTTAGTTTGTTGTTTGCCTATTTATACCTTAGTTTGAGCTACCTCATTAATGGCATGAAAACACATGGATTTATTGAAATCTACAAAACCTATGAAATCCATGAAAATTTTCCACCACATTCTCATTTATTATGGATCTTTGTGCTTCCACCATCACAATCATTGAATTTTCTTAATAGTTTATTCAGTGAAGTGATAGGAGATTCAAGCAGTCACTTCCCACCAACCATTGGGTGGGTGTCAGCTATCATGATGATCTTTTTCGTGTGCTTTGTTCATTATGGCATGACCTTCACCCTTCTTATGGTAACCTAGGTGTAATGCTTCTCATGCGTGTGATTTAGCCTCCTTGATTCCATCTCTCCTTCATGTTGTGATTCTTTTCAAGTGTGATTATATTTTTTTGTTGATTTTCTTTCACTTTCATCTCTTTATTCGGTCTTCCCTACACCATATAAATCCTTGTGTTGGTCCTCTAGTGCTTCATTCTCTCTTGGTGTATTACACACTATCATCTCATATGATTCCCTTTGTCTACTTATACTCATATATTTTTATATCTAAAAACTTTATGTGCCTAAAAACTTAGGTGTTTAACCTTAGGCACTTAGAGAGTGTCTATACTTAATTCACCTAACTGGATTTATGCATGTAAGTGCTAAAAGAGTTATGTTGTGGTCCTGAAAGTACCACACTTATTCTCCCTAACATAAATAAAACAAACATCAAAAAAAATTAGCGTGCATAAAATTTTATTATGGTCAACCCAATATAACTAACTTATGACTGATAAGTTAGTATTTGATGGCATAAGTGCCATCCTAATGATTATAGGGCTTTAATCTATTACTGTTGAAATGCCTAGGGAGCATTTCACCTGTCAATGTATACAGCTTGCATGTACTAATCTCCAATATAATGTGGATGGCATAAGGTCCCATTCACCTAATCCATAGTTTGCCTGGGTGTTTGAGGTACTTGGAGTCATATAACAAGACCAATGCTCCTTTAGTAAGTACCTTGTGCTTGATGTGATTATCATGCCATAATTTATAGCATGCCTTTTCTATTTGTTGGCTCCATCTTACTCGAGTGCGTGTCTCATCTAAGTGATTCAAGTATTCCAATCATGCGCTCAAAGACTCTTGGTCATCCAATAATATAATACGTGCAATACACAAAGAGGGTACTATAAACTCCATCGATAAAACTACCTCTATGCCAAACACCAATTAAAATGGTGTATCTTTATTCAGGCACTTGTATGTAGTATAATAGGCCCATAATACTACTGACACATGATTATCCCAATCTTTATGACCAATGTCATATATATTTTTGAGGCATGCTCCCAATATCTTATTAAATAAATCAATAGTGCCATTCACTTGGGGATGACAAGGTATCATCTTATGGTGTACCATAATATATTTTGTCAATAGGATTTATGTTAGGACATTAGAAGTACAATTGATTACTTTTGTATAAGTAACTAAACACAGAATTTAACCAGAAGTAATAAGTAACTAGAAATCAGAAACAACAAAGAATAGGAGATATGAGAAACAACCAATCTTGTATTAAACTCTTCCAGAAGGAAATACAATGAAGAAATCTCTTTCTCCTCACACCTCGAAGATGTACAGTAATTCTCCCTCAAGATTTCTCTCTCTCTCTCAATTAATTACAACCAACTCAATTACTTGAATTGTCTTCCCCCTTTTGTGACAATCAACTCAATTGTTGTTGTACATGCTATGAGGATCTAACCCTATTATATAGTAAACTAAAACACTAGGGTTTCATGAGCCATGCATTCTCCACCGTTATATCCACCTCTTAATCAAAGGCTCAAATCTGTTCTGCCAAAAATAGAAAAATAGACTCAAGACTAATTTTAGTCTTTACATGCAAACTAACTGTTCTCCTAAAAATAGAATTTTGGAAACGCACAAAAGTCGGTGTCAGTTTGCAAATGACCGATGTCAGCTGACCCCTAACCAATGTCAATTACTGTGTAACTAAAGATAACCGATGTTGGTTGACCCCTAACCGATGTTGGCAGGTTCTGACTGATGTTGGTCACTATGTAACCCAGCAACCTCCACATTGGCTCATCAGTGAAGCTTTTAGCTCCACAACTCAACAATCTCCCACTTGGAGATAAATAGCTGCACCTGTACCTGTACAGCAACATCCTCTAAACATCTTTGGCTTGTTGTCCCTCTTCAAGTTCAATCTTGAAGACCAACAAATGTTGAATGAAGACTCAACTTCTCCTTTGTTAACATATCAACAGGGTTCTTATCTATATGGATCTTCTCTAGCTTTAACTGACCATCCTCCTATACCTATCTAATGAAGTGGTACCTAAGCTGTATATGTTTGGTTCTTGAATGAAAGGCTGAATTCTTTGCCAAATGAATTGCACCTTGACTATCACTGTACAATCTACAACTCTCTTGCTCCTTTCCCAACTCTTCTATGAACTGAGTCATCCAAATCATTTTCTTGCTAGCCTCTGTGACTGCAATATATTCTACCTCTGTAGTAGACAAGGCAACAACCTTCTGCAACTTTGAAATCCAGCTAATTGTCATTCCACCAATAGTGAACACATATCTTGTGGTGCTTCTCCTGCCATCCAAGTCACCTGCCATATCTGAATCTACATACCCATGTAGAGAAGTGTTTGACCCTCCATAGCATAAATGCCTATTGTTGGTCCCTCTCAGATATCTGAGAATCCATTGAATTGCTTTCCAGTGTTCCTTTCCTAGATTTGCCATAAACTTGCTGACAACTCCCACTGCTTGGGCAATATCAGGTCTAGTACATACCAATGCATACATCAAGCTCCCAACTGCTGAAGCATATGGAACTCTACTCATGTACTCATCCTCATCATGTGATTTAGGACACTGTTCTTTGCTCAACTTGAAGTGTCCAGCCATAGGTGTGCATACCGGTTTTGCATCCTGCATATTGAACCTCTCCAACACCTTATTCACATAATCCTCTTGAGATAAAATCAAACTATGATTTTTCCTGTCTCTCTTAATACTCATGCCAAGGATTTTCTTTGCTGCTCCTAAATCTTTCATGGCAAATGTGTGAGCTAATTTTACCTTAAGCTCAGTAATTTCTAGCATGTATGAACTTGCAACAAGCATATCATCTACATACAGTAACAGGATAATATAACTACCATTATCCAATCTGTTAAAATAAACACAATGGTCAGATTGACATTTACTAAAGCCATGCTCTGTCATAAACCTATCAAATCTCAAATACCATTGTCTTGGAGCTTGCTTAAGACCATATAAGCTTTTCTTCAACCTGCACACAAGTTTCTCCTTAATTTTGACCTCAAAACCTTCTGGCTAATCCATATATATCTCTTCATCCAAATCTCCATGAAGAAATGTTGTCTTAACATCAAGCTACTCAAGATGCAAATTCTCAATAGCAACTAAAGACAATACAGTCTGAATAGAAGTCATCTTTACTACAAGAGAAAAAATTTCACCAAAATCAATACCTGGTTTTTGTGCAAATCCCTTTACTACCAACCTGGCCTTATGTCTCACTTGTCCATTCTCTCCTTCCTTTAACCTGTATATCTGTTTGTTTTTTAATGCTTTTTTTTTGGCTGGCAACTCAACTAAATCCCATGTATGGTTCTCTTCCAAGGAATCAATTTCCTCATTCATGCCATGCTCCCACTATTTTCTAGATTCTACCTGCATTACCTCATCAAAACTTGTTGGTTCTCCACCATCAGTGAGCAACAAGTAGTATAAAGAAGGGGAATAACGAATTAGAGGTTTACTTACCCTTTTAGACCTCCTTATGGGTATTTGAGACTCATTTACAGCTTGTTGTCCGCCCAAATTTCCTTCTGACAGTGATCGATCCTAGTCATCTCTGATCGATGCCAGTCTGCACCTGACTGACATTAGTTCTACCTGACCGATGCCACCGATGTCAGTTTCCACCTGACCGACATCAGTTTCTACCTGATCGACATCGATTTACACCTGACCGATGTTGGTCTCTGTGTTTTCCTGTGAGTGATGATTTTTACCCACAAGCTCATTTTGGATCATAACCTCTTCCAAATCAAGATTGCCCTACTCAAAATTATTCAGCCTCTTGAGCTGATCACTATACATCACCTTCTCATTGAAAACCAAGGCTTTCTATTTCTTAAATGTGTCAAAAACATCAGATTTCTTCTTTATGCAATAAATCCATACCTTTCTTGTAGCATCATCAATGAAAGAAACATAATACTATGATCCTCCAATAGAAGCTACCTGAGTTGGTCCCCACACGTCTGTGTGAACAAGCTCCAACTTGTGCTTCTTTTTTGTTGACCCAATTTTGAGAAACCTCACTTTCTTCTATTTCCCAAAAATACAATGCTCACAGAAATCTAGATCTATGCTTTTCAAATCTAAAAGTTTACCTTTTGACTTAAGAACACTCATTCCCTTCTCACTCATGTGACCAAGCCTACAGTGCTAGAACTTTGCATCTACATCTAAATTAGATAAAATAGAAGGAGACTAATCAGTAATACAAGTAGATAGATAAAGTGTACCTACTCTCTTACCTCTGGCTAATACAAGTGCACCCTTGGAAACTTTCCAAGATTCAACTGTGAGAGTTATTGTGCAACCCTCATCACCCAAATTTCCTATAGAAATCAGATTCCTCTTCAGGATGGGTATATGCATGACATCCTTCAACACCCATGTGTTGTCATTCTGCAATTTCAACTGCACTTTTTCTTTGCCAACAATTTAACAAGGCTCATCATCCCCTAAATAAACTTTTCCAAAGTCTCCATGGACATAATCATTGAAAAATTCTCTATTTGGGGTTGCATGGAAAGAGGCACCAGAATCTAAAACCCATGATTATATTTTATTATCCAAAGAAAATATAAGAGCATCCTGTGCAACAATACCTACAACTTTTGCTTCTTTATTACCTTTATGCTGATTTTCTTTGTTATCCTTCAACCAATAATCTTTCTTTGCATGCCCTTTCTTTCCACAATTCCAGTAGGTTATACTTCCATTTCTGGATTTGGATCTACTTCCCATCATTGACCTTGATTTCCCTTGATTGCCCTTCTCTCTTTGCCTTCCCCTACTTTCAATACTTAAAGCATTACCTGATGTTTCTCATGTGATTTTCCTATGAATTTATTCTTTCAAGATTACACTAACAACATCATCAACTTTCAAGATATTTGAAGCAGATGCAGTATTACTAACTGCCATTACCAAACTATGCCAACATTCAGGTAAAGAGCATAAGATTAAGAGAGCCTTAATTTCATCATCAAAAACTATTTTGATTGAAATTAATTGATTTACTATTGCATGGAAATCATTAAGATGACTAGATACAGATCCACCTTCTTGTATTTACAAATCAAATAATTGCTTCATAAGATATACCTTATTTGAAGTTGAGGGTTTTTCATATAAATTTGCCAAAGTATCCATTAACTCTACCGTTGTCTTTGCCTGTGATAAGTTGGAAATCATAGAAGATGCCAGGCTCAACCTTATAGATCCAAGAGCCTTTCTATCAAGAACATTCCATTCTTCATCTTTCATATCTGTGGGCTTCCTTGAAACCCCACCCAATGGTAAATACAGATCTTTCTGATATAGATAATCTTCAATCTACATCCTCCATAATTGATAATTCTTGCCATTGAATTTCTCCATTCTTAGTTTACTTTCTTCTGCCATTGCTTTGCTCCCACTCAATCAGAAACCCCTGTGAGTGAATTCTGTAATCAACAAACACTAACACGCTCTGATACCACTTGTTAATGTATACACATAGCTCTAATACGACTTGTTAGGACCTTAGAATATAATTGATTACTTTTGTATAAGCAACTAAACACAAAATTGAACCAGAAGTAATAAGTAACTAGAAATCAGAAACAACAAAGAATAGGAGAAAGAGATTTCTTCATTGTATTTCCTTCTGGAAGAGTTTAATACAAGATTGGTTGTTTCTCATATCTCCTATTCTTTTCTATTTATAATTTCTAGTTACTTATTACTTTTGGTTGAATTCCGTGTTTAGTTGCTTATACAAAAGTAATCAATTGTATTCTAAGGTCCTAACAATTTACATGGTTTCATTGATGAAGTGTGCATCATGGTCGCTAGTCAAACTAATCAAGAACCCATAATGATTAATGATGTTCTCCTAGATAAACCTTGTTATGGTGGTGAATATGCAATATTTGGTTAGCATTGCCTTGACCCACTTGGTGAATTAATCTATGGATGTTAGAATGTATCATGCACTTGTGTGCCTTGTAGCAAGAGCAATAGGCCCAATAAAGTCAATGGCCTAATTTTAAAATAGTGCATGTATAAGGATGGGAATGAGAGACATCTCATCTTGTTGGTTTGGTTTTTCTATGCACTGGTAGATGTCACATGCTTTGGTGTAATATTTCATGTCTTGGAATAGAGTTGGCAACCACAAGCCATATAGTAGCACCTTGAATGTTGTAGCATATTCAATGCAATATCCTCCTACAATCCCTTCGTGTGTCTCTTTCAAGACTGAGTCCCATTCATGCTCTAGTTACATCATTTTAGGACCTCATCATGTATCAACTTGTATAGTTCCTTGCCAATGAGTTGAAAAGGGGTAGCATGAACTGCAAGCTGATTCTTTTCCTTGGTTATCATAGTTTGGGACACAGATATAGATATAAAAAATGTGATGATCTCCACCAAGTATTTTGAGATGCACTGGACCTTGTAAAGTTATGCATTTGACATATCATCTTTAATAGACACTTTTACATCATCATAGTTGATACAAGACATATGGTCTAGGTCCACATTTTATTTTCCAAGTTTTTCTATAATAGAGAACTGAAACTCTTAAAATAAAATAATACATTGACATATGCACCCATAGAGAATGAGCTTGTTTACTAGGTACTTAAGTGCCTCATGATTAGTGAAGAAGATGAAGGGCATCATAAATAAATATTACCAAATTTTTTATAGAGCGTAGACCATGGAAAGTGATTCACACTCAATTATGGTGTAATTTTGCTCTGTCTGGTCAGTTTTTTTCTTGTGAGAAAAATGGGATGATCCATTTTGCCTTCACCTAGTTTTGCCAAAATGGCACCAATTATAGAGCTAGATACATCAACGTTGATGTGGAATGGAGTCACCAAGTCAGGAAATTATAATATCAACGTGCTTGCTAATTTAAGATTTAGGGTCTCAAATGCATCTTCTTGCATTACACCTTGATTAAATGGATCATCCTTGCACAAGAGATCTTTTAGCGGTGCTACGATCTTGGCATAATTCCTTATGAACTTCTTATAGTACCTATAATGTCCAAGGAAGGTGCTAACATCTTTCTACATTGATGGGGTCTAGAGCTGAAGGATGATGGCAATATTTGCTGGATCAATGAGCAAACCATCCTTATAGATGATGTGCCTAACTAAAGTGATAAATGGTGTTGCAAAAAAACAATTCTTGAGGTTCAAATAAATCTACAACTACTTGAACCTCTCAAACATCAGGTGTAAGTTATCATAGTGATCCTTTACTAATCCATACATAGTCCAATTATCTAAGTAATATTGGCCATTTTTGGCCCACATACCAAGCTTATGCCTAGATATACAAATTGAGCAGAGTTCCACAGCTTTGAAGGTCAAACAATAGTTTCATGAACAAGTCTGGAAGAGCTTGTAGGATAAATAAGCTAAGTACAAAATCCTTTTTGGGGGCCAAGTCTTTGGGCTAATGTTTAATTATTTTGGGCTTTTATTTTGACTAAGACTTAAATTCTCTCAGACAAATTATTTTGGGTCTTTATTTTTCTAAAATCTTTTAGAACCCTTTTTGGCTAAGTGTTGGAAATTCTCTTAGATAAAATGTTTGAGGTAAAGTTTCTGAAGGCATGAATTCTTTCAAGGAAATTATTCTGCAACAATTTCCCTAAAGACCTATTTCTTTCGAAGAAATTATCCGTATCAAAAATGGCCAAGTGAAAATTCTCTCAAAAAATTTGTCTGTAGTAAAAGCCCAAGGGTCAATTTTTTTTGGAAAATTATCCAAACAATTTTTTTGAAGGGTCATTTTATAAAAAAGTGGTCCAATGCAAAAATCCTGAAGGGGAAATTTTCAAGCAAAGTGTCCTATACATTTTCCCAAAGGTCATTTATTGTAGTAAAGTATCCCAAATATTTTTTTTAAGGGTACTTTTTCTTTGCCAAAAGGACCAAATCAAAAGTTTTGAAGGGTCACTTTTTCAGGCAAAGTGTCCTATACATTTTTTGAAAAGGTCATTTCTGTAGCAAAATGGACCAATGCAAAAGTTCTGAAGGGCCATTTATTTGACAAAGTACCCAAAACAATTTTCTCGAAGGGTTATTTCTTGGGAAATTATCCAAACATAAAATCCAAAGGGTCATTTCCTTAGCTAAGTGGTCCAATATAAAAATCTTTAAGGGTTGATTCTTTCAATAAAGTGTAGAAAAAGTCCTGAGGGGTCATTTCTTCAAAAAAAGAGCCCTATACAATTCTCCTGAAGGATAATTCTTTCAGGAAGGTGGCCCAAACAAAAACCTACAGATAATATTTCAAAGGAAATAGCCTAGGGTATTTATTTTCCAGTAGGGTGAAAATGTTCATGCTAATGTCAATTTTAGGCCCTGATAAATAACCATTTAATTTAAAAAGACCACTGGAGCTTAAAATTAATGTCCACATGCCCATTATTTAATGGTCTCATGAACATATTTGATGGTCATGCAAATATCAAATTTAAGCCATAGTAAAACCAAATTCTTTGATCTTAAATTTGATGGTCACACGAATGTTATTGATGATCATACGAATGTCATTTGATGGGAACACAAACATCAAATTTAAGATTATGAAGTAACTATTGGAGTTCAATAGTGGGTTCTAGTAGATCAATTGTTGGTATTTAATTGAGCATCTAAGATCAACTATACGTGAGCAGGTGAAAAGGTCAAGGGGCTTAGAGGCCACCATGTGGATTAATCATAGGAGCAGATAGATTAATGAGCAGATCTAAGGATCAAACATGTGAGTGTCAAGTGTCAATAATGCATTAGCTTAGGTAAAATATCTAATGGTATGCATTCAACCTATGAGATGAGATTTGATGGTGTGAACAAGGGCCAAAGTCAATGGAGCTTGAGTTGGTTTGCCGATAACCAATGAAAAGGATCAAGTTGAGACATTTTTGACTAAGGTTGATGGAGCAGTTTGACTCAGGTAAAGGAAATGAATGGACCTAAGCTGGTAGAAAATACATAGAACTAAGCTTGAACTCGACCCAAGTTGAACCAATAAATAATAAGGACCAAGCATTACCAATAGGGATCTACAGAGATAGATTAGGTCATTTAGACCTTTTATAGATCAAAGGTCAGCAAGTTGGTATCTAAATGGGACTAGGCATTAAGAAAAGTATGGGCAACTATAGGAAAACCAATGGCCTTAGATTAGTTTTCCACCTATAGATGAACCTATGACCTAGATATGGAAATAGAATGAATATGTGATAAATACAAAGGGGTCTATCATCAATAAAGTAGGTATTAACCACCATTTAGGGCATGGCAATGTCAGTATCAGGATTTGATCCTCATGAACATGTCAAGTGGACTTAGGGTCCCAAGGTGGTAAGCTAGTAATTAGAGAAGCAATTAAGGGAATTATTTCCATTCAAATAGACTTTGGAACTATGCATAATAAGTCCTTATCTTCTAGTAGAATTTTTTGGCCAATGAGAGGAGCTTAAGGATTATTGAGATAATAGGAGATCTATTTGGTGATCAAGGCATGCAAACAAAAAGTTATCAAGTGATACCACCTCACTTCTTGATCTCGAGGACTTTCTTCCACTCTGTAATGCATTATTCCCATCTATCTTTCTCTCTTGTACTATATATAGAGGCTTTTTAGCCAAAAAAAGATCCTCTCAGTATTTTCTCTACTCCCTCTCTTGGGCATGACCAAACTCTACCAAGATGGAGCTTGTAACCTATTGAGATGAATATGAGACTATTTTAGATTTCATTGTTCTAGTATAGTGTGTACATGTTAGATTTGCATATGTTGTAGAGGTTTATTCCTCGTCAAATTATGATCTCACTTAGCTACTAGTTCATCTTGTTTTACAGGTCATGTTTAGTGTTCTACATGTTTTGATTGAAGCCCACATGTGGATATTGTGATTGGTTAGTGTCTTTCTCTAGACCTCTTCATCATTTCCCTCAGCTTATATCATTTGGTGAACCTCTTCATGCAACACTAATGTATGACATATATTTAGAATTTGAGATCTAGTCTTGTGCTTGTTTCATTAGTGTTTAAGAGTCAATTAGGGTAGATCAACCCATAATTTAGGTGCATCACCACTATTAGATTAGGATTACATTTTATGTTATATATATATATATATCTCTCTCTCTCTCTCTCTCTCTCTCTCTCTCTCTCTCTCTCTCTCTCTCTCTCTCTCTCTTTTCCTTTTCCTTGCTCATTAGTAGGTTGTAATAGTGTTAAAATGAGCTAAAATGATGCATCAAAAGAGCTAGCCTCATTAAAAAATCCTAGAGGTCTGACCCTATTATAGAATACCCACAACCTGGGGTAAGTCCCATGTTGAGATAGATTTAGAAGTAGGACCTGAACACTTCTACTTCTAGCTAGGGTGAGAGCTAGATCTTTAACAAGTACACTTGGAGGACTTGTGAATGAAGTCCTTGAAAGTGGTGATCACCACTTAGGAGAATACAATTGGTGCATTCTTCAGTCCAAAGGGCATCACATTGTATACAAAAAAACCCCATTCTATCATAAATTTAGTTTTGGGCTTGTCCTCCTCCATGATCTAGAATTGATGGTATCTTGAATCCATAGATAAAGGTGTATATTATGCAACCTATGATGCCATACAAGATTTCATCAGTGAACATAGTTGGTATGATGAGCTCAGAATATGGTTCATTATTGACATGCTATTTTCCTCAATTCATCTCTTGAAGGATATTATCTTATGCAAATCTTAGATTGTTAGATAGCTATTACATAGAAAATAGATATTTGTCTTGTTTATATTGAACCAAAGACTAAACCTTTACTTTGTCATTAATGTCTAATATATAACATGTTTTAGTAATTTTTGTTGTGAAGAATGCTAAAAAAAAATTAGGCAATGTATAGTGAACGTGCAATTTTGATCTCCATCCAGTAGAACTACGAACTCTGCAAGCTTGCTTCTATGGACTCTACAGGCTTGTTTCTATAGACTCTGTAGGCTTGCTTCTACAGACTCTATAAGCTTGTTTATATGGACTCTATAGGCTCATTTCTATAGACTTCGTAGGCTTATTTCTATGGACTCTGTAGGCTTGTTTCTACGGACTCCGCAGGTTCATTCCTCTCGACTCTGCATGGTCAATTCCAAGAATTCTATAAGGATGAAGCTACAAATGGGAAGCTGGCAGCCAGATAGGATAAGAGAGAAGCATTCCAGCTGGAATCAAATAAGGAAAATAACTGCCTACTATTTTGTAGGATTTACTTTTGATAAAGTTGTATATATATATATATATATATTTGGATCTTAGGATTATTATAAGATAGGATATCTATTTTATCAGAATAATTGAATTTCTTAAAAATCCAATCTCTTATTTTTGGATGAATAGATTGACCAAGGAATCTTATTCCTTTGCATCCTATTTTGAGTTGATTATATTAGTATAAAATGTAAGATTTTCATATATATTTAGAGATAGATATCAGATGATAGAGAGCAAATAATACAAGAAAAGATTTGTACAAGCATATTATAGGTTTTAGACATATTGTAATCATTTCAATTTTATGAATTAAGACTTCAACTTCTAGCATTGATTAATCTTTGTTCCTAAGTCTGAGAGGAGCAAGGGCCCACTCTCCTTAAAACTAAGAATTATGTATGGTATTTATGTTATGTTTTACTAATTCATTGTTATAATTAATTAAAATCTTGTTAATATTTATATTTATTTATAAAAACATCAAAATAAATTCATAGTTTAAAAAGTATTTTCTTATTCCAAAGTCATTTCCTTTCTAAGCAAAGTGTGTTTTCTTTTACAACAGATGTGTGAAAAAAAAATTATTTTTTTAGTTAGGAGTGTGAATTTACTTTCCATGCAAGCGTAAATAGGAGTGTGATTTTTAATTTTAGCAAAAAGAGTGGATTGGTTTGATTTCTTCCTTTTCAGCAAAAGAGTGAATCACGTAGTTTAGGACACATTTCTTTCTTTAGTCAAAGTTGGAATAAGACAATCAAACACCCTCATAAGCAACTTTCTAGATCTACCATCCCATACCTTATTGTAGATAGCTTTGGATACTAGCCCTGGTTGATAAGACATCAATTGAATATTGATTAAATGAGGAGTTAAATGACACTCATTATTTTTGGTGCCGTTGTTGAGGAACATAAGGTGTTAGTAAGGTAAGAATTATTGGTCTAGAGTGAAAACATTGTAAAAACCCATAAAAATTCAAATTTAATAAATTAATGTACCATTCGAGAGATTTTAAAGGATGATTCATCCCAAAGTTTCCACCAAGAAAACAAGTTGACACTCCTTCAACATCTCTGAGTAGTGAACCAGAAGTTACAAGTGAAATCTATTTGCAAGAATGTTTTGAAACTTGGATAGAAACCAAGCCATTGCCACAAGCAAGCCCTATAGGACAAATTCCTAGGGATCAATCTCTTGCAGGAAGACACTATTTAAAAGTTGCCAAGGATTTAAAAGAAGCATTTAAAAAATCTGAAACTGAAGAAAATTTTGAAAAACTCATAACTAATACCACAAATATTCAGTGGAAAGATCATCCCAACTTTGAAACATCATCAGAAGAAGAAATGGATCTCCAACAAAATCAACAACTTGCACAACCAAGAAGGACTTTCTCCTTTCTTATTATTGCAGATCCTAATGATCAAACCCCCATGAAAAATATTTCACTAGCTCATCTGTCAAATTTTTGGAAAAGATATATAGAAGATCCTAATCAATTCCTATTTAAGTTTAAGGTGCTATGTCAAACCTATGATTACACAATAGATGGCCAAAAATTGAAAATATTTCCCTCTACACTCAAAGATACAGCTATGAGATGGTTCATGGGGCTTACCTGGTGATTCTATTAGAACATGGGATGACATGGAAATAGAATTTTTGAATAAATACCAATATTATTACTGAGTGCAAAAAAAAAAGAGAATTTATTCAAAATCAAACAGAATGAGGATGAATCTTTAGAGGATTATTTGGATAGATTCATGTTCACTCATAAAAGAAACAATTATCCACTCACTGAAGATGTTCAGAAATTGGTTTTCTTGAAAGGGTTGGATGAAGACACTAGAGATGCCTTAAATCTAATGAGAGGTGAAGATATAAATAAGTTGGCTTTTGATCAAATTTTTTAGCTTTGTACCAACTACTCTCGAATGAAACTTGGAATTAAGAAAGGAAGATTTGGGAAATCTAATGAACTGGGTAAGTTAATAGAAGAATTTGCTAATCTAAAGACAGATATCCTAGTTACACTAACTAGTACTTTGGATGGCCTTCAAGCTAAGGCAAATTCAATAGAACCCTTAGAAATCTACTGCCCTAAGTGTAGACAGAAACACACCCTTAGAGAATACCCCTTAGATAGAACCAATGTTTCATCATGCAAAATTTGTGATGCAAAAATCATGATACCAAACATTGTACCCTTCTGCCTGTTTTAAAGAATCAAATAAAAACACAAGTCTAGTCCACTGAAGAAGTAAATTATATTCAGAGACAAAACTTTACCTCATAAAACCAGGCTCAAGGATAGTTTAATGCAAAAAATTTAGTTAATCCATGGATGGCACCATGGAATGTCTTAGTTCCTTCACTTTTTTAGAATCAACCCCAAATTCTATCAATTCAAAATCCACGGGCAGGATAAGATTGGATGCCAACACCCCCATGGATGGTGCCATAGCCACAACAACAATGGGTACCACAATAGCAATGGATGCCACAACCATATCCATAATGGAATCAATAGTGGAACCCATAGCTACAATTCACCTAACTAAAAAGACCACTTCAATAGCAAACTATTATGCCACCCCTAGTTATTCAGTAATAAGGAAAAATAAATCAACCCTCAATGCCTGCACAACCAATAGAAAATATGAAAAATAAATAACCAACCCCTGTTTATATTAATGAACAAGAATAAACAATCAATGTTGGAGCTATTGAGTGTTCTAACATAAATTTGAGATCAGGAAAAACTATACAAAAACCTCCAGTTTTCATTTTTGAGATCCCTGATGAAAATGAAAAAATAGAATCATCTCGGAGAAGTCAAAATCAAAATGAGCCTTGAAGTAAACAAAGGAAACACTACTGCACCAGTAGTTCCTTTTCTCGAAAGAGTAAAAGAAATTGGTATTAAACTAGAATCAAACTTGGTCCATGAGTTGCAAAAGATCAATATTGAGGTACCCCTTCTACAAGATATTAGGGATATACCTAAATTAAACAAGATCATCAAAAAAAAATTGTATCAAGACACCTGGGAGGAAAGTAAAATATCCAAGAGCCATTCATGTTGATGGAAAAGTTGTTGATTTATTAACAAAAAAACTATTAGTTTCAAAATATGTAGATTTGGGAAGCCCAGTGATCACAGTCACAATCGGAGGTAAAGAAATTCCTAACGTCTTGGTAGATTTGGGAGCAGTAATTAATGTTATGACAACTGATACTCTCCATACATTATCTCTTATGATATTTCAACCCACAACTACCATTCTTTAAATGGCAGACCAGTCTGTAACTAAACCAGAAGGGACTATAGAAAATGTTGAAGTACTAATAGAGTCTTGGGAGTATCTAGTAGATTTCATGGTCTTATAACCCAAAACAAAGAATCTAGGATATCCCATAATCCTAGGTAGACCATGGTTGGATACTGTAGTAGCATTAATTGATTACAAGTCAGGAGAAATGACTATTTTTAATGGGATAAAGTCTAAATGCATCTCTTTATATCCTCCTGCAAAACTATTAATAAATTGCATACAAGAACTTTGGGTGGATGAATCAGACAACACATTAAACAACATTTATTTATTAGCTATGATCATAGTTAAAAAACACTTGGAAGAATTGAATGGATACATATACCCAAAATCTACAGACTCTATTAGTGCAAAATCTATGAACTCTACTAGTCTGAAAGCTATGGACTCGGCCAGTCCAAAAACTATGGACTGCTTTAGTTTAGTATTCTTGGGTCAGATAGAATATTATGAAACCTTCACTTCTACTTTTTCTATTATTTCTTCATCATATGATCATGGAGTGATTCAAGAAAGTTTGTGAAAATTGGCAGACTAACAATAAACTCATTTTTAGATGCATTCCATTATTTTTTAGCAAGACTAATTCCTCTTGAAAAAAATTTATTGATAATGTAACCATGTTTCATAAGCTACCTCCTCATCCATGTCCTCTGAACTCATTGACTAGTGTGTTTAAACAAATAGAATCCAACTACCCAGGTACAAAACCAATCATGGTATTACCTGGAAAGATTTTAAACATAAATAGTTGGTTAACAAATGAAGAGGAAGATCAACTCTTTGAATTACTAGAAAGACATACCAAGGCTTTTTCTTAGGATTATACTGACATGAAGGGAATTCACCCCAACATATGCACTCATCACATTTACACATAATCTGTCAAACCGGTCAGACAACCATAAAGAAGAATAAACCCAACATTAAAGGATATAGTCAAAATAGAGATCCAAAATTTGCTAGAAGTTGGGTTTATTTACCCTATCTCAGACAGCGAGTGGATTTCACCTCTGGTAATTATGCCAAAAAAATGGAAAGTTAAGGGTATGTGTAGATTATAGAGAAATGAATAAAGCAACACTAAGAGATTACTTTCCTTTACCTTTCATTGATCAAGTTCTTGACAACTTGGTAGGAAAAATATATTTTTCTTTCCTGGATGGGTTTAGTGGGTATAACTAGATAACGGTAGCAGTTGTAGATCAAGATAAAACCTCATTTACCTACCCTTAGGGTACTTTTACTTATAGAATACTTCTATTTGGACTTTTTAATGCTCCAACAACCTTCCAAAGAGTAGTTCTAATAATATTCTCTGACCTTACAAATGATTTTATTGAGGTATATATGGATGGTTTCACCATTTATAGTGGAACTTATGAAGAGGCTCTTACCAACTTGGAAAGAGTATTGATCAGATGTGAGGAACATCAATTATCTTTGAGCTATGAGAAATTTTTGTTGATGATGGATGAAGGAATAGTCCTACGACACCATATTTCTACAAAAGGCATTCAAGTAGATAAAAAAAAGTTGAAATAATTTCCAATTTACCTATTCTACAAATACAAACTAAAATTAAGAGTTTTTTGGGACATGTTGGTTACTACAGGTGCTTCATAGATAAGTTTAGCCAAATATTTGCCCCTATGTTTGCCTTGCTTACAAAAGATAATACATTCGAATGGAGTGATAGTTGCTAGCAAGCCTTTGAGACCATCAAAGCTAAACTTGTTACTACTCCAGTATTGAGAGGACTAGATTGGACTAAGCCATTCCATATATACATAGATGCTTCCAATACAACACTAAGAATAGTCCTTGGACAAAAGGATCAAGAGGGTAACATGTATGCTATATATTATATTAGCAAAATATGACACTTACTGAAAGAAATTACACCACAACTAAGAAGGAATTCCTAGCTGTAGTCTATGTAGTTAGAAAATTTAAACACTACATAATAGGCTAAAAGGTATTTATCTATACAGACCATTCAACTATTAGATATCTTACCAAAAAACTAATTATGGGAGGTAGGATTATTAGATGGTTGTTGATCTTACAAGAATTTGATGTTACTATTATAGATAACCCAGGGAAGTCTAATGTGGTGGCTGATTTCTTATCAAGAATGAACACTATAGATGAAGAAGAACCAATGAAAGATGACTTTCTAGATGAAAAACTATTTACTATTTCATCAAAATATTTTTAGTTTGCTGATATAGCCAATTACCTCGCCATAGGGAAGTTTTTTCTACAATTTTCACAAAAAAAAGAAATATTTAATCAAAAAAAGTTCTTTTAAATGGATTAATGGAATGTTATTTAAACTTGGACTTGACCATGTGTTTCGTAGGTGTGTGAAAAATGGTGAAGCTTATGATATCATCAGATCTTGTCATGATGAATTAGGAGGAGGTCATTACTTAGCTCAAAGAACCATACATAAAATCTTAGGAGCAGGATACTATTGGCCTCATCTTCATCAGCAAGTAAAAAGATATGTCAGACACTGTGATACTTGTTAGAGAATTAGATAGCTTACTCTTTTAATAGAGATGCCTCTACACCCTCATCCTCAATTAGTTTTAGAACCATTTGAGAAATGGAGAATTGATTTTATAGGTCCTGTAGATCTTCCTTTTAGAGGAAAAGAATATCTCCTAGTATGTACAAACTACGTGACCAAGTGGGAAGAAGTGAAAGCATTAACTCATGCTAGAGAATAGATGGTAACTAATTTCTTATATTTCAAAATCATGTAAAGATTTGGTGCTCCAAGGGAGATAGTCTCATATCAAGGACCACAGTTCATGTCAAACATGATAAATCACTTCATGTAAGTATATCAAACTCAGCATAGAAAAACATCTCCATACCATCCATAGGTTAATGGGCAAGTTGAAGTCACTAACAGAGAACTGAAACTATTTTAACCAAGATTGTTAATTCTAGTAGAAAGGATTGGTACCAGAAGCTGTTTGGGCCTATAATACTACTTATAAAATAGAAACTAGATTTTCACCTTATGAATTAGTTTATGGTAAGAAGCCTTTATTCTCTATTGAATTTGAATTACAAACTTTGAAAACAATTATATAAGTAGGAATTGAATTAGAAGAAATACAGAAAGAAAGACTCCTACAACTTAATCAACTTGATGAGATAAGGATGGAATCACTACAAAGAATTGAATTGGTACAACATTAAAGAAAAGTTTGGCATGATTCACATATCAAGAAATGAAAGTTTTAGAAAAGAGATTGGGCACTGTTGTTTGATTCCAAATTTCAACAATTTAAAGCAAAACTACAAATGAGGTGGTTGGGACCTTATCATATTGAGGAGGTCTTTAGAAATGGTTATGTTAAGATAATACCTATTGATGACAGTAGAAGAGCTCTATTAAACAATGGACATAGATTGAAGCTCTATCAAAAACCTCTCAACAAAGAAGAATTTATTCAAAAGGTAAAGGATGAAGTAACTATTCTAGAGAGCTCTGCTTCTTCCAAAGAACATGCTCCTTGATAATCCTACAGTATCAAATATATATATATATATATATATATATATATATATATATATATATATATATATATATATAGTGAAAATCCTTTTAGAGACACTATTGACAATGCATGCCCATAAAACTAGCTTGTTGGTTCGTTATGCATTGCAAAAAGGGCTTTGGCTAGAAAACCAACAATGAATGGCCAAAGGGCAAAAATAAAATTTATAATAAAAAAAAATAGAGAATCTCATCATGTCACTATGATTGGTCATCTCCATGCAATAAACTAATCCATGCAAACTTATTTGTGCATGACACATGGCAAGCAAATGATACATCTAAGTTCAAAGTAAGTAAGAAATATATTTTATTTATCTATGATTAGTTAACTAATTATCTTAGATTTAATTAAGACTTATTCTATGGAGATGACCCAAATTTGAATCTTCCAAAAAATAATGACATGACATATGCCATAATAAAAAAAATATGCAACTGAGCTACCAAAGGTGTATGGATAAGTGTGCAGCTTTGATATAATCAATTGAGTCATCAATTATGATAATGACAGGACATCATAAAAAGGGGTTTTAAATGAAGTAATGAATCACTGTCACTGTCAAAGTGACATGTCATCATTTCACCTAACTTGTATTAATGAAATAAAGTGGCTGGCACACTCCATAGAAATATGTAGTGCCTAACTATATTAAGTCATCAGATCAAACTATGAACTCATGCAATTTTAGCATTTCATATAAACCATTTCATTTCTATAGACTTCAATAGAAGCTATTCTACAGATCCTCCATGATTTTTGCCTTCCAATCTTTAGTGACTATTGCCTCTCAATTTTAACAAAAGACTAGTCTACACCTCAATCAGAGTTAAAGGAATAGAGTTGACTATAAATTTGCAAAGAAATGGGATAGAAAATGAGATCAAAGCTGAAGAATGCAACAAAGTTTCATAAAGACAAAGATTCTATGGTAGTGTTTAGAGCCAATGGCTAGCTACCTTTCATTGAAAAGTTCTAGGGCTTCGATGAAACAATGGTAAATGAATTCATCACTAATCTCGCCCTTGAATTTTCAATTGTGAAAGACTTTGTTATTCCTATTACAACTCAAGTTATAATCCAAGTTATAAAAGTTATAGAAGAGGGAATGAGAGCTACAGGAAGAATTTCATTCAGTGATTTAATTAGTTAGTTTAATGGTAATGAACAGACTGGGACTTCATGTCTAGTAGATTCCAAGGGAAACTCAAAAGGGATTAGTAAAAATTCACTTCTTGAAACCTAGAAATATGTAGCTAATGGGTACTCAAGTATATCATTTATGAGGGGAAACACAATATTTTAGGAGGAGATGCCATGAAAATGTTAATACATCTTAAGCATGGGAGACAAAACCCTCAGTACAAAATTAACCTCCCATCCTTTTTATATGGTGCTCTGCAAGTTATGTCTACAACCCCTAATGCTGCTCTTAGGCATCATGTCCTTATTCATCTCATTATCCAAAATCACTTCCTTTAGTAAGGATAAGAGGTCTGGGAGGAATTTCAAAATAGTATAGCACAATAAATTCTAAATTTCCCTACACAAGAAACTTCAAATTTACCAGAGGAACACTCATCTCCACCTGCTACATCAGCTAAGAAAACAACACCAAGGAAGATATAACATAATGTAGTCCCAACATAAATTCCTTCTTCTTCTTCTTCAAGAAGAATCATAAGATCTCAAAACCCTAAAGTTTCAAGGTCCCCACAAGAACCTCATGAATCTATAGTGAAACTAGTTCCCTTGTTAGGAAGAAGAAAATTGAGATGAAATATTGCTACCAAACCTAAGAAGACCGAGGGTTTGATGGTTGAGAAGGAAAGCCAACCGAGTGTAGATTAGAGAGTGATTAAAAGAAGGAGAAGGCTCATTATGATAGATGAAGATGAACAAGAGGATGTAAACATTTTGGAAAGTCTTAAAATAGTACCTCATTCCTCCATATATCAGAATATCCCTGCACCTATAGATATTGAAAAAAATATTTTTGAAAGGAACTTTCTAATCATAATAGAGGAGCCAATTCCAGAGGAAGAGCCACACATGATAGAAGAATCAAGTATGATAAAATAACCACCTATTCCAATTGAAACTACAGTGGATAAAGGGAAAATATTATGTACCAATGGGAAAGGCGAATCATTTAATCTAAATGATCTTGTTATGCAATTAACTTTGTAGCTTTCTCAATCTCAAGCTCTTGAACAACAACAAACAATTGACATTGTTGACTTGATCAGTCAATTGCGGAACAAAGATCATTTCAACTCTTTTTTGGTGCAAAAATTAGATACAACATCTCCTGATCATACAGTAGAAGTCCACAGATTAGAGGAAACAATAAAGGAACATGAAAGTGAATAAATATATCTTTGGATATATGTAGAAAATCTAAAGAAGGAAAATAGGAGATTTTAGAGTTTGGTAAACTCTTCTGAAGCACTTGATGTTGCACCTTCTCCTTCTAAGGTATTTGTTGACCACGGTTGTCAAACAAGTGATCCAGGTTTTCCTCCCTTGCAAATACTACATCAAATTGAAGAAGAATATTCTGTACTTAAATAGAAAAACAAAGATGCAACTTCTTCAAACAAACTCTTGGAAAATTGAAAGAAAGAACTAAAAGCTAAAGTCCAAGTTTTAGAAAAAAAATTGCAGGATGCATTCAAATTATAAGAATATCTTTTAGCATGTAACAATCCTTCTCCTGCATACAACTTGTTTTTATTTGAATAATTTTATAGATGGTAGCTTCTACGGATCTCTTGTCATCTTCCTTACAAAATTTTACAGCCAACAACATTTTTGGAAATTTTCTATAGTGTTGAACTTGATCATCAAGATTTGCTTTATGAAATTTATTTGCATGATTTGATTCTAAAAGACCATGAGCACAATAAATTTTTGATAAACCTTAATTTAGGAGAAGTTCAACTGAGGGAATTACATTCTACATTAAAAAATCAAATAGCATAGAAAAATAGATTTGAAGACTATACAAATCATGCTAAGACTACAGGATTGTGTGTTAGACCAACTTTTCCTATTCCCAGATTGATCAAATGAATTTTAACTATGTGTTGTTAGATGATGAGGTTAAAATGCATTATTTATAGACTTTATATGTTTTTCCTATTTCTTTTAATTTATTTTCAAGACATAGTTTTGATTTAGTGGTGGTTTCAAGTGTAAATAGATGGGACCAACTTTCAGTGCCTCTTAAAAAATGAGAGGTCATGTCCCCAAATAACTTAAGATGGAGTATGAGGAGAGCATCCTCAATTTTGGAAATCTTAATAGAGGTAATAAACTCTAGGGTAGAGCAAAAATGGATTGGCATGAGATATAGACACCCTTTGTTGATCATACCTATTTTAGGATGGCAGAGTTGGGCTCCACAATCAGAGGAGCAATTTAATATATGAAAACAAATGATTCAAGCACATTAGGGATTTACAAGAAATTTAGACACGCATATAATAAATGACTTTGATGAATATGATTTGAGTCAGAGTGTGAAAAATAGAAGCTAGAGCTATAAATGCTAATAAATATTTGCAATGGGACTTGCAAAAGGTAAAGCTTGGGGGAGATGATGAGATTAGAATATGGCTCATTATTGACATGTTATTTCCCTTAATTCATCTCTCGAAGGATATTATCTTATGAAAATCTTAGATTATTAGATAGCTATTACATGGAAAATAGATATTTGTCTTGTTTATATTGAACCAAAGACTAAACCTTTACTTTGTCATTAATATCTAATACATAGCATATTTTAGTGATTTTTGTTGTGAAAAATGCTCAGGAAAAAGATACAGGCAATGTATAGTGAATGTGTAATTCTAATTTCCATCCAATAGAACTACATACTCTATAGGTTTGCTTTTATGGACTCTACAGGCTTGTTTATACAGACTCCATAGGCTTGCTTCTATGGGCTTTGCAGGCTTGTTTCCATGGACTCTGCAAGCTCATTTCTATGGACTCTGTAGGGTTGTTTTGATGAACTCCATAGGCTTTTTTCTATGGACTCTATAGGTTCATTCCTCCTGACTCTGTAGGGTCAATTCTGAGAATTTTGTAAGGATGAAGCTATAAATAGTGAAGCTGACGACCAGATAGAATAAGAGAGAATCATTCTAGCTGGAATCAAATAAGGAAAATAACCACTTGCTATTTTGTAGGATTTTCTTTTGATAAATTTGTATATATATATATATATATATATATATATATTGATCTTAGGATTATTATAGGATAGGATATCTATTTTATTAGAATAATTAGATCTCTTGAAAATCCAATCTCCTATCTTTGGATGAATGGATCGACCAAGGAATCCTATTCCTTTGCATCCTATTTTGAGTTGATTATATTAGTATAAAATGTAAGATTTTAATATATACTTGGAGATAGATATCAGATGATAGAGAGCAAATAATAAAGGAAAAGATTTGTACAAACATATTATAGGTTTCAGAAATATTGTAATCATTTTAGTTTTATGAATTAATACTTTAGTTTCCATCATTGATTAATCTTTGTTCCTGGTCCGAGAGGAGCAAGGGCCCACTCTCCTTGGAACCAAGAACTGTGTACGGTATTTATGTTATGTTTTACTAATTCATTGTTATAATTAATTAGAATCTTGTTAATATTTACATTTATTTATAAAAACATCAAAATAAATACATAGTTTAAAAAGCATTTTCTTATTCCAAAGTCATTTCCTTTCTAAGAAAAGTGTGTTTTATTTTACAACAAACATGTGAAGGAAATTTTATTTTGTTAGTTAGGAGTGTGAATTTACTTTCCACGTAAGTGTAAATAGGAGTGTGATTTTTACTTTCAGCAAATGAGTGGATTGGTTTGAGTTCTTCCTTTTTAGCAAAAGAGTGAATCGCGTAGTTTAGGACACATTTCTTTTTTTAGTCAAAGTTAGAATAGGACAATCAAACACCCTCATAACCAGCTTTCTAGATCTACCATCCCATACCTTACTGCAAAAATCTTTGGATACCAGCCCTAGTTGATAAGACATCAATTAAATATTGATTAAATGAAGAGTTAAATGACACTCATCAAGTTACATAGGAAGCTTTAAATATTCTAAAGTCAACACAAATCTAGATGCACCCATCCTTCTTGATAGTGATGACCATGGGGCTAACCCATTTAGATTCTTGTATAAGGTAGATGATGCTTGTGGATAACAGACTATCAATATCTATCTTGACCTTGGTGTGAAGATTGAGGTTCATCCTGTAAGGTTGCTTCTTGACAGATCTTGCACCATTGACTAGTTTGATGTTTATATTCCCAAGGAATGGGGTTGTTCCTTCCATATCTTGGTAATTTTGAGGGAATTGGTCTTGGAATTCCTTTAGGAGGTCCATAATTCATGCCAATTCCATGTTAGACCAATAGACATCCAGAGTAGAAATATTTGGTTCTCCTTTGGAGCTAATATCTACCTTTATCATTTTTAGTGGCACATGGTAGGGCTCATTTTTCTCCTGATGTGAATACTGGACTTGTTTATTGCCCTCAGTTGCTTCTATCTGAAGGTGACTAGGGTCTTCTTCTGGGATGTTATCCTCAACTTGGCATACTAACTTCCTCTTACCTGTCAAGATTATCCAGTGTTGCACCTTCCATGTTTCATCATCCTCATCACCAGAGTCACTATTGAGGGATTTATCTTTAAATAAGGTTAGGAGTGCCAACCCCTTTTCATCGAATATGTATTTTAAGTACTCCTCTAATATTTTAATGTCCTCAAACACTAACCTTCAAACTATCTACAATGGCTCAATCATTTTAAGGTTTTGCAAAGAAAAGGAAGTGTGAACAAACCACTCCTTAAGTGCATCCTAGTTATCTATCTCATAGTGCATCTCATTAAAAAATTATCATGCTCACACCCATGTCTTCAAGGTCCTATAGAAGGCATGCACCCATAGGTTCCTTGGGGCATTTTGTTTGTAGACAGTCCATGCTTATTCACAAAGGCACACATGTGATATAGGGTCAGAGTCACCAAAGTAGGTTGAGATGTCCAGGTCCTCATTACTCTTCTCAAATCTAATACAAATGGTTGCTTTCACATCTTACCAAGTAGGCAAGTTAGGTCTTTGTGCTACCCACTAACGATTGATAGTGTTATTCAATGTATACACTAGTGCACCCATTATATCTACCTATTTTGGGATACATGATTCAAGATCTTGGACATAATCTTATAGTGGATTATTCCCTTCATATCTTAGGAGTTCTATGAGTTTGACTTTACTTAGGTGAAACACTCTCTTTCCCTTCTTCGTAGCATAAAGGACCCATCTTTTTGAAGTGTGATCAATCTAGATGTAGCCAATCTTTACTAGTTTTAGCACCTTTACATGTAATAAGTAACACCTTAGATTAGTGGTATCATATACTTCCTTGAACCAATGGTTAAAAACAATAATGGTGATGTCTAAGGCTGATTATATAACTATTTTGGGATACATGATTCAATATCTTGGACATAATCTTATAGTGGATTATTCCCTTCATATCTTAGGAGTTCTATGAGTTTGACTTTACTTAGGTGAAACACTCTCTTTCCCTTCTTCGTAGCATAAAGGACCCATCTTTTTGAAGTGTGATCAATCTAGATGTAGCCTGTCTTTACTAGTTTTAGCACCTTTACATGTAATAAGTAACACCTTAGATTAGTGGTATCATATACTTCCTTGAACCAATGGTTACAAACAATAATGGTGATGTCCAAGGCTAATTATCCATCTTCCCAAGAGAAGAATCTTTGACCATCAGGGTTTAGAGTTTTGGTACTTTACATCATGATTTTTTATGTGGTTGATACCATCCTTGAGGTCCACACTCTCAACATAAGGGGTTCCTTGGTCTTGTGATAGGGGTATAACTACCCTTTCCTTTCCATTCTCAAACTTCATATAGTGCCTCTTGAAGGGCATATCTACATTGCTTTCATAGCGCCATGGCTTTCCTAGAAGCACTGGATATTTGTCCTATTCTGCTAACTAGGTCACTTCAAAGTCAACATAGAATTTGACACCCATGATATCTATAATTATGCTCTTAATAATTCTAATAGGCTATCCTCAGGTCTTATTGGCCATAAAAATTACATGAGGGGAAGGCCTTAAGGTTGGATTACTAAATTTATTCCAAGAATTCTTGGTCAAGATGTTGACCTCAGTGCCTATGTCTATAAGGATCTCACTGACAGACCATCGATCAATAATCGCATTCATGAGGAATTGTTGGTATTACTCCACATTATGTGTATGTCAAACTTATCGCTCCCTCTCCATGAGTGATGCAATGACTTCAACTATATTTTGACCCACATGCTCTAAGAGTAAATTATTTAATAGGGGAAATATTCCCTCTATTTGTAGGAGGCATAAGATTTCCGTTAAATATTTTATTTCAACTTCCTGGCTATCCTGCTTCTTTTGAGAGGCAATAGCCTACGCTTCTAGATCTCATGCTAATTAGAGTTCCCCTTGTAGGTTTTGGATGACACTCATAGCCTATTGCAATACATTTTTTTAACATGTTGGGTTTGAGTAAGGCACAACTTTAGGTTCAGGCTGAATTATGTGTTTAATGTAACCCTTATCACCATATTTTAAGTTTAACTTAGGTATTGGCACAACTGATAGTTGAGTGGTGAAACCAATATGAGCAGTCACTTTTACTTTGACTATATTTGTATGGGTCAGTTATGCCTTTAAGGTCTATTTTTCCATTTTTGGTTCATGCCTAATCAATCCTGCACCCTTATCTACACTAGGCCTACCTTGGGTTAACTTTTTGTACAAGTTTGGGTGTTATTTAACCTTATGAGACCCTCGACAATACCCACACATGGGATGTATATGGTAGTCATGTTGATAATACTTTATTGAGACACACTAGTAACATGGGTAAGGTGGGAACCTTCCACCACCGCATCCTCCCCAAAACATGTATTCTATTGATCATAGCCTTCATTTCCTTGGTTAGCTTACCCTCTGACTATTATAGTGGCATGTATTACACCTCTTTATATGTTCTCATGCATCTCATCAATCACTCAGTGATCAGTTACGGTATGGGTGTAGGCATCATATAACTGATAATAAATGGTTGTGTTGACTTGGTAGGCATGTTGTAATAAAGGTTGGTTGCAAACATCATGTGCCTCTCGACAAACCTCACAATTTATAAGTAGGGTACACACATTCCTTCATGGGTAGATATTCCTATTATGGGATTTTGCTTCATATTCGATGTACTATAATCCACTTTGAATGTCTTATGATGAGCTAGTGGTAAGATTTTGGAGTTAGGAGGCCATATATGTAATATGTGCCTCTATAAATGGGCTGATATGAGTATCTATGCTTTCAGCTACCTTAGCTTTAAGCATGGCTTCAAGTTATTTTCAAGGGTCCATAAAAGTTTTCATGGAAAACACTCTTTACAATGACATGATCAACCCTCCAATGAACCACTATGCATATTGGGAAGGGTGAATGTCATAAGGGAGATTCGATAGGAGAGTTTTTAACTATGCATCATACAAACACACACTTTTTGAGAGTCCTTGGGTAATCTTTTTTAGTGTGGCTATGCTCTATTATTCAAACTCTATAATGTCAAATTCCTTAAAGAATGCTTATTTTAGGGTATCATAATTGACCATATCCTAGTTAGGATCAAAAATTTTGTACCAAGTATGGGTGCAATCCTGTAAAGTGGTCATGAATTAGGTTGCCTTATACTCTTATTAGGTTATGCCCCATACATTCCACTATAGTTCACACTTTATCACATGCTCTGTGGCATTCTCCACACTGTGATACTCTGTCAAGTGTATGTCTATTTCATAGTAGATTCACAATGGGGGGTAGCTAGTATTTGAGGCATTTGTCCCCCCTAACATATATCTTGGTGACAGTTATCTAATGCCTCCAGCCACTAGGTTAGGTGTCGGTCCTATTATTATTACTAGTGTTGTTAATGTCGATGGTGTTGTACTCATTACTTGTGGTACTGGACCATTACCTATGGGTTGTTTCCCACTTTGTGTTACTAACATATACTAAGCTAGTATGCTTGCACTTACATTTTGTTATGGTGAGCTAGCACCCAAGGGTCTTGAACTAGTCACACTCACTTCCTTGTATGGAATAATTTGTTCAATCACAAAGTTGCACTCCAAGTCTATAAAATGTCTAAGGTCTATGTCGATAATAGGGTCAATTATCACTTCTATACATTCTTCAAGTGGGGGATCTAGCATGTGAGCATGCATCATAGGTTGAAAGGGGGTAGGCATGTCAAGTATATCTTTAATCACCAAATTTTATAGGAACCTAATGAATTATACACCTATTAAGTGTTGAGATCGATCCATCGCTTCATTATATCTCATCTTTGCACTGTTGTATTTCAAGAGATCCTTCCCCATGCCCTTCCTTCTCACTATGAGTTCTCTCAGCACTTTCAAGTTCCAGATAGTCCATTAGCCTACATTGTCTCTTATTATAGGTCTATCTTCTAAGCTCTCAGGTGTCAATTTGATCATCCCCTTCTATAGTACCTCACCTACACATCCCCTTCTCCCCCTTTGCATTGATCATATGATAAAGTAATTTAATCTTCCATCCCTAAAGTTTTTAAGTCATAATACACCATTAGATTTTTAAGCTCTATAATGAATTCCTTCACAAACGTGTCTCTAGGTTCACATAGAAATTATTACTCTAATTCCTTAGGGCATGAGTATGTTGAAACTATGAACTCAAGTATGGAGTTATTTAGCACTCCTTGCCACCATTTATCTACTTCTCTAGTCGAATTAGCATCTAGGGTCTTAAGCCTCTCTAGGTGCTCCTTCATCCACTCATTGCTCTATCCATAACTCTTTATTCTATGGGTTAAATATGCAACCAACCACCATTACACATGCTTCGTCAATTCATAGAAAAAATACCTTGTAAAAAACATCATATAGGTTGTTATAAACCCACTTTCTCATAGTTTATCCTCTATAGGTTGGATGCTTCAATGAAAATCTATCTTCCACCTATTATAACTAGCACTTGATATTTTTGAGGGAGAGTTGGTACATCATTCTGTCATACCAGTATAATAACAAAATTCAATATAGATCCTAGAAATAGAACCAAAATGTTGTATAAAAAGTGCACAAAGGTGTCTTAGTCAATTCTGGACTTATTACACTTAGGTTTAAACATGGTATATTCCCTTTGTGCTCAACATTTTACACTCAGCTATATCAACATTAATTCAAATAAGGCTCAGACCTTATGTAATCACCTAAAGTACAGTTGAAAAGGAACCAGGGCCCACATTGAGCTAGCTTTGCCATGGTTCAAGTCATTAAATATATGATTTGGTCAACTCAAAGAAGGCTTTAGGAATATTCATGGGCATAGTATCTTCATGGGATGAACCTGATGGCCTATAGGTGCAAGCCTTTTGGGGGACTAGTTCTAGAGTCATAAGGGCACAAAACTTTGTTAAACTAAGCCTAAATTTATATTGGTGCTTGAAGGGTCATATGGGTGATTTCACTTAAAATGCTCATACTAAGCTCATACTTCTAGTAAGGGTAGGAACACTTGGCACATGATCTATACATATAGTCATTCTACATATTACTATTGACATCATCATTTATTTTAAGGGTGCCATTAATGACACAATCTAAAAGCTCATAAACAACATTCTTAACATAACTATATTGAAATTACAACATTATATTCACATTCAAATTATTATATAAAGACACATAAACTAGACAATACAATTAGATGCAATAACCATCACTATTAATCCAAGCTTTAAACAATACAAAGTTCATAACAGGAAATACGTTCAAGCTTATACTATTTAAAGGCCTAGAGGCTCACAAGCAAGTTTGGGTATATACAAATAGAGCCTTAATGGCATCCATGCTAAGCCTAATCCTAATGGCTGTCGGGTGCATGCATATAGATCCAACTTCAATTCTCTAGAGCTTCACTACACTATCTTCACATCTCCTTGCTTCACTGGTTCGAGCTCATTTTATATCTCTTCAAGAACATCTTTGCCAGGGTGGAATGCACACATCAGGTGTCAAACTAGAGCCTTGGTGATCATTCTATCAGACTCATTACCTCATGAAGTTTGCACTGTAGTTGTCATGTATCATCCAACTAGGAAGATGCCCCAAAAATATTGGAATCAATTAGCTACCTACCAACTGGCACAAAGTGTGCATTGATCCCTCCAACTAGCACCAAGATGCCAAAAAGTCATCATCATGCATAATGATGCCTCATGTTGATGTGTATATCATGCTGATATGAATCTTGTACTTACCGAAATAAGTGTCCCAACAAGTATGGCATTTTTATATGTTCTTAATCCTCATGTAATTATTATAGGTGTCAATATATTAATATCATAGATGAATAAAAGGTACAAAATAGACTTTGGGAACTCATGATAGGCTAAAAATATTATTACAGAATGAGAATGGAAATTTATTTCATGATTTAATTAAATAAAGGAGCAAACACTAAATTATAAAATCCAAAATGGTTGTCCACTTCACATTCCCAATGTGATTCTTCCTATTCCTATGGGAATAGAGAAACAACTTATTGGAAAAATATAAAAGCTAGACACCTAGGATTAATAATTATATACAATATTTTTACATCCCCCCTACTCTGCAGGGGTCTTTGTCAAACTAAGCAATCCTCTATAATTTTAATTTTTTTCTCATCTAAGTGTTTTTATCAAGATGTTTATTGGTTTATCTATTATAAGGTAATGTTGTAACTTGACACTTCCATCTTTTACATAGTGCCAAATTAAATATAAACTTAGTATTGATGTGCTTGGTTTGGTCGTGAAAGACTGAATTATTTACCATTTATATTGAAGAAGTGTTGTCAACCATGATAGGTGTTGATGAATCATGTTGTTCCTTAAAATCTAAAATAATCCTTCTAAGCCATAATATCTCTATAGTTACCTCTAAATTGGCCATATATTTTTCTTCTATTAAATAAATTGTCGACACTAATTACTTCTTGGATTTCCAACTGACAACTATTCCCAAATTCATCAAAAAACTTGAGGTGGACTTTCCATCTTCATGATCACTAGCATAATTAGAATATGAATACCCAACCAGTTTGAAGTCTCCTACCCTAGAGTATTTGAGCCCAAAATTTTGTATTCCTTTGAGATATCTGAGGACCCTTTTTGTTGCTACCAATGATTATCCCTAGATTGTTGCATAAATATTGAGAGGACATATACTAAAAATAATATATCTTATCGAGTTGTGGTCACATAAATTAGACTTCTAATGAGTTGTCTATATTTAGTGGCATTAACCAATTTTTTTGAATCTTTAAATTTCAATTTGAAATTTTATTTCATGGGCATGTTGAGAGGCTTACAATCTTCCATTTTGAGCTTGCTCATAATGTCACCAATGTATTTATGTTGAGTGATGAAGAAATACTTTTGTTTTTAAATTACTTCAATACCCAAATAGTAATGATGATAACCTAAATAAATCATTTCAAAGTTTTTCATCAACTTTGATTTGAATTTTACAATGTACCATTCATTTTTCCCTATGCTGAGAAAATTATCAACATACACCACCACAAATACAACTATTTTGTGAACTATTTTGATGAAAAGAGTTGCATCTTCAAACTCAAAAAATTTTAAGTTCATGTTCATAAGGTGCTCAACTAGTTTTTCATACCATGTTCGAGGGGCTTGTTTCAAACCATATAACGAATTTGCACTCCTTGTGCTCTTGTTCATTTATAGAAAAACCTTAGGGTTGTGTCATATACACAGTTTCCTTAAGGTCACCATTTATAAATTTATTTTTAATGTCCATTTGGTGAAATTTCCATCCATTGTGAGTTTATAAACCCAACATGGTTCGAATGGTAGTTCATTTTATTATAGGTGTAAATGTTTCATTACAGTCAATTCCTTCTTTTTGAGCATATCCATTTGTGACAAGCCTTTCTTTGTGCTTGTCAAGTGAGACATCAGCCTTATATTTATTATAGTAGGCCCACTTACAGCCAATATGTTTTTAATTATATGTAAAATCAACTAATTTTCAATTCCCATTTTTGACCAATGCATTGTACTCATATTTCATTGATTTTCTCCAAGATTCAAGCTTCTCATCCTATTTGAAAGATGTTAGCTCAAAATCAAATGCAATATTGAGTTATTCTTTTGGAGAATCATCCAAGGTGAGCCTTTTAATTATTTCTTGAATTTATTCAAAGGACTTATATGATTTTGATGTGACTACATGTGCACTTCTAGTGCATGTTTTCCTAAATTTGTTAGGTTTCACATCTTTCAATGTTTGAGTAGCCCACTTAGGCATCTATTTCTGTGCTTCAGGTGCTTGAAGTTCATCCTCTAAAGTTCTACCTCTTTGTGTCCTCTATTCTAGTGGCCCTTGTTCATTGTCTAATGAAGTTTCACTCTCTCCTTTAGGATGAGTTTCATTCTTATGTATATGAGATGATAGTAAATCAATAGATTTCTAACTCTGTGTCCCCCACTCATTGTTTGGAACATCCAAATGACTATATCTATAGACATCAAACATTGCATACTTTTTAATTTGAATCATCTATCGATCAATGTGTTCTTTGTCCTTTTCAATCTCACAAAATACAACTTCTCTTTTAATAAAAAAACTTTTTATCTTTCTCATCATATAGCCTATATGCCTTGAGGGATTCAAAATATCCCAAGTGGATGCATTTCTGACTCCTATGATCCAACTTATTTCTCTTCTCCTTTAGAATAAATGCATAACAAGTGGATCTAAAAATATGAATATGTTTCATTGAAGGAATATGACCACACCACATCTCATACAAAGTCTTGGATTCAATAGCTATTGATGGTGATATGTTATGGAGATATATTATTGTTTTAGCTACTTCAGCCCACAAGTGCAGATTTACCCATTTGAAATACAACATAGCATGAACCATATTCATCACAATTTTGTTCATCCTTTCTAAAAATCCATTTTATTATAGAGTGTGAGGAATTTTGAGATGGTGGTTGATCCCATATTGCTCAAGATAGGATTCAAAATTCTTTGAAGTGTATTCACCACCACTATCTCTCCCAAATGTCTCGATGCAAGTTTATGCTTCATTTTTTTTATCATGTTTTGAAACTTTTAGAAAGACTTGAAGGCTTCTGATTTTTTCTTTAGAAAGTATACCAATGTCATCTTATTATAGTGATCAATGAATAACATGAAGTACTTATGAACCCCAACTAAAAAGATTGGAAGAGAACATAAGTTTGAGTGAATGAGTTATAATTTTTTTCAGGTTTCCACAATGACTTTTGGAATGGTTCTCTTTCATGTTTATCCAAGATACAAGCTTTACACTTTTCATATTTTTTAAGCAATGTCAACATGATAACAACACCCTTATTTTGTAATACATGAAGATTTTTATAGTGAGTGTTCTTAAATATTGCATGCCATAACATGGTTGGAGAAATTCCATCTTCCATGAGAAGTGTATAATTCCTTGAATTTGATAGATCACCCCCGATTTTGAGTAGTTTCCCTTCCTCATATCCAGTCAAGATCACTGCATTGTCATATTTTATCTTGATAGTGACATCACCATTATCCAACAAAATGGAATGGTCTTGTTGCCTTATGAGAACTAGGGAAAGAAATTTTTATTTCAATTGAGGAAGGTAGAGAACATTTTAAAGTTTGAAATCTGGAAGCCCTAGACACTTGAGTCAAATTGTACCTCTTCCCTATTGTTGTAGACTTGATCTATCTATGAGGTATACTAAGCCATAACTTTTTTAATTATATGAGAATAAGTCTTTTCAAAAATTAATATGTTGAGTGGTACCAGTATCAATAACCTAATCATAAAACCATGAAGAAATGATTGAGACATTATTTGTTTCATCATCTGTACTAGAAAACACATATTCACTAGTGAATGGAGTTGAGTTTTAGTATTTTCTTTGATTTTTACTCTTTATTATTATGATATGTTTCAATTTTATCCCATGGAGTTATATATTCATGAGTCTCATGGCTTCTTTTTTTTTCACACCATTCATAATAGAGGTTTTGTTTATCTTGTTTTTTATTTTGACCACCATGATTTTCATTTTTGTCTCCTTTTCCGTTGTAATTGTTTTAATACTTATTATTGCCTTCATTTTTTAAATATATAGCCTTGTTTGATGTTTTGGAATAATTTATTTTGACATAGCACACACTTTCACCTATTATGTGCTCGATTTTTCTTCCAAAGGCATTTTCTCTTTCTGCCATCTTTTCAACCAATTGATAAATGTAAGTCTTCAATTGATTGCTTGCTTGTAGAGACTCCAATTAAGTTGAATAGTTAGGAACAAAGAATTTTATGAATGTGGTCATATAGATGTTGATTTTAATAACTGTTGATTCCACATATCTGAAGCCAATCTCATCACATCACCATCTTTCAACTCTAGGTTGAACAACTTCAACTACAATTGAATGAATTCTAATTCTAAGTGGGTTTTATATGGCTCCTAAATATGATGAAACACTCCTACACTCCTACATATGATGAAACACATTTCCATCTACTGAGGCCCTCATTAAGGCTAATGCTTTCTAGTTTTTTTGCTTCCATGCCTAAATATCCTTTGTATTCCTTGTTGGTTCAACTAGTTGTTTCTCCCCATCATAAATATCAAACCATAGATCATAGAAGATGAATGTGTTCTCCTATTTTTAAGATCATTCTAATCAATTGTCTTTACTGATCAATATTGTTCTATAAATAGATTTGATGGAATGCATAGTTTTTGTTTGAGTTTTGGAGGTTTTGAGTCTAACCCCATTTAGTTCCTTATCACTCCAAAATGGTCCCCTTTTTTATATACCAAAATGGTACGTGAAAAGGATTTGCCCTATAATTTATCCTAGCTTAAAAATAAAACCTCATACATTAATATACTCATTTTTTTTTTTAATTTATGAATTTGTAGCTATTGATAGTGATGAATAGGTAAAAAAGTAGCTCTCCTTATTTCTCCTTGATTTTGAAAATTTTGGTTGATGTTTGCAAAATTTGCTTAGAGTAACATGATCAAGGAAATTTAAATTACTTCAAATTTTAAATGCATTCAAGTGTAAATGTTTCAAATTTTGAAAAGAACATTTAAGTGAAAATGAAATTATGTATTTTGAAGAAAAAGACTTAAATAACTTTGTACATTTATCATTTTTTTTGTCTTATGTGATTGATTTACAATATTGGAAATGTAAAATGTACATCCTCCTCTATTTTATTTGGAAAGGACATATTTAAAACTCTCAAGAAAGTGTAGAAAGTTATTTGGAATACCATGTATTAGTTCCACTTGGCTCACTATGGCTCACATTAGATATTACATAGGTAGATCACAACTTAATCTACCTCCATGCAGTTATAAAACCTCTAAATTAATGTCAGGAGCAACATAAAATTAGTGCCACATTAAATATTCCCTTGCAATCCTTAAAATACTTTTCTGATAATTATACAATCCAAGAATAGGATGAATCAGTTGAAACATCCTCCAATTAGGGAAACACCTTGTTAGTAGCTATTAATTCCTCTTTTGTGGCCTCTATCAGGTCCAACACACCTTTCACCTACTTGTAAGGTTAGAAAATAATCTTTTTGTATCTAAAACAACAAATTCAAATAAAGAATCAGTAGAATAATGTATTAAATGCAATATTTTATCAAAAACTTAGCCATAATGTGATAAATAATAGCACCAAGGTCTAAATTTTGTTAGCAATAATAGCTTTTATGCATTCACCAGTTAAAAAGATAGCTCACACCAGTCAAAGATGGCAAAATCCAAGTTGAGAAGAAATAGCAAATCGTACAACTAGAATAATGGAGAAAGAATGAAAAATGAAATTTTCCAGGCTCTGATACCAATGACAGGCCATAAATATTATCTACAAAATGAAAATGAAATTATATTTCATGATTCAATTAAATAAAGGAGAAAATATTACATTATAAAATCCAAAATGGTTGTTCACTTCACATTCCCAATGTGACTTCCTATTCTTATAAGAATGGGTAAACAACTTATTGGAAAAAGACAAATGCTAGACACCTTGGATTAACAATTATATATAATATTGTTAAAACTCAATGTCTTATCCCAACATAAATGGCATTATATCATTGTTTCAAGCTGCACATGAGATGTGGAGCCATGCCACAATCAAATCAATGCTAATGACATCTTTGTCCAACCTTGATAATATAAAATGACCCATCAAAGATGTTGCCACCTGGTTTTCATAAAACTAACACATATCATTATGTGTCATTGTTACACTGAAGTGTCAATTTAAAATTCAATATATTCATGTGTGTAGGTGTAAATTATATTTAATAAGTGTTATCCATATATAATATTAAATAAATAAATAATATTAAATTAAACATATAATATTTATTTTAACAATATTATCATAATATTTAATAACTACACAATATAGGCCGAATGTTTTGAGCAAACAATGGGAGACAAGCTTAGTGGTCATGGGATTTGAGTGAGGTGCGACTGCCAATTTACACTCTTTCTCTTTAAAAAACCATGCATTACTAAAATAGAAAATAAATCCCTTCTAGCATAACTTACACATTTGGGGTAATTGTTTGTATATATTTTATGGTAAAGGCAAGTGCAATCCATAATGTTTAGTTTTTTAAATAATAAATGTGCTTTACTTAATTAATTTATCCTTTAAACTTAAATTAAATAGTGGTGAAGGCATTTGTATTGTAAACATCGAAAAGTGGTTATGAGTATTTGTTTATATTTATTTAGTAAACTTTTTTATACTAGCTAATTTAATTTAATTTGGGTAATATGGGTTATTTTGTTGACTTTAATTTTGCTAAAAACTTCAATATATCAAAAGGGTTATAATTTGACTAGTGAAGATGATGGTTTGTTATACCATCCACCAAGTTACAAATCTGTCTAGATATCTTATGTAGAGAGTCAAATAGTTAGGGCCAAGATCATTCCTTGGATGAATTCGATAAATTGGATCCCCCCTAATAATGGTTTCTTAGCTGAAGGAATGCTCAGATTTAGGTGTATGCTTACTCTTCAATTCTAATTAGTTATATGTAATCCAAAACATGGGCATATATGTCAATAACTATGTAATTATGTGATTTTCAATTGAGAAAAAAATTATTATATGCATCCTTTATTTTATTCTTAGTTTATCTTGTTTACCCCTATCTTATCATTATTTTATTTGTATTTTGATTAGGGTAAGAATAAGAATTTTGTCTTATAAGTGATCGTAGTGAAACATTAGGAAATTGAGTTATATTTTTTGAGGTCAAAACTAAGGGAACAAAATTGTTGACTTATTTTGAGCACGCTATACTTTTGTCTGAATGAAAAAAGGGGGTAGATTGTCTATCTCACTCAAGTGCATGGACCTAAAAAAACTATATAAATGTCTTCAATTTTATAGGTTAAAGACATACAATTTTATTATCACCTTCCAACCTATTATCAAAATGTAAAAAATAAAAAATAAATAAACTTAAACCCTATATTTTTTTTGTATTTCTAAATTCAAAATTAATCTATTAAACTTATTACCATTTCATGAATATTTTAAGGGTAGGTTTTGAATTATGTAAATTTGTTTCAATTTCTATAATGCTTTAGTGGTCAACCTTCCATTCACTAGGCGAGGATTTTGTGTTTTTTACAAATTAATTTTTAATTTTGGTATACTTTTTTGTGGGTTTCTAATCCATGTGATTTGGAACATAAATGGTTTTTAACTGTCAATAAGGGAAATAAATCCATTGATGAGGATGTGTCTAGCCTTTGGGGGAATGTGAATGGAGTGGGGAACTGGATATGGGATTATCCTTTAAAGGTGTATCCTTTTTAAAGGGTACTCCAAGGGATCCATTAGCATTTCAAATTTTTGATTTTGTGCTAAAGAATCATTTAGAGTGTGAATTTGATGCATTCATATAGAATCATGTGTCAAATAATTTTAATCCATGCACAATATAATTGGCATCATTCTTATCCACTCAACAACACTTTTTTCAAGTGCAACATGCTCATCTGTAGTAGAAACTTATGTATTTTTATTAGCACAAATGTAAATATTAGGAGAATATAAAGTCAGTTTCACACCTATATATAATGATGGATCATAGGAAGAGTAACCACACTTGATGCCATGGTGAACATTACAGTGAAGAAGATTAATGATATATATGCTTTAAAGTTATTTTTTACACATAATCATTTAAATGTTTTTGGATGGGTAGGGTCATTTCTAGAAATATAGGGACATTTTTGATAAACTGAAGTTGCATAAAAAAGGATTTGATTATCATGTTCATCAGCTTTAAGACTCCAAAAACATCACTTTTTATTTGATTCTTTATATTCTTTATCCACTTGTTTATTTATTACTTCTACAATCCTTTAAATAACTATTATGATGTATACCTTTCATGACATGTAAAATCAAATAAAAATCCTATCTCAAAGGTTCCATACATCAAATAATGGGATTAATTTCAATGATATTATTTTAAACCCTTTGGATTGTGAAGTGCTTTAATATATTTTTTCAATTGGTTTTGTAGCTTTGAAAATTTGAAGTGTTTAAGCAAAAGATGATCCTTTATATTACATTCAAGCCTTTTTGGCATTTTTCTTAGATTTTGCTCATTATGTTAAATTTTGGCTAAGCTATTTATAATGAGTTTAGAGGATTATGGTCTTTTACTAATTAGATATATATATATATATGCCTTCACTAAATTGGGTGATAATATTTTAGCTCATGTTCAAATCAACATTGGTGTGAAATTCACATGTGCTAATTTGGATCAAATTAAGCAAAAGTCACTTGAAACCATTGGTGAATACATCCTTAGATTTAAGATTATGGTTACCCAAGATGATATGTGAAGCATTATAAAGTTAACTCCAAAGTATCTTTATTAATAACTTACTACTTATCATTAATGACAAAGCTACCTTTAATACTTATTATTTATTTGATGAATTTTGTCATCATTAGAGAATTCTAAATCAAAATTTTAGATACAAACTTATTTTTAATTTCCATTTATATCTCGTACCATGCAACTAATTTGTCTTTTTATGTAATATCAAATACCAACCTTCAAATATTAGTTTTATTTGTTCCCATGACACATGGATTTTCACTAAATAATTATTTTTCATTTTATTTCACTTTTCTCTACATAAATTTGCTTTTTTTTCAAATTAACTTATACTAAATCTCGCTTCCACTATCAACATGACCATTGCACCTTCAAGGTGAAATTTATAGTTAGCCTTTGTCACACAACCATTTAGGTGTAGTCATATATGATGGTGAATCCCTGGTAGTGTGGCTATTTGACTGAATAAAACATATCAAGGCTTAGTTTTTACAGGTTACTTCATTTCTAGGTAAGCGTCATTATTTTTGCATCGGTTTGGAAAAGAAAGTTTTAGTTTTAGTTATTTTTATTTATTTGATTCTTTTATTTTGTCATTGTATGTTTATTTGAATATTGCATTTAATTTTTTGGATAATTATAATTTTTTAAAGAGCCAATAGAGTAACCAATCAATTTATACCAATGTGGAAATTTTTCCAAAGATTAGCCAATGAAATTATACCTAAGTTATAGGATTCACTAGGGTATTATAGAAAGTTTTAGGGGTCCATTCTTTAAATTATCCTTCATGTGGATTTATGAAATTTAAATCAATCATCACTCAAGGACAATTATCTGCTACAAATAATGTACTAGATTTTTCAAGTTGTTACAGGTTAAGAAATGATGTCCATGCTTGATGGACTTTTTGGTTACAATCATATTAAAGTTGTAAAAGAGGATCAACACAAGACTAATTTCACACCCCCTTATGGTACCTGTACATATAAAATAATGTCATTTGCAGTCATCAACTTAGAAACAACATTCCAAAGAGTAATGGATTTGGATTTTCATGACTTAAAGAATAAGATGATATTAGATTGTTCGGATGATTTGACCATAATTTCAAATTAATGAGAATATCACTTTGAATATTTGGATAAAGTATTTGAAAACTATTGACGACATGGTATTTATTTGAATCTAAAAAATCTGTCTTTAGAGTCATAGAAGACAATTATTTTGGTCATATAGTATCTAAATAATGAAAAATGATTGATACAAAATGAGTAAAATCCACATTAAAGTTGTCTCTCCCAACAAGTAAGCTAGAGTTCATTCATTCTTTGGTAGAGTGAATTTTTTGAGAAAGTTTGTACCTGACTTGTAAGATTGATAAAGCACATCATAGATATGTTGAAAGGCAATAATGATTTAAAATGAAATCAAAATGGTAAGGATTATTTTTAAAAAATCAAATAAGCAATTGCAAAGGCAACAAATTTAATATGTCTTGGTGTAAAAAGGATTTCATTGTCTACAGTTATGCCTTGTAAAAACACTTTCAACAATCTTGGTGCAAAATAGTGAAGAAGGAATAGAATCCCCTATTGCCTTCATGAGTTGTGGCCTAAAAGGACATGAACTGAAATGCTCCCAAATTATAGAAAAATCTCATGCACTAGTCAAATCAGTCAAACCATTTTTATTCTATATCTTGGGTTTACACACCCTAGTAATGGTTCTTAATACAACTATAAAGTCCTTTTGACTCAACAAGAACTTGACTCCAAGAGGGGAAGTTGGATAGAAAAAATTTAGAAATATGATATGGATATTAAACAAAAAATTTAATTAGAAGATGAGGTTTGTGCCAACTTATCACAAAGAATAAATCTCAAGAGGAAACCTTTGATTAATCATAAATGAATGATCCTAAATAACTTTCTCTAGTTCTATCCGTATGATCCATAGATGAATGATATTCAAACATAGATTAATTTTTGACATATTGAGATTATCCCAACCATCTCGCTTCTAAACAAAAAATGAACCTCAAGCTTAAAGCTTTAAGGTATATCATATGGGATAATACACTTTTCAAAAAGTGTTTTGATAGAACTTTTCTTCAGTATATGGATAAAGTGCAACATGTAAGGTTACTCAAGGCATTCCATAATGAAACACGTGGATGAAATTTCTCCATATCAGTCACCACATCAAACTTCTTAAGATCTCACTACTAATAGCCTACCTTATTTAAATATTCTCAAAATAAGGTATCAAACTGTGAAGCATGTCGACTATTTGTAGGGAGACCCATACTAACATCATTACCTTTAAGACCAATAATGATTGAGAAATTATTTCAGCAATGGGGATTGGATTTAATCAGCACATTGAATCATCATTATAGTGTAGGGCATACTATTATCCTAATTGTAACTAATTACTTCATTAATTTGGTTGAATCAATCCTGTTAAGGCAAACTACCTTGGAGGTAGTATGCAATTTCATTGAAGAAAACATATTGTGCAATTCAGGGTTTATTAGAAGATAGTCATAGATAATTCTCATAAATTTCTTTTCATTCAAATTCATTGGTTTTTTATAGGTATGAAATATCATTTTCCCACTCTTCATATTACTACCCACAAGGGAATGGATAAGCAAAATTTAATAATACGAATATAACTACCATTGTACATAAGTTGGTAGATGAAAACCAAATAAATTGGCACAAAAACATTATATGATTTTTTTTGGGCAGACTGTATCACCCTAAGAGGGCCATAGGAATTTCTCCTTTTTAGCCACTATATGGGATTGATGCCATAATTTCACTTTCATTCGAATTTCCAATCCTGCATCTTATTCAAGCCTTGGATGATAAAGAGTTTGAAGATCCATTAGATTACATAAGCTTGTGTTTGACTAAACTTGAAGAAGAATGAGATGTGGTGATAGATAAGATTTAAAAATATCAGATAAAATTTAAAAAATTGTTCGATAAGAAGGGAAGGCAATGAGACTTCCAGATAAGAGATTAATTTTTCCTATGGGACAAGACAAGAGAACAAAAAAGTAGTCAAGTATATTTCGATTCACTATGGAAAGAACCATTCAAGATTCATCATTTCTATAGAGAAAACACCTATAATCTGGTATACAGAGATGCAACTCAACTCCCATTTCCTTAAAATGGGAAATATATCATTTAAAAAAAGATGAAGCTAGGTTATCCCATACCATGTATATAGGTGAATTATTATTTTATTTTATGTTCCATTTGTTTTAGGTTTTCTTCCTTTCATGTTTGTGTGTTCTTTCTTTTTATGTTACATATTTTTCCTCTTCCTTTGTTGATGTTATGTTTGAATTTAAAGCTTTTTATCAACTCCATGTCCCACTGGACAAGACACTAAAACTTGCTTGAGATTATGATTTTCCTAATTTTTCCCTTACAATTCAAGTCCCCAATTGGATCTGAATATTATACCCAAATTTGAGTCTATGCAAAAACATTTACTACCCCAAGTAAAATTTGGGCACTATCGATTGAAATCAGTCAAATCAATGTTAAGATTGAATCACATTAACAACTTTTGTCTAATTTTTTGCATTTGGTCAAGTATGAATTTGATTGTGGGATTGGGTGACAAAATTAGTTTCCCTATGCAACGGGCATGGGGGATATCAAGATTTAAATGGTAACTATTGGATGGAAGACTTAATTGGTTAAAAAAGATATCAATATCATTGTTATATGAATTGGAATGGTTGTCATTATTTGTTATGAATTCCATTGAATTGAGTTTGGTTTAGCCTAATGATTTAGATTAGGATGATTCCATTTAACACTAGTTTATCATAAAGAAGAGAAAATAATGACACACATGCAAGTACATCCTATGCTAATCCTTTGGGTGTGAAAATAAATAGTGGCCCATTGATAATACCCTAAAAGGTACATAGTTGGTGATCTCATGGAATGTTATGTTCTTAGCACCACTATTCATCTATGGCTAGAAGGATCCTTTGATATGTTAGAGTAGCTGACTAGGGGAGTCATATATATAATTTTTAGTATAATGAGACGTAAATCTGTATAAGGGTGTTTTCTATGACTTGGGTATTGGTGGATGAACCACCTCACTTTATGATGTTGGTAAACAAGAAATCAGTTAGACAATAATGATATCTCCTCCTTAATTTGTATATTTTACAAGAACACATGATTTGTCTTAATGTTTGGTGATGAAATCTCAATCACAAGAACCTAGAAAGGAAAAATAAAGAAAGCAAGAATTATTTCTTATGTCCAAGATCACCTTGAAGTGTGAGAAAGAGCATATGTAATTATTTTCTTGGGTGACACAATAACTTAAACTATTTATGATCCCCAAGTTCACCTTGTAGTGTGAGGGAATATCATACGTGGTATGTAAGTCAGACACACACAAAAACAAGAATATAAAATGATATACAAAACAAATGGATTAATTTAGATTAAATGATTATATGTGTGTTGTTTGATTGTATATATTTAACCAATGAACCTGCAAGAAGATCATTAGTAGTTTTGTTTAAATTGAAGTATTTGTCAAGTAGAAAACCTACAAGTTAGTAATTAGAATACACAGGCATTACAACATAGAACATAGATGTTTTTATACAAGAACCATATGCTACCAATGATGTATATGCCTTAATGTCTACACATATGCCAAAGATTAAAAAATAGACAAATAGATGCCAAATAATTACATGTAGATGCTATATAGTTAGATGCATACACAAAATAGTCAAACCTAGATGCCAGAATACATAAAACATAGGCAAAAAACACATATGTTACTTGAAAGAGTGCATATCGATTCAATAGGATGAAGATATCATAACATCTACACAATTTCTAAAATAGATAGTCAGATTTTTGCAGAATGTAAATTCTATCCTATCCTACACAAACTTCATCCTTAAGTATGGAAACATCATTACATAAGATGTAGATGTTGTTATATAGAAAACATGATTTAAAGATAAAATTTGATAAAATTGACCTAATTTTAACCCTAATAAAGTCTTAAAGTATAAGTAGCCTAGAAAAACACTTCCTAGTAAGTAAATTAGGCAAAATGATTATGGGTTTGTCCCACTAAGCATGCCTAGAATGTACACTGCAAGTTATATAAAAGTAAATAGAAATAAGAAAATAACACCAATTTATAATCTAAAAAAGCATCATACCTTAGATTGAGTTTAAATGGAAATACATTGCACCTTCACTTACCATAAGAAGTTCCTTATTTTAAGGATTTTATTTGGATTACAAATGGATGCGGTTGCTCAATGAAATATGTGCTAGAAATCAAAAGCATGTCCTTTGGTTGATTCATGATTTGCTTGATGGAGTGATGGAATGATTTCAAGGATTGTTATCTCAATTAATAGATTCTTGTTAGGCTATGGAATATTATTGAAAACGGATGAGGGACCTCCAATTTATAGGTTTTAGAAAATGAAATTCATGGTCAGTCTGATCCAAAATGAAGGGCTAAGATTGAGTCAAAATCCTCATTAAATGAGGGGAGTTGGCTCATAAATGTGAGGGGTTAATAATGCAAGTATTTTTGTTTATTAAGAGTTGGATTTATTTTCACTTGGTCCTTGCCACTGGGATTTGTTGATGTGATGACTTGATTTTGGTATTGGGTTGATTTGATTAAAAAATAATATTGATTTTTGATATTTGGGATTTAGATTTTACATGAATTTTATTATTAGAATTAATCAACCACCTATTATTATTAGTTATTTTATTAATCTCAATTTACATTTGGTGGGATTGGACAAGGTCCATGTACAATATGATTAATTGATTATGGGTGATGGTCAAATAGTGACAGGTCAAGCTAGGGATGATGATAACATGATTAGGGTTATGATATAATGTGATGACAAGATTAGGATTATGATATGTTAGTATTAGTTATGAAATGATGACTAAATTGTGATTTAGGAATTAATGGTGAAATTAAGGTTACAGATGAATTGTAGTGTGGAATAGTTAACAGTTTGGATGATGATGAATAGTGATGGCACTAATGTGGAATAATTAGAGTGTATACATTTTCCATGTATCATGTTTGAATAAATTAATTGGTTAGAATATTCATACCCAAATGACACTCTCAAAGATTGATAGTAAAGGCTCTATCGTCCTTGAACATGAATCCATCCTCAACAAGCACTCTCACTAGCTCCACAATTGTACTATCATCAAGATTATATTATAATGGAGTAACATTCAACAAAAATACATGAAATTAAAACCCATAATCAAATTAAAACATTAGTTTCCTCATCTCAAGCTTTTAGTACAAAACCTTTTTAAGCTAAAAAGCATGTTAGGAACCCTTCATCCTAACTTTTTTGATTTTATTAGGTGTTATTAATAAAATCTTAGACATGTATATTTTGTAAGTTATTGCATTTGATATTTTTTGTTATCCCACATTATAGGTGTATACATCCAATTCCTAACACCATTGTTTTGAAATTTTTAATATTACTTGAAATGCACTCAAAGGCACAATTTAAGCCAAAATCATGTAAGTGCACTAAATGGTTCGAGCTTATCATATACAAGTGCCGATTTAGTCTAATGTATCCCTAAATGGGGCAATGAATTTTATGTGATTATTAATTTTTCTCAAATCATTTTGAGTTAAAATGATAAAAATGCATTTTTTACTCTAGATTGCCTCATTTCTCCAAATTCACAAGCACATGGCACATGCATGTGTTATTTTGTGTCGACAATGTCCTAAATGGGATATTGGTCTATACACAACTAACATCATATTCTAATTCCTCTCTAGTCAAATTATGACTCAATAATATGACATTCTGACCTGTTTGATTAATTGTGCAACCAATTTCCAAAAAATTGCATAAACTTTGATTAATCTCACTTAGGTGAATTAATCCAAATTAAGAGAGTGGAAATTCCATGGAAGTTATTGAATATTTATTTATTAGAAATTGATTTTTAATATATACATCATTAAATGACATAATTTATGGGGTGGCATCTATAATCCATAAATGCAAAAAATATCAAGTTTTATGGTCTCCCATGCCTCTTTAATGTGCCTTCCTTCCAAATATTTATGAGGGTATTTATGAATTAATTATACAAAATTAGATTAATTCATGGTCACACATCTTGATCTTAAGATGGATGATCATAATTGATCTTAATCAAATTTAAAAAGCTATAAATAGGAGGGCAAGAACACCATTTTAAAGTTTCATTTGTGTAAACTTATTATCCATAATTATCTCCACAACATTTATTTGTGTAGTGTTATAATGTTTAATTTGTAATAGGATAGCTTCATTAATAGGGATATATTTGATTTCATATCATGAGCCTATTTTAGTTGGTGCACTGGAGATGATAAAGGATCTTTTCCTTGCATCAACGAAGACTTGAGCACCAAATCAAGGGGAAAATCACATTTTGAGCCACATTTTTATGGTGGGATTCTTTTGGGAAGGTATTATGTTTGTGTTTTCCTTCAATTGCTCTTAATTATCATTTGCAAAACCCCATAGGAGTTAGCTTAGCTTGTTATGTTCTTATGCATTTTTTTTGAGTTTTCATGACTAATGCTTGATCTAACCATCTTTATAATCCATCTCTACATCTTGGCATGCCCAATGGGACCATACATCCCATTCAAGCAAGGAAGACACTTTCGTAATCTTAGATTTCCTAAATAGTCATAAAAAATCCTTACAAATCAAAATTTTGTCATTATTTACCCATGTTTTTTATTTTTTTTGGTTTATACATAGGTCACACAATGATCGGTATCAATTTTGTGTAACTAGCATAGGTCCTGGCTAACTGACATCGGTTCTTTTACAAGGCATAACACTAAGAAAAATTTCATATTTTAGAGCTTTCTTCAAAATTACAAGTTGTTATTTTAGGTTTTAAGTCTCTATCTAAACTTTATACTACATGATCCAAAGTTTTGTTGGAGATTTTATCCTAACTTGGGCTAATATTTATTTTTTATGAAACAAGTTTTTTGCCTAAGGGTTCACAGGTGACTGGTATCAGTCTTTATCAACCAATATCACTTCTTTTATAACCAAGATTAGTCTCATTGCAATTAGCATAAGTCATTGTTAACCAACATCGGTCTTTGTGTAAAAAAAATAGAGAACTCGAGAGTAAGGTTTCAAGTCTTACTTGTTTCATTGATAAAAGTGCTTCAAATCAGGGGAAAACTCTCTAACCTTTACAGGATCTGCATGAAAAAGATTCAAATTTGAACATGCTTAAATCTTGAAAATTTACATTTGGTGCTTAAAATGAAGTTAGATGGTTTGTTTGATTGTTTTGTGAGGTTTTTCAAAAAAAATCCAACTAATGCCAAGGTACCAAGAACTTCATTAAACATTTCAAATTGGTGCTTAAAACTAACACTCACTTAAATTGCAAAGTTTTTAAAAGTGTGTTATTTTGAGCTAGATCATTTAGTACTTGTTTATTTTTTAATGAAAAATGAAGAGTGCGTGTATGCTCTCCCCCCCATCCCATTTATGAAACTTGGGTGACCAAAAGTGCCTTTTCCTTATAATTATTCCTTTGTTTAAGGCATGAAAATAATGTTGTCAAGATTCTCCCAAAAACCCTTATGGTTTGGGTGATCTAAAAACAACCTCTAAAGTCTTTTCATTTAATTTTATTTTATGTAACCTGGCTTGTGAAGGGGAGTTCATAGCTTCTTCATGATTTCTTTAAGAAATCTTTGACCCAGGGTTTCATCTCCTAGAATTATTTTAACCTTGCTTCAAATGGGGTATATAAATCAAGGTACACATACTATGAGAGTCACAAGGTTAAGCATCTAACCTCTCCTTTCATAACAAAAAATTTAGTTAGATCTGGTTAACCAAGTAATTCCATTAAGTAGTATACAAATGGAATCATTTTAAAAAGTAATAAACCCTTATATAGTAAGTTAATTGGCATGAACTTAATTGACTTGACGCATCTCTAGCATTAGCCATGCTTGGGACCATCTAGATGGTCAAAAATTTAAGTTTTAAAACAACCCCACTTACCATGGACATATTATTGATGCAGGGCAAGTAGCCCGAAGGTATTAGTGTAGGTTTTTATTTTTCCCTATTTTTTAATTAGGGAAATTATATTTCTTGTGCTTACATGGAGTTTTCCTACATTTGTGGGATAGGCTAGCTTATGTGGAGGCGTGTGTCATAGATGTGTCATAGGTGTCATAAGAATGTCATAAGTAACTCCCTTGATGGGAGTTACTTCTTTATTCTTAGCACCTTGTCACCACCTTTCATGGAGGAGTTACAGTCTATTCTTGGGGTGCCTTGACCACCTTTTGTGGAGGAGTTACTTACGTGCTCTCCTATATGTATTCCTCACTTTGGCCATCTCATGTTAATCAGATTTTGGTTTCTCCATTTTGTCTTGTGCAATTTAGCTTCTTGTATAATTTTAAATTGATTTAGCATCTATGTGGTGTGCACTTGCTTCATCTCATGTGATCACGTCTCCATTGCATTCGCATTATCCAGATTCTGGCAACAACTCTGATATGGTATCAGAGCCACTCCGGTAATCGTGTGTTTGGTTATGCTATTAGTTTATTCTGAAATTCTTACTTTGCTTCCTTAGTAGTTTTTTTGTTTAACTCTGTTGCATTTGAGAGTTTTGGTAGAGTTTTTTGAAAACTCATGCAAATCCATACAGAAACTTGTTCAAAAAATTACTTCTGAGTTAGAATTTGCCAAGAGATCTTATTTAGATCTGTTGTGGCTTTAACAAGGCAATGGAATTTTTTTTTTCTGGTCACTCTACAGGAAAAAGATAGATCTCTGCAATCTGGTTCTGCTTCTTGGACGTTGGAGGCGCTGACTTTGTTGCAAGCTGCTGGGCGCCATTGTTGTGAGCAGAGGGAGGAGCAGCATCAGCCACACCATCAGAACTATGCATTTTTTCTTGCTGCAGGTGCCACCTTTGTTACAAATTGCTTGTAAGGGGCTTTCCTTCCTGAGTGATTTACTTACTGACTGCCTTGTCTGTGCCATCAGCAATGCCATGCCAAGCTTCTGCAACGCCATGCCAAGTCCTTCCTGCAATGCCTTCAGTAACAGCAAGGCACCAAGTAGTCGTATGGCATCTAGCGTGTAGGTCTGCAGTTCATTTTTTTCTATTTTTTGCCAACAAATCAGAACTATTTTCCTTTAAAAATGGCACTCCCTTTTTGGTCTCCAATGCCCATGTGGTGGGCCCTCTCTCTCTTTTTGTTTGATTGATAATTCTTCTTTTGTCCAATAATTTTTTTGATATTCATAAGTCAGTAATTTGATTTTTTGAATTAAAGACAAATTAAAAATTAGCATTCAAAAAAAACATTTTAGAGGTTTTTAAAAAAAACTTGTATCTTCAACCTACGAAGACGAAGGGTGAGGCCCGGGTTGGCAGGAGGCCAATTCCCCCTCACACAAACCTCCTTTGGATTCATCATTTCATGCCAAATCCAATGAGTGGTTGGAAGACCACTTTTTCTCTCAAAACAGGCATTTTTTTAATGTTTTAGTGCTTTTTTTTGCAAAAACACTAGTTTACGGAAAAATTGAACCTTGAATATGTTGCAAACGGTAGCTCAGATTTGGGTGCCATTTTTTTCAAAAGTGTTTTTAATTCAATTCTCCATAGTGTAGGCTTTTTATTTGTTTAAAATGCACTATTTTATAAAGTGCCTAAAATTTGGGTCTCCCAGGACACATTTTCGGCTGAGTCTGATGTCATGTTTGCTTATAGTCTTGCACTGATTGCTCTAATATGCATTCTCAGCTGAGCCCAACGTCTATTTGAGTGTGTACTTTCATATTTGGGGGGGCTCAATATTTCATGGGGGTGTGATTGCTTTTCACAACTTGCAAATCTTTGCTTTCATTCTCCTTTCTGCATAATTTCACAACTTGAAATCAACACAACTTCACCTAAATTCACCTTAAAATAGATTATTTTCAACTTAAACCCCTAACACCCTTCAACTATCATGAATGGAAGGTTAAAATGTCAATCATTCTTAGAAGCAAAGGGTTGTATAGGATCATCATGGGTACTGAAGTAAAACCCAACATTGATGCTGAAAAGGTCAAGTGGTTCAACCATAGTGATGAAGCCTATGGATTATTGAGCTTGTCTGTGTCTCCAAAACTTCTCTTCCATTTAGAATCCTCCAAGACTCCCAAAGACATATGGGACACCTTAGAACTCTTATTTGAGAAGCTTGATGAGATGAGAGGTCATGAGCTCAAAAATGAACTCATAAGTCTAAGTCCTAGCAACTTTGACACCCTACAGGACTTCTTCACTAAGTTTAAGGCCCTTAAATTGCAATTGAAATAATGCAATATAGAGAAGAAAGATGATCAAATCATCCATTCTATTCTCGCAAAGTTAGGTCCAAGCTATTTAGTCTTTGTCTCCACTTTCCATGCCACCAAAAGTGCCCTTAGCACTACATGGAAAATGCCTTTTTTGGATTCATTCATTGCCGACTTGACTAGGGAGAAAGATAAGCTAATTCAAATGGGAAAAATGAAGTCTACTCAACCCCAAGCCTTGATAGCTAGAAATGGTAAGGATAAGACTTCAACAAAGGAGAAGAAGAAAAAAAACAAGGACCAAGAGAAGAATAAAGAAAACAACAATCCTGCCAAAAATAACACTGAGTCTTCCTCCTCCAATGCTAAACCTAAGAAGGAGAAGGTTAAGTGTGCCTATTGTAAAAATACAGGGCATGATGAACACAAATGCATGAAGAAACAAATAGATCACCTAACTCATCTTCTAGAGAAGCAAAACATAGGTGTTCATGAGTCCATCAAGTAGAATTCATCTACCCAAGATTCTACCAAGGAAAAAGGCAAGGGTAAGGAGAAAGAAAAGGGCAAGGCCCTTGTAGTTACTACAGCTTCTACATCATCATGGGTCATTGATTCGAGTGCTTCTCACCACATGGGCTCTTCACTAGTTGAGTTTTCATCTTTAGAGCCTTGTAACATGACTTCAATTAGTTTGGGTGATGACACATCAGTTTCTGTTGCAGGGAGAGGGTCAATTGAAATAGAAGGAGGAACATTCAATAATGTACTAAGTGTTCCTTCTCTTTTAACCAATCTCCTATCAGTGTATCAAATCACTCACATTAGTTGGGGCATGAGAGTTGAGTTTTTACCAAATTCAGTGGCTATTAGAGAGTTGCATAGTGATACTACGGTGGCAGTGGGTAGGGTAGATCACCAAGCAAGGTTATACACCTTCTCAAATTTTCCACCTAATTCTTCTCTAACAGCATTACTGACTCATTCAGATGGAGTTAGCAAATTATGGCATGAGTGGTTTGGCCACCTTAACTACCGCTACCTTGAGCAACTTTGCAAACATGACATGGTCATTGGCTTGCCTCGTGTCCAATTCTCAAAAGGACTTTGTGAGGGGTGCTCCCTTGGGAAGCATCTCGAAGCAAAATTTGACAAAGGAAAAGCTTGGAGGGCTTCACAACCTTTGAAGTTAGTCCATAGTGATGTATCAGGACCCTTTCCCAAACCATCTTTCACAAGGGCCAAGTACATCCTCACTTTCATTGATGATTTCTCTAGGTACACTTAGATATATTTTCTCAAACAAAAGTCTGAAGTGTTTGAAAATTTTCTAGACTTCAATGCTCTTGTTGAGAAATAGAGTAAGAAATCCATCAAGGTTCTTTGAACTGATAATGGAGGGGAGTATGTCAGCAATAGGTTTGAGTAATTTTGCACCATAGAGGGGATTGATTTGCAGCGCACAGTTACTTATAGTCCTTCACATAATGGGGTTGCAGGACGCAAAAATAGGTTCTTGAAAGAGATGGGTAGCTATATGATTCACTCCAAATCCTTAGCACCATAGTACTGGGCCGAAGCCATCAATTGTGCTTGCTACATTCAAAATAGGGTTCCTCACAAAGCTTTGAAAGGGATAACACCCTTTGAAGCTTGGCATAAAAGGAAACTTGATGTTTGAGCACTTTAGGGTTTTTGGATCCCCAGCCATGGCCCACATTCTGAAGAAGAAACGCAAAGCTATGGAATGTCAGTCCAAGCCTTACATCTTTGTAGGATATCTAGATGGTATTAAGGGATATCACCTTTTAGATCCAGTCACTCATGAGTTGTTCATCGAGAGAAGTGTCCATTTTCAAGAGAGTCCTAGAGAATCAACACTTGACACTTCTTCTCCCTCATCGGATCTACTTCTTCATGATGATTTCTCATCAGATTCAAATCAGCCATAGTAGGTTCTTGAGCTAGAGACATCTTCTTCTTCTTTGAGTTCAGATAGTGAGGATGGTGATGCAGAGTCATCCACCTCTAGTCAGTCAGAGGATGAGGAGTTAGCACCTGACTTGCCCTCTTTTAGGCCACTTTGGGCCAGACAGACACTTGAGAGTGCTGGCACTTGGGCAAGAGATCCCACAGATGATAGACGTACTAGGGGGATTTTTAGAGAGATCTGCATGCCTTCTTTGCTTTAGTTTTAGATCCACAAACTTTTTGAGAGGCATCGAGGGTACCTGAGTGGGATAATGTTATGGAGGAAGAATATTCTTCCTTAATCAAAAATCACACTTGGGACCTGATTTCACTTCCTAAGGTAAGAAAGATGGTTCGATGTAGGTGGATATATCAGACCAAGTTTGTAGCAGATGGGTTAGTTGATAAGTACAAGGCATGATTGGTCGCCAAGGGTTTCTCACAGGTGGCAGGCATTGACTATTCAGAGACCTTTGCACCCATTGCAAAGATGACTTCTATTTGACTCACCTTGGCTATTGCCGTAGCACATGGTTGGGATGTGCACTAGATGGATGTGAAGAGTGCCTTTCTTGACGGAGACCTAGAGGAGGAGATCTACATGGAGCAGCTGCCAGGATTTGTTTAGGATTCTTCCTTAGTATGTAGACTTAGGAAATCTATCTATGGCCTCAAACAAGCCCCTTGGGCTTGGTATGCCAAGATGGATTCCTTCCTTCTCACAATGGGTTTCACTAGGTGCCATTCTGACCCCAATGTCTACTTCTTGTGGCAGGATGATTCACTCCTAATTTTGGTTATATATGTTGATGACCTTTTGATCATCGAGAGTTCTTCATCGGCTATTACAGCGGTGAAGGCATATCTCCAGGATAGATTTGACATGACAGACTTGGGTTTGTTGCACTACTTGCTTGGCATCAAGATCTCACAGTCAGATTCAGGGATTTCTCTTGCACAACCTAAGTATGCTCTTGACTTATTGGCTCAGTTTCACATGACTAATTGTAAGCCATCTCTGACTCCCTTTCTATCAGGAGTCAAGCTTGAGGCTGATTGTTCTTCACCATTGGTTAATGCCACTCAGTATCGACAACTTGTTGGTAGTCTCATCTACTTGAATCACACCAGGCTCGACATATCATATACAGTGGGACATGTCTCCAGATTCATGCAGGAACCTCATGACCTACATTGGAAAGCAGTTAAAGAGGATCTTGCATTACATACAGGGTTCACATAGATACGAGATTCATTACATATTTGGCATAGAGGTTGACTTGATTGGATATACAAATTCAGACTGGGTTGGCAATTCATAGACTTGCAAGTCCACTTCTGGTTATAGTTTCTCTCTAGGTTCTGGTCCTCTCAGTTGGTCTAGCAAAAAATAGAATGTTATTGCTATATCATCCACAAAGGTAGAGTATAGGGGAGCTGTTAATGCAACTACTGAGGCTATTTGGCTTTAGGGGATACTTTTTGAGTTTGGCATTCCTATCAGGCAGCCTACCATCATTTATTATGACAACTAGATTACCATTCAGATTTGCAGGAATCTAGTTCAGCACCAGTGGACCAAGCACATCGAGATTCACATGCATTTCATTCGAGAGCTTATTCATAGTCAGGTCATTGACTTGATATTTTTCCAGTCTTCAGAGCAGGTTGCAGACATCTTCACCAAACCTTTCACTAAGAGCAAGTTCATTCATCTACGAGCTCTTCTTGGGGTGCGGTCTACATCTGCAGCAACATCATCTTCAGCGGGGCCTTCTAGCCTCTTAATTTCTTTTATGTCTCTCTTTTGGGGGGGGGGAGTTTTTTTCCTACGGGTTTTCTCCTTTTCTCTATCTTATGAGAGATTTCATTTGTACATGGATACCTCATCAAGCCTAGTTGTTGGGACCCATTTTATATTTCCACACTGCCCACCTAAGCTATGCTTATGGGGGGGTATTAGTGTAGGTTTTTATATTTCCCTATTTTTTAATTATGGAATTTGTATTTCTTGTGCTTACATGGAGTTTTCTTACATTTGTGGGATAGGCTAACTTATGTGAAGGTGTGTGTCATAGATGTGTCATAGGTGTCATAAGAATGTCATAAGTAACTCCCTTGATGGGAGTTACTTCTCTATTCTTAGCACCTTGTCACCACCTTTCATGGAGGAGTTACAGTCTATTCTTGGGGTGCCTTGACCACCTTTTGTGGAAGAGTTACTTACATGCTCTCCTATATGTATTCCTCACTTTGGCCATCTCAAGTTAATCAGATTTTGGTTTCTCCATTTTGTCTTGTGCAATTTAGCTTCTTGTATAATTTCAAATTGCTTTAGCATCTATGTGGTGTGCACTTGATTCATCTCGTGTGATCACGTCTTCATTGCATTCGCATTATCCGGATTCTGGCAACAACTCTGATAGAAGGTCCATGTCATCATACAATCTCTTACAATAAGGGGGTGTAAAAACCCTACTACTTCATGTGCTTATTATTTTTGGATTAACACTTAAAATCTTCCTAAGAACACATATAAATATATTTCAAAAATACAATGCAACCTTGTCAATTTAGGGCTTAGGATGATTTACTTAGTTGTATTTTGGTATTTTATTTTACTTGGTCTTGATTTGAGTCTAAAACTTGTTTTTGAACAAAACATGTCATAACCAAACACATTTGTTATCTACCATTTCTTGAACAAAGAGGTGTTGTGTTGGTTAAATCCAAATCATATTTTGCCTTGTTCAAATCCTCATTTTAAACGTTTATCTTATCTAAGCAACATTATTATGCTACCCATTTGAGTCTAAAATATTTTGAAAAAATCTCCAAGTCCTTCACTTTTTAATTTAAATTTGAAATCTCACCTTTCTAAGTTTTAGGCCAATGTGTTAATCAACATTTTTTGTTTGCACTTGACTTGAGTTAACTTGGGTACGATTATCCATCTGGGTTGAAGGCCATTTATAGACTCATCATCATCATTTGATAATTGTGAACTTAAGTCATCTAGCATGTCTCTTACACTCTAAGTTCTATAACACATTGTATTTTATCTTCTATTACCATGTGGTGGTGTTATACTTCCCACTTGGTTTTAGTTTTATACTTAATAATTCTTACATGTTTTCACATCCTAAGTTTCATAATTTGCATTGTCACCTTCCTAATCTAAAGGGATTTCTTCTAATTTTCTAGTATCAACTCATTGAAGTTGAACTAGCTTTTATGGTATTGACTTATCTCTAAATCTATGTTTGGTGTACTAGTTTACACTATAGGTTTTTGAGTTATGAGTTATCATACCCTTTTCTAATTTATACAATTTTAACCTACCAAGTTTGAGTAATTTCATGAACATTTATTCTAATTGTGTGATACTACAACACCTTATTTTATTATAATCTCTTTTTTACCTTGTCACTTGTCTGGGGAAAATCAAAACACACTTTGTTCACATTTGCAAAAACATTTTACAAATTTTGCCAAACATAGAAAACAAACCTTTTGTAGACATGAATCAAAGGTACACTCGTAGTGGGGTCTCTTATAGCCCTAACTATGAGGAGGATCACTTTTATGACTGACAAGATAATTTTGGTGTCTTTGAAGACATTCCCATGACTATAGGATCTGAGGAAGACTATTTGTAATATAAGCCCCAAGAAGACAAAGATGAAGCACTTCTAAGGTTGATTGAATTAGGTGCAAGATTACACTTGGATTTTCCTATGGAATAATTACATACCTTTGTTATAGAAGGAGATAAATAATGAGAACAATCCCTCATACATATTAAAAAATCAAACATCACTTCTTCTAGCAAAGGAAAAGAAGTTCTTATAAAGTCAAAACATAATGATCAAGATCTTGTCACCAAGATTAAAAAGGTAAGTCAACGATATGCAAACCTACTTATCACAAACTTTTTTGACTCTTTAGTTGCTACTTCAATGCAAAATTATGCTTCTAAGGAATAAGGGAATGTAATTAAACCAACGCAACAAACCTTAGTTGAGAACACAACTACAATGGATCAAGGGGTCTCAAGTGAACATAACAAGACATAAGAGGTTATGAAAAATGCTTCACTAGACACAAAGCATAATTTTTTCAATCATCAAGAACCTCTTATTCCTTTACAAAACCAAGGACCAAAACATTCAATACATATTGAAGATATTATTTATAATAATTTGGCTAGTTTGTCTCAACCAAAATGTACTTTGGTGAATAGACCATGGACTCTCCAAAATGAACAAAACACTTATAACTCAAGGTAGCAGATTTTAGGGAATGTTTATTAACCAAGGAATTAATGACTCACTTACTCAACTCAATGAGTGAACCAAAAAAAATTTGTAGATCTTAGGGTTTATATCCCTAATAAATCCATGTAATAGGGGCACATACCATCCCAATAAAATTATGTTCCACCCATGCATTCACCAAACATGCAAGAGTGGAATTATATGAAAGAGATTGTGTCATGATTGGAGATAGGTAAGAAAGTTAAGAAGTATAAATTTGATGAGATATGTCCACATCTGTATGATTTGAGTATTCTCCAATTCCCCTTTCCATCTCATTTTGATGTACCTAAGTTTGACAAATACAAAGGAAAGGGTGACCCTCATGAACACATTCAGGCATTATTTTTGTTATGCCACGAGGTTGCATACAATAGTGTTTATTTGATTTGATTGTTTCCACAAAGTTTAGTGGGACAAGCTTTAGATTGGATACTTAAGTTACTCAAGGGATTGGTTGTGGACTGGAATGACCTATCTGAAAAATTTGTCAACCATTTCTTGTATAATATTGAGCATGAATTGACTATTATTGACTTGTGTAAAGCCAAAAAATAGGATGGAGAAAGCTTAACAACATATCTACAATGGTGGAGAGAATTATCTAGTTGCTTTCAACATAATTTTCTAGATAAATAGTTGGTAGACATTTTTTCACATAATTTACACCCTAAGGTGGCACATAATCTATGGCTTACTTGCACAAACACATTTGAAGAAATCATCGACAAGGGTGTGTAGATTGAGAAGGTGATTATTACCAAAGGCCTTGTCAATATTTACATGTAGATTCAAACTTAAAATCAAACCAAATCATAGGTTCAAATGGTTGTGCAAGATAAACCTAAGGGTTTCAAAAAGAACAAGGACATGGTAGGGAATAGAGTAACTGAATCAAAACATGTATAAATGGTATAGGTTCTACCAACTTTAAATGTGCAATTAGATCCCCCTAATCCACCAACCAATTTGTAAAGAGTCCTTCCATAAAGGGTATTCAAAAACAACTTTAGATTCTTTAGTAAATTTGGGGAGCCTTTTGAGGTAGTTCTTTAAGAGCTCATAGCAACTAACTTGATTATGTGGCCTATACCAAGGCCATTTCCTAAAGATCAACCCAATTGAGATTGGTATCAGGAAAATGAATTTTAAAACTTCCATCATGTATTTGGGCATGGTGCTTATCATTGCATTCAATTATGACACCTTATCAAAGATTTGATTGAAAGTGGTGAAATTGAGATCAAACTTTCTCCACAAGAGACTAATCAAGATATGGGCATCTATAAAGATCCATTCCCTCAACATAATCAACAATAACCAAGGAAAAATCAGAACCAAAGACATAATCAATGATAGAATCAAGGTTAGAATCATAATTAACATGAGCATAATCATGATCATAATACCCATGCTAATAATCTAGGTTACAATAACATGCCTTATGATTATAACAACACTGTGGGATACATTTTTATGAACCACATTACCACTGTCACTGTCAAATCCTATGAACCATCTCATACTCCTCAAAGTATGAGACCTATTGTTATAGGGTCAACACCCTCTCCCTATAATAATTCTACATTGAGTTCACATAATTTTATTGCACCTCTATTTTGATGGGTTACTATTTATAGACCCCATCTTTTCTCTAATTATAATGGCTCCTTGTCGACTCAAAATTACTCAAATGTAACTAGATGTTTGTGAGTCACCCTTCAAGGCCCTTTACCTTCATATTCTAATTATAATGGATCTGTACTAACTTTAGATTGCATAATTACCACTAGATTCTCATGAATTACTCTTTAGGGCCTTTTGCCCTCTTCTTTCATTGAACCCAACATGAACATTGTGCCAGCTAAGGATAAAACATCTCATCCTAATGTTGAGAAACCTTATAGTCTATCAGACCAACTAAGTAAAAAACATGCACAGATTTCTATTTTATATCTCTTACATACGTCTAAAGTCCATAGAACTATTTTGAACAACCTTCTTCAATAATCCATTATTCTTAATGATATTAATCCTAAATGTTAAAAACACTTGTGGGACATTTTTCTTAATTTTGATAGGTCACGTTCAATTAAAAAGACATGTCCACTCTTTGTCTAAGCCATAATAACCCATTGTATATTGGGGTCATCATTGAACACCATAAGATCAAGTAGGCTCTTATAGACAATGGTTCGGGCCTGAGCATAGTCTTCCTCAAAGTAGTATAGAGATTTGGATACACTACAAAAGACACTCAACCAAAGATGATCACCATAAAGGTTTATGAAAACATTAAGAGGGAATCTTCTAGTACCATTTGTTTGTTAATCATTGTTGGGTTTTTTTCCAATCACACATTATTACATATTATAGATATCAAGTTGCCTTATAACATACTTCTTGGTCATCCTTAGATCCATGAAGTACAGGCCATTCCATCCACCTTGCATTAGTTCCTTAATTTTCCACACGATGAGATCAAGGTTACTATCCCTGCCAACCTATAGCCTTATCAATATTGCAAACATCTAGAGGCTAAGTTTCACAATTATAACTATTGTCCAAGTTTTAAATTTGATGCAAACAAAAATAAGGAAATAGTTTCACATCCACCTAAAGCTAATTATATCAACCTTAGTGACCTTGCTTCCACTTTGGCTGATCCATTTCCCACAACTCTTACAAAATATGTTGTTATAGAAGACATGGGCATTTCCACATATTATCTTAAGGATGCCTTCCATGTTGCTAAGTTTCTAAAGTCTTCCAAAACATTCGGTAAACCCAAACCTTCCAAAATACCTAATAGACCCAAATTGATTTAGAAATAGAAGGAATATACATTAAAACCACCTATGGTGTTTATACCTACTACTTCACCAAAATAGGATTGAGAGGCTCTCACTGAAGGAGACTAGTTATATTCTGATGATTATTTTTAGAATCCAAAATATCCTATCCCTAATCAAATCATGGATAATTTTGATTATACAGGAAAAGGCCTTGGATCACAAGCACAAGGGATCATAAAACCTTTATAAATTGGTATACTTAATTTGAATCATGGTCTCAGATTCATACCACCTAGGAGTGATCTCATGACTTTTGATAGTGATTATTTTGAATCGAATAGTGATGAGATTCCTGGCAGTGACATAGAATCCCATTATAGCCTCTTTGATGATATTGATAGCATGGATTTATTTGATTCAAATGCCATTATGACCATAACACCCCATTGTTCCCTATGCCTTTGCCATCCTAAATTCATTAATTGGGACTAGTAAAATTTGATAATATATCTTGATGAGTTCTAGAATGAAAAATCAATTATATAATATATGGGCCTTAGAGATGGATTTCCCATTGGTGATCATAAAAAAGGATTTAATTTTTCATTATATCTTTCTACCTACTTTGGAGAGAAGACAAACTTTCTTGGTCATAAACAAGGTAAAACATCAAGATCATTGTGTGAAAACCTCTTTGACACGCTTGTTGATTAGGAGAAAAGTAAAGAAAAAGATAAGCCCTCAAGTGAAAACCTATTTCAAGTGATATTGGATAGGGAAGTTTGTTCATTCCCAAAGGATGCTCAAGTTCTATCAAGTCTTAGCTCTATAGCTAGTACAAACATCACTTTAGAATAACAAATTTTTTTTTAGCATCTTGTTCTTGAGCTTTCCAAGTTTTTTGATACTTGGACATTACCTAAGTTGGAAGATTCATATTCATCACATTATCTATAGATTTATGAGGAACAACAATAAATTGTAACAGAAGAATAAGATCATGATCACACCTTGCCTATAATTCTAGAAGATAGTTCTGCACTCCTTGTGAAAAACACTACAGAAGTGAACTTGGGAACATATGATGATCCTAAAATTATTTACCTTGGATATTCCCTTAATAAAGAAGAGTGAGAACACATTATATCCATTTTGAAGGATTTTATTGACATCTTTGCATGGGCCTACTCTAACAATGCCAGGTGTTGACCCTAAATTGGTTGTGCATCACCTTGTTATTCATCCAAATGTCAAGCTAGTCAAACAAAAATTGAGGAAGATACATCCATGCACCACTCTTTTGGTAAAATTAGAACTTGAGAAGTTATTAGGAGCATGTTTCATTAGACCACTAGAATATTCTGAATAGATATCAAATATAGTTCTAGTCAACAAACAACCACATGGTATACATCTTTGTATTGATTTTAGAGATATCAACAAAGTGTGCCCCAAAGATTAATTTACTCTACCCAATATTGACATGATTATTGATTCTACTATTGAGTACAAGATAATATCTCTCATGGATAAATTTTATGGATACAATCAGATCAAGATAGCCTAAGAAGACCAACACAAGACCACATTTACCACTCCTTGGGGAACATTCTATTATCAAGTCATGCCATTTGGATTGAGGAACATTAAATCCACTTATCAACATGTTATTATTGTCATATTCCATGACATGATGCACAATATGGACTATATTGATGACATTCTATCTAAATCAAGAACACGTGTTGGATATCCTTACGTTCCATAATGAATCTTTGAGAGGCTTCATGAATATAAAGTCCACCTAAATCCTAAGAAGTGTGTCTTTGGAATCAATTTTAAAAAATTACTAGAGTTTATTGTATCACAAAGAGGGATTGAAGTTGACCTTGCTAAATTCAATGTTGTTAGGTTGTGGAGCTAAAAGCTTCACTGATGCAAACATGAGAGGAGGTTGCTGAGGGTTGTTGAGTTGCAGAGCAATCGGCGTCAGTCTGATCAACCGACGTCAGCAAGATACTGAAGTGAAGCAACCGACGTCGATCAGGGATCGGCCGGTGTCGGTCACCTCCAGGCAGACAGGGACTGACGTCGGTCGCCTGTGTGGTTCGAACTGCATTTATTACAGGCAGTTAGCTAACGAACCAAGTGTTTGCATGATGAGTGCTAATTTTAGACTCATAGCTGCGGATCTAATTATTGTAATTAGATGTCTAATTATTATTTGGATGAGATCTATATAATAGACTCATGGTTGTATTGGAAAAGTGTAGCTAGGGAGTAAGAGAGCATAATTATAAGCTCCTTTGATGTGTGAGGTAGAGCTATGGTGCGTTCCTCCTAGTGCCATAGTACCAGGTGTGTTGGTGCTGGATTGGAGAGTCAGCTGGATTCTTCATGTATGTATGATCTTGGTCATCAGGTGAGCATGGCTACGATAGGAGATCTACATGGTAAGTAAGATCGTTGATCTGCAGGTGTGTGTGTGTGTGTGCAAGGTCAAGGTTCACAGGTGTGCAGAACCAAGTATTGATCTGTAGGTTGGAGATCAGATAGGATAGCAACACAACAGGGAGCAGAATCAGGCAGGATCTACTTGGAGTACGGTGTGTACTCATTGGTATGTATGTAGAGTACATGGAGAGCTAAGAGGAAGGCAAGGCAGTTCCTTCCATAAGTATGGTCTATTGAATTGCAGGTTATTGCAGGTTCATGGGAGATCTACTTGAAGTACTTTGAGTACTTGTTGAGTGCATGGAGCACTTGTGGAGTGTGTGGAGCACAGGTGTAAGGTGAACACCAACTCTGTGTTTGAGTTGGGTGTTGGGACCTAGTAGAGAGGGCTTTGAGGAAAGAGTTACTGTTCACTTGAGGTGTGGGAAACCTCTGAAGAGGTGGTGGAGAAGAGGTGGCATCTTCTTTATTGTATTCTTTTCTGTAAGAGTTATTAATACAAGTTGTGTATTGTCTCTCATATTCTGTGTTATTCTAAATTCTAGTTACTTGGTGAATCTGGTTAATTTCCACATATTAAGTTGCTTGAATTTGGTAATCAATTGTGTGCTTCTGGGTTGGTCCTATTTCCAACAAGTGGTATCAGAGCTAAGGTTGTAGGAAGCAGGTTTTATGTTTGGTTACAGGTCACTCTCAGGGGTTTCTGATTGAGTGGGAGTAGAGCAACGGCAGATCACAGTAAGCTAAGGATGGAGAAGTTGAAAAGCACAGATGGTTACTTATGGTCTGATGGAAAGAAAGAGCAGGTAAAAGAAGATTGTTGGTTTGTGGAAGATCAGCAAGGAGGAACTGAAGAAGCAGATGTTGCAGGTCATGTGGCACAGGATGCTCTGGGAGGTTTCTTGGATAAAGTTGAATCTTGTCTTATAGATTTGGTTGCCTCTTTCCATGCAGCCCCAGATAAAGGAGCTGGTGAGCCTTGCCAAAGAATTGGCAAAGGGGAAGTAAAGCTGAAATTGCAGGCGGCCAACACATGGGTGTTGAAGGAGGTCATGCAGGTCCCAAGTTTGGAGATGTGGCTAATTTCTTCAGAAGAGTTAGGTGATGAGAGATGTACGAGAGCTCTCACAGCGGATGCACTTGAATTAGCTGGTGGTAAGAAAATAGGTACTCTTTATCTACTTGTTTATATTACTGATTCTTCTTTTGTTGCAGAGACGTGGCTTCGTAGGCTTGGTCACATGAGCAGGAAGGAGATGCATGTTCTTAAGTGGAAGACAAATATATTTGATAGGCTTAAGAACTGGAAAGCCTTGGTGTTCTTGGAGGAGATGGCGGACAGAGATCAGTGGATGTGGCTGGATACTTCTGAGCAGGGCAGTTTGGACATGGGGATTGATTCAAAAGAGCTCGCAGGTAAAAAGTCATCACTCACAGGAAACACAGGTACCGACGTCGGTAGAAGGTAAGACCGATGTCGGTCACGAGGACTGACGTCGACAGCAGGAGGACACCGATGGCAGCAGGTTGGTAGTCAGGACAGGCGCAGGAACCGATGTCGGTCGGATGCAGACAGTGGAGTGATCGAGGTCAGTCACTGTAACAGATTTTGGGTGGACAGCACGCTGTCAAGGAGTCTCAAATACCCATATGGAGGACTGAAGATGTAAGTAGGCCCTCAAATTCATTGTTCCTCTTCTTTATACTTGTTGCTGATTGTAGAGCAAGAAGGATCCAGGAAACAGGTGGGAGCATGGCAGGGATATGATGCAGAACCAAACGGGAGTTTTGGTAGGGTTGCCAGCCGATGTGAAAGCATAGAGATGAATGGATTCCTTAGTTGAAGAATAGAGTGAATGGATACGTGAGACGGAAGACCAGGCATATGGTCTTGAGGAAACTGTAGGACAGTGGTACAGGTTTTGATAGGTGGAGGATGAAGCATGGCTTCAGTCAATGTCAGGGTAACTACTGTGGTTTGACTTACCAGGGGGATGGTGATTGCAACATCATTCTGTTGCTGTATGTGGATAGTATGCTAGCTAGCAGGAGTGTACATACAAGTTTTGCTGAGCTAAGGGTAAGATTAGTTTCAGTGGCATGTCAGGAGGAGTTTGGAGTAGCAAAATTCTTTGACATGGGAGGCATAGAGATCACAGGTAGATTTTGTCTCTAGTGGGAGCTGATGTGAATCAGGTGTTGGCAAGGTTCATTACGCAAGATGCAGAGTCAGAGCACACTAAGGGCTAGACAGGTATAGTGTTTGAAATCACATGAGGTCTAGTATAGACCTGAGTTTTCCCAAGCAGTGGGAGTTGTCAGAGAGTTAGGAGCCAATTCGGAGAAGTGGATTCTCAGGTATTTGAGAGAGACCAGCAGCAGGGATTCATGCTATTTAGGGGTCAGGACTTCACTACATGTGTATGTAGGAACGGATGCGGCAAGGTACTCAGATGACAGGAGGTACACCACGAGATGTGTGGTGGGTTGTCTTCAGGATTGAGCTTGAAGAGGGATATAAACCAGGAAATAGATTAGATGGAGTACAGGTACAGGTACAGTGCAGCTGTTTATCTCCAAGTGGGAGATTGTTAGGTTGTGGAGCTAAAAGCTTCACTGATGCAAACAGGAGAGGAGGTTGCTGAGGGTTGCTGAGTTGCAGAGCAACCGGTGTCGATCTGATCAGCCGACGTCGGTAGGATACTGAAGTGAAGCAACCGACGTCGGTCAGGGATCGGTCGGCGTCGATCACCTCCAGGCAGATAGGGACCGACGTCGGTCACCTGTGTGGTTCAGACTGCATTTATTACGGGCAGTTAGCTAATGAACCAAGTGTTTGCATGATGAGTGCTAATTTTAGACTCATAGCTGTGGATCTAATTATTGTAATTGGATGTCTAATTATTGTTTGGATGAGATCTATATAATAGACTCATGGTTGTATTGGAAAAGTGTAGCTAGGGAGTAAGAGAGCATAATTATAAGCTCCTTCAGTGTGTGAGGTAGAGCTATGGTGCGTTCCTCCTAGTGCCACAGTACCAGGTGTGTTGGTGCTGGATTGGAGAGTCAGCTGGATTCTTCATGTATGTATGATCTTGGTCATCAGGTGAGCATGGCTATGATAGGAGATCTACATGGTAAGTAAGATCATTGATCTGCAGGTGTGTGTGTGTGCAAGGTCAAGGTTCACAGGTGTGCAAAACCAAGTATTGATCTGTAGGTTGGAGATCAGATAGGACAGCAACACAACAGGGAGCAGAATCAAGCAGGATCTACTTGGAGTACGGTGTGTACTCATTGGTATGTACGTGGAGTACATGGAGAGCTAAGAGGAAGGCAAGGCAGTTCCTTCCATAAGTATGGTCTATTGAATTGCAGGTTGTTGTAGGTTCATGGGAGATCTACTTGAAGTACTTTGAGTACTTGTTGAGTGCGTGGAGCACTTGTGGAGTGCGTGGAGCACAGGTGTAAGGTGAACACCAACTCTATGTTTGATTTGGGTGTTGGGACCTAGTAGAGAGAGCTTTGAGGAAAGAGTTAATGTTCACTTGAGGTGTGGGAAACCTCTGAAGAGGTGGTGGAGAAGAGGTGGCATCTTCTTTATTGTATTCTTTTCTGTAAGAGTTATTAATACAAGTTGTGTATTGTCTCTCATATTCTATGTTATTCTGAATTCTAGTTACTTGGTGAATCTGGTTAATTTCCGCATATTAAGTTGCTTGAATTTGGTAATCAATTGTGTGCTTCCGGGTTGGTCATATTTCCAACAAATGCCATTATGGAAATTCCTCCACCTTCAAATCTTAAACAACTCTAAATCCTGTAAGGAAAGATCCAGTCTATACACAAGTTCATTTCTCAACTAGTAGATAAGTGCTACCCATTTACACATCTCTTAAAGAAAGGGGTCATGTTTCAATGTGATGAAGATTATAAATTTACATTTATGAAGCTCAAGACATATTTGGCCAACCTACCAGTCTTGAGACTGTCAACACCTAGATAACCATTGCTTCTATACATTTCAACAATCGATTATGAACTAGGGGCACTTTTGGCTCAACATGATGATCAAGGTAAGGAGCATGTAGTCTATTATTTAATCTATATATTGGTGTTTTATGAAAATAATTGTACACCTATGTATAAGTCATGTTTATCTATGGCATTCACTTCCCAAAAATTGTGACATTATATGTTGAATAATAAAACCTTTGTTATTGCTAAGATGGATCCTATCAAAATTTTATTATCCAAAGTAGCTCTCACAGGACGTATGGCCAAGTGGTTCATGCTCTTAAGAAAGTTTGATATTGAGTATCAAAATAATAAATCTATTAAGGGGTAGGTTATTATTAATCAACTTGCAAAAGCCCCTATTATGGACACTCAACCACTCAGATTTGACTTCCTAGATGATTCTATTATGACAATAGAACAAGAACCAAAGGAACCTGAATAATGAAGGCTATATTTTGATGGATCTTTTACATCTTATAAACCTAGAGTCAGCATTTTTTTATCACACCATCAGGGGATTTGATTCCCAAAGTGTTTCATATCAATTTTAATTATACCAACAATATGGCTGAATATGAGGCACTTATTACATGAATTCATCTTGTAGTACAATGGGATATAAAAAATTTAATGGTCTATGGTGATTCTAAATTTATTGTCAATCAAACCATAGATCAATATTAAACTAGAGATGATAAGCTTGTACCTTAAAATCGGATTATGGATAATCTCAAAGCTCTATTTAAATCTTTGTAGTTTGAAGAAGTACCAAGGTCCAATTATAAATATGTCGATGCAATGGAAATGATTGGTTCCATGATATATATTGATAATAGTGCTAAAGAGTATCAATTTCTTATTAAAAACCTTCTACAACTTGTACATGTCTTGCCAGATTCAAAAGGTTATGCATCATTGTTGGTCCAAATCCCCCACCTAAATTACCTTAATTTCAAGACTATTATAATTATTTCCATGATCATGTTTTTCCACTTGAAATTTATAACAATCAGCAAAAACTTTTCCTTCATTGTATATCCTATTATACCTCCTTGGAAACATGCTTTATCATAAAGGCTATGATGGAACATTGTTTCATTGTTTATCTTCAGGAGAATCTAAGTTAGCACTTAAGGAGGTTCATGAAGGAATATGTAGGGACCACATTAATGGTGTAGTCTTAGCAAAAAATCTCCTAAAAATATGTTAGTATTAGCCCAAAATGGAGATAGATGCTTGAAATTATGTGAGGAAGTTTGTTCCCTATCAACAACATGAAAATCTGATACATGTACTTTCCTTACCAATACAACCAATCACTACACCATAGACATTTTATACATGGGGCCTTGATCTCATCACAAAAATAAACCCCACATCTTCTAATGGCCATAAGCATATTTTGACTAAAACCAAGTATTTTAATAAGTGGATTGAGACCATTTCTCTCACTTCTGTTATCAAGAAGTAGATAGACAATTTCATTCATTACCATATCATCTATTGATATGACATATGAACACGCATTATATATGATAATTATGGATCATTTGTAAATAGAGATGTTAAAAATATTTGTGTAAAATTCAAAATCAAGCACAATAAATCCACACCATATAACCTACAAGGCAATGGATAAGCCGAGGCATCAAAGAAAATAACTATAGCCATTCTCAAAAAGATTGTTTATGATGTTGGCTATAATTGGCACTTGTAAAATTTCACTTGGCTTTTGGACTTATTACACTATTCATCAAACCCCTATAGGAGTCACTCCATATTACCTTATTTATGGAACAAAGATATTATTCCAATTGAGATTGAGTTGCCTTCATTACAAGTATCTTTGGAGAATATTGAAGATGACGAAGCATATAGAGTCTCAAGGTTGCAGGAACTAGAACTCCTTGATGGAAACCATTTGGATTCCCTATAAAACTTACAATCCTATTTGAATAGATTATGGAGAAGCTAAAAAAATCACATTCTCCCTTGAGATTTTGAGATTGGTTATTTGGTCTTGAAAGAGAATCAAAAGAATACAAATGTTGAACACAAGAAAAAGGGTAAGTTTCAACCTAATTAGCTTGGACCTTATGTTATCAATGTAAATTATGGTTCAAGGGCATACACACTAGCTACTCCAAATGGTGAATAACTTCTAGAGCCCATGAACATTGTGCACCTTGAAAGGTTCTATGTTTCACATCCATTTGAGTCATTGTCTATAAGACACCTTACTTTGGGGCAACTTGTGCTAAAGTTATTTTATCCTAAAATTATATCCTGGACCATCCCATATTGGACCATATTCTTTGTATTTTGACCTACCATGATCCATTATTAAGAGAATCATATTCCTTTTCACAACTCATGATAGTGGAAACTTTGGACCATTAGCACTCTGAACTCATTTTATCTCATCACTGGACCATCCTCTTTTGGACCCTATTCATTTTGGATCATTCTCTTTGGAAACCACTTTTTTTTCATGTCTTGAGCCATTGTAACTAGAACATGTTTTATCCCTTGACCAATTATGATCCTGATTATGACTCATAGGCCTTTTTAACAAATTCAATGCCAGTTCTACAAAGTAGATCGTTGAGGATAGTATTTTGCAACTTCTTTTTACAAACAAGTAAACATGAGTACATTGGCTCAATATTTTTACCTATTACATGGTTATTTGAGTTATTTAGAATTTCATATTGTTCTATTTTTGTTGTTTTTTGGTAGGAATTGTTGCCTTCATAGTATCTCTCTCTCTCTCGCCGATTTGTAAACATGGGCTATTGTAGCCAGTTTTAGTTAAACTGTTTGAATTCTTACCTATGGACGTGCATCTCCTCAGCTAGGTAGATCCTTGGACCTTTTGTAAATAGTTTATATATGTTTTTTATCCCAAAAACCAAAAAAAATTATAAAATAATTGACAAAAAGAACAAAAACATTATCTTGCACTTTTATTTATTTTGATCTCCATGCTCTTGCCATTTTGCAAGAAATCATTTAAAGAATCTTATTATTTTCTGAGCCAATTTTTCTTTTCCCTCTACAACATCAATCATGTTTTCTTATCATCACTTTTATTCTATCCCATTTTTTGGGAGAACTACATTTGGCCTGAAGTTCATGTTAGAACTATCATCCATGGAACTATGCAGGCAACATCCACTTGTCTTATACATCTGGAGTCAACTCAGCCACCCCCTTCCTTTTCTTCTTTCTCCCCTATTTCTTATTGTGTTGTTTCCCTATCATCTAGGGGCCAACATTGTGTCCTTTTTACATTGTTATATAAAGTAACACCTATACTACTCGTACATAAATAATTATTTTCAAACCGCACTAATATTGTGACTAATTCTTGTGTGTGTATGTGTTTATTTAAATTTTATTTGGTGTTTTGTTGTGCTTTCTTGTCTCTTCATTTATTTATTTATATTCCTTTATTGTTTCTTATTGATATTTTATCTTGTTCTTTATTTTCTTTTCCAAGTACATCTTGATAGTACACATGGGTCTTGATTATTCATATCTTGATTTCATGTTATTTATTAATTTGTTCTTGTTTTGATTTTATGCATTCTTGTTCCTACTTAAGTCTTGATTTTTCATATCTTGATTTTAAGTTAGGTACATTTATGTATTTTTCTTTGCCTTTTTTTTTTAAATTTAAATATAAATAATTGTAACTTTGGTCTTGGTAATTCTCATAATTATCCTTAGTTATAAATATTCACATCTAAACCGACTCATTGTAATTGAAATACAATGTCATTATAGGCTACTCATACTTATGATACATAATTTCATTTTGCTATAGCAAACACTATGTCCTTTGGATTCAGGTCTCAAAGTCAATGCATCTCTGGTGATCAACTCTTAAGTGCACCAATGAAACTAGGCACCAATTAACCCTCGTACCTTGACTCTTTATAAGACGTGGATCTCTTGACATACATTATGAATATAATCAAAATGTGGGCTATTTTTCTTCTATTCTTCATTCTTCATTCCATTTTCTCTCACTATTGGGTGAGTGACATTGGCTTGAGGTCCATTTGGACTATTTAGCTAGCTCTTGGATACATGACGTATCTTAGGTCAACGTGACCATCTTTATTCTTCTATTCATCTCTTTCATCACTTTGTGCATCCTTGAATCCCTAGTTTTTTATGGATTTTGTAACTATTACACCATTTCATTTGCATTTGTGCCCATTCATCTTTAATCTATGCATTAGGCTATATCCCTAAGTTATTGCTTGATAATTTTCCCAACTAGGGCACCACATTTAAACCAATCACAAATCTAAATCAACCCTACAGGGGCAAAATTAATTATCAGTGATCAAAATTATCCCTACTGGGGTAAAATTACTTTATCAACCGATCAAATTTACTCTATTGGATCACATTATTATTTCCTTTATCTAGAGCAACATTCTCCTATTTCTTCTAATTCCAAGCTCTACAAACTTTTGCCCTTATTCTGGAAATATTTTAGTGTACAACTTAACTCAAGATTGATCAATTCCTAAGCATGCAACTTGAACCCTAGCTTTGGGTGTATTCAAAGTGTGTTGCTTTTATGTTTGGATTGTATCCTTCTCCTTCCCCCCATCCTTTGGGCCCATTATATTCTAATTATATTTTTATAATTTATGGAATCAATGCATGTAAGCATTATCTCATATGGATTTAATCTATCCCACAGGTTAATCTCACTTTCTCTCTCTTTTTGAGAGTCCATCCTTCTCTTTCATCTTAGTATGTCCTCTTGAGGGGGCATCATGGGTCATTTCCTTCCAACTTCTTCTTGACATCTCTTTTCTCTGAAAATATGTTGCTTTATTTGAATGTCTTACTACACCTTCTCAAATAGGGGCAAAATGTAGACATCCAATTCCTAACACCATTGTGTTGAAATTGTCAATCTCACTTGAAATGCATTATAAGGCACAATTTAAGTTAAAATCACGTAAGCACACTAAATGGTTCAATATTGTTGCATATAAGTACCAATCTAGTCTAATATATCCCTAAATAAGGCAATACATTTAATGTGATTATTAACTTTTCTCCAATCATTTTAAGTTAAAATGATGAAAATGCATTTTGGTGCTCTGGATCACTCTTTTATCCAAATTCACAAGCACACGACATGTGCATGTGTTATTTTGTGTTGACAACATCCTAAATGGGATATTGGTCTATACGTAACTAACATTATCTTCTAATTTCTCTCCAATCAAATTAAGACTCAGTAATATGACATTTTGACCAGTCTGATTAATTTTGCAACCAATTTCTAAAGAATTGCATAAAATTTGATTAATCTCACTTAATAAAATTAATGCAAATTAAGAGCTTAAGTGGAAATTTCATGGAAGTTATTAAAATTTTCTTTATTATAAATTGATTTAAAATATTGGCATCATCAAATGACATCATTTGTGGGGTGGCATCCATAAGCCATAAATACAACAAATATAAGGTTTTATGGCCTCCCATGCCTCTTTAATTCCCCTTATTTACAAATATTTATGAGGGTATTTATGGATTAATTATATAAAATTAGATTAATTCATGGCCACACATCTTGATCTCAAAATGGATAATCATGGTTGATCCTGATCAAATTCAAAAGTATATAAATAGGAGGGCCAAGACCACCATTTTTAATCTTCATTTGTGTAAACTTATTATGCAAAATTCTTTCCACAACCTTTCTTTGTGTAGTGTTATAATGCTTAATTTGCAATATGAGAGCTTCAATAATAGGTATATATTTGATTTCATATCATGATCCTAGTTTAGATGGTGCACTTGAGATGATAGAGGAGACTTGCCTTGCATCATTGATGAAGAATTGAGCACCAAATCAAGGGAGAAATCATGTTTTGAGCCGTATTTGGATGGTGAGATGATATTAAGAAGGTATTGTGTTTATGCTTTCCTTCAATTGCTCTTAATTATCACTTGAAAAACCATGTCGAAGGAGTTGGCTTAGCTTGTTATGTTCTTGTGCATTTTTATTGCATTGTCATGACTAATGCTTGATCTAGCCATCTTTGTAATCCATCTCTACACTAGTTAGTAGTTGTATTTATTATAATAACTTAAAAAGAGGATTTGTGTAAGAGAAAAAGACATCTATTGAATATTTTGTATTGAGTGGTGCTTAAAGGAGGTTTCCCCCTTGAAGAGGCTCACAATAATTTGTAGTGAGATTTTATCATTTTCAATATATTATTGTTATTATTTTCCCATTCAGTGCATATTAATTATATTTTTCTATTATATTAACTTTTTTATAATCAGGGTCCTAAAAAAATTCAACATAATTTTAACATATCCCTTTTCGTGATGAGCACACATTCATACCTCCTTAAGAGATTTAATTGGGATGAATTTTGGAGGAGGGTTTGTGAATGGTCATGGTATTTTAGATGTCTAAAAAGAACCAAAATTCCAATATTGATGTGGGATGTGATCTTATCTTCTACAATCTTAGCCACTTATAATGCTTCTATCATATTTAATGGTTTAAACATCTTGACTTCCACACAAATTATATAGTTAAGCCCATTGATAAAATAAATCTTTAAAAACTCATATTTTAACCCCTTCCTTTGGTTGGCCAATTTTTCAAATTCTATTTGATACTCACAAACCATTCTGATTTATTGTAGTTTTTTCAGGGCTCCAATGAAATCATCTTAAACAATGGGACCAAAGCAAACCAACTAAAGATTGACAAAATCATTCCAACTGGGTTTTGTATGATATTTTTGATACCATTTGTACCACTATACAAATTCTTTCTCTAAGTGAAATGATGTGATGGGTACCTTGTTTACCCACAATGTATTGTGTAAGCATAAATATTATTCAACATGGTAAATCCATCTCATTAATTTTGTACCATCAAATTTTGGAAAGTCTAATGTAGGGCCACATGGTATGGTTCAAGATAAAAAACCACCTTCATAATTCCTATCACCATTGGGTCTATTGGAGAGCATGGTATTTTGTGCATTGATTCCATGTAGTCTGTCATTCAACTCAGTGAGTTGAGAGTCAAGCTAAGATTATAATTCAATTTGGAGTTCCTTAATGTTCTAGGTAATGGCCTCGTTTCTCACATGGGTGACAACCATTGACTAGAGGTGTCTGAGGGTGTTATAAAAGGCTTACTAAATTTATATGTTCAAATGATTGGTTTAAAGACATGATTGTAATGGTATATTTTTCACAAGGGCAACAAGAAAGTGTTTTTGAGATTACAAGTGGGAAAATTGTATGGGATTTTTTTTCAAAAAATAGAAATGCTCGTTAAAATAGTCATCTCGACAAGAAAATCACAATGGTCAGTCGCACCCTATGGGATATTTTTTTATTTTTATTTTCTATTACTTGGCTATTACACTAAGTTCAGGTAACCCTTTTAAGTTTTTCTAACCATTATGGCTACTATAGTTACTATATTTATATCAATTAGCAAAATATGCTACTTATTTCATGACTTTGGCTATTAATACATTTCAAAAAAATAGAGTTGGTTTTGTGACTGTAGGAATGTGAGGGCTATAAGAAAGGTTATTATAGGATATATTTGGTTTGTGAGCTTCCAAATATACTAATCTCTTTTATATAATAGTGTCAGCTCAATATTTCATAACTATAACTATCATAGATATCCTTTTTATAGCCCATTAATCCATCTTTAAAGTATGGTGCAAGTAACTTCTTGGGGCTAATCGATTACTAGCGCATCACATAAATAAATAGTTGAAGGCTTATTATGGATAGGATAATAAAAAAACTAGGGGGTCTTCCTATATACCTAAAGGCATGTGGAAACACAAGTCTATATAAAACATTATCTGATGGATTATGTATTTGGGCATAACCCCCACTCCATAGAATCAAGAATAACTGATAACCACTTAGCCTAAAATGAAACTTTTACATTAGTTTCAAAACTATTGGAACATAGTTTATAACCTAAAGGAAAATAATATGGAAGAAAAAAATTAGACATGAAGCTTATTGTCGCCACCCTGTTGTCAATTTATAATCACCAAGGTCCTGATTGGATGAAGTGAGAGCATACAGTGGATAGAAGTAAATAAACATAAACCACTAAAATTATTGTATAAAAATGGCCTTACAAAGAGTTCTGATACCAAATGTTATGACCCTTCTTGTGATAGATTAGAAAAATAGTGCAAATACCATAAAAAATAATATAATGAACACAAAATGCTGAGTAGAATTACATTACAATATTGTTAGCCTCTTCGAGGGGGAAACCTCCTTTGAGTAAAATCATTAAAATATAAATTGTGGATACCTATCCACTAGTCTAGGATTTTAGTTATGCTAATTATATCATAGTTAGCTACTACTTTCCATACTAGTGGGGATATTATAATTAGCTTAAGGGATGACTTACAAACCATATGCATCTATAGGTTTTATTAAATATCATAATTTTAAAGAAAGAGTATAAATAAAGAGTTAAGATGAAGGGATCCTAAAAGATAACTTGAAAAAAACAATCTTAAAACTAAAATATCACTTAGTAAGGCACACCAAAATTATTTCATAATAAAACATATATTTGATTTTATGTCACAAAATATGATAATAAGTATTCAAGTAATAAATAAATATCATAATTTTAAATAAAGAGTATAAATAAAGAGTTAAGATGAAGGGATCCTAAAAGATAACTTGAAAAAAACAATCTTAAAACTACAGTATCACTTAGTAAGGCACGCCAAAATTATTTCATAATAAAACATATATTTGATTTTATGTCACAAAATATGATAATAAGTATTCAAGTAATAGTAATTATATTATTTATATATCATTATCTTCCATATAAAGTAAAATATTAATAGCATTTATATCATTAGTTTCTACACCATCAGATGCATCATTAAGTGAAGATTTTATTTCACTAAACTACGCATATTCATATGCACATAAAGGATATCTATACTTATGATGACATGAATGTAAATCAACATTAGTTCCCACAAATCGTGTTGGGGATTCCTCATTAAATAAGATATCAATATATGGTGTCTCATGTTCTATTAATAAATCAATCATTTTTAGAAGGATAGTCTTAAACTCGCGTTTTAATTTTAATTTTATAATAAATCATGCATGCACATTATGTTCAAAATACTCATGTTAATTTGATGCAATATCATTCTAGGAGTACTAATAATCTTTCATCGCCAAACACAAATTGATAAATTTTAAATATTGATTCCAATTTGAAGGTGATAATATGGGTGTTTTGGTCTTATGTTTATTTGGCTTACTCTAATTTCTTGGCACCCATGGATTCTTCTCACATCTCAAATATTTCTCAACTTTTCCAAACTCTATGTTCTTCTCAAAATCTCAGGTTTTACTCTCAATTTTTTTTAAATGAAGTGAAATGGTTAAAAACCCATTTAAAATCTTTGTACTATTTTTTCTCGTAGTGCCTTCGATGTATTTAATTTTTATTTGTTTTATATAAGTTCACAACCATTCTAATGTAGGAGAATTTGGGTTGAAAATCAATATTACATTGAATAAAAAACATAATCCTATAGTAGTGGAAGTGTTTGCAACTTGTTGATAATGTCAACATCATTACGCATGTCAAAGATGATCAAAACCATCCCAAGGAACACCATCAAAATTCCAAAACCCTATGAACTTCATGGGGATCAGGTTTTAGTCATCTCCCTAAGGTCAACTAGACCCATTTTTGGTGGATGATGAAACCATTGCTTATTATAGGAAGTAGTTTTAAAACCACCAATTTATAGTAATTTATGGCTATGAAACTACCACAACTATTACATAATTATCAATATGTTTTAACCGGTGGTTTCACCCATAATGAAGGCAAAACTAAACTAACTACCCAAAATACAAAAAAATCACATGTGGGTCATTTTCCAAATAATAGGAGAACTTGAAGATTCATTGCAATAGTTATAGGTACTCAAGAGAGACTTGGGTGAGTTGGAAATATATGGAAATTTTCATTTAAGAGGGGATTTAGTTAGTCCCAACTTCCAAGAGAGAGGAGAGGAGAGAGCATGCTCCAATGGGATGGATGGTCATGTGAATGTTCAAAATAAAATAAAAAGTATAATTTTATATATTAAAATATGATTTATATGATAAACTAGTCTTACACAGTTGATAAATATCACTCATGGCTCAACCCTTCAGTTTAAGACCTTCCTCTTATTAAAAATCTCATGTTTTTCATTTAACTATGCCTAAATTTCTTATCATATAGTCCAACCCTGATATTATGATTATCCAAATTATATATAGCCCACAGTCTACTCAACATCTAATTTATATCCTACTTTGGTAATTATATATTTCTAACAACTTTTTGTCCTATCAGATTCTACCATCTAGATTAGGATACTAGCATCGACGATAGTGTCACAGGTTGACACTACTGTCCAAACCTTATAAACAGTTAAATTTTTAAATCATTCAACATATATGAGTTGGCTTATTTTTCCTAATTAACCCTCCCATCAAATAATTTCAAAAGGTGTTGTATAAATATAAGTCAAAGACCATTCATTATCAAGTTAAAATCAAGCACACATTTATATTTTATTAAGAAAATTCACCTCTCAAGCTTGAAAAACTACCTATTATTCGTTATTTCCAAATCAATCATAAGATAAGTATTCTTACAAGTTTGAATCATTCAAAGAGTAGTCTGTTGGAAATATTGTCATTGATGTCAAAGTTCTAGCATTATTGGTGATAAAGGCCCCATTACATTTAATGGTGTTCATGTCTTGGCTAATGTGTGTTAATATTTATTTAATATTAATGAATATATTTTTGGTTGCATATAAGTCAAAATAGAGCCCATGGAGAAGTTAAAGAGTCATGGGGTAAAAGATGAAAGAGGAATGGGACGTATTTTCTCAGGAAGAGTCATCTTGTGAAATTCCAAGAGTCACCATGTGAAGACAAAAGAGGGTATGGCACATTTTTCCATGAAGCGACACCTTGAGGAATACAATAAGTCACCAAAATAAAGACAAAAGAGGAGAGGACACTTTTTCTTATGAAGGGTCATCATATGAATTTTCAAATGCAAGGATACGAAGGGTCATGCAAGTTTGGTGCCATTTTCAATGAGGATTGAAGGGTCACAAAGGGTGAATGCCAAAGGTCATTTGGAAAGCTATAAATAAAGGCTTGAGAAGCCATTTGTAATATGCAAGAGATTACATGGTTTGTATTTGTTTTCAAAGAGAGAAAAGCAGGATATATTGTAAAGTTATATCATTTGTTGAGTAAGCAACATTGAGAGATAGTTATGTTTTATACACAAGAGGGGTTGGTGCCCATGTGGGTTGGTGCTCACAAATAGTTGTTGTGTTGGTACTCGGTGAAGGGGTTGGTGCTCCTACAAGTGGGTTCTTGTGAACTTTATAATTTGATTTGGTGTTCATTAATATACTTGAGATTGTTCTCCATGGTTTTCTCCACTTTGGGTTTCCACGTAAAAATCTTCTCTCTCTCTCTCTCTCTCTCTCTCTCTCTCTCTCTCTCTCTCTCTCTCGTGTGGTGCATATTATTATTTAAATTTTATTGCATATTTGAATGTGTGGTTAAGTGGTTAAAAAAGTAATTTTATTAAGAAATAAGATATATAATATATTGATTCACCCCCCCTCTTAGTATATTTCATGCTTAATAATTGGTATCAGAGCAGGTTCCTTTGAAAAAGTTTTACAACTTGAAGGTAGATTGGGAAAGCACAATGGCTGGATCACATGAAGGGTTTTCTACAAATAAGGCACCTTTGTTTGATGAGACAAATTATGTTTTTTAGAGTATAAAGATGAAGACTTATTTGATTGCCCTTGGATTCAACATATGGCAAGTAGTGGTAGAGAAATATGAAGAGCCACAGACACTTGTAACTACTCTGGCAGAAAAGAAGGCAAGTGAAAATAATGTTAAAGCTTTAAATGTTATTTTATATGAATAAAAATTTGTTAAAGTTATGCAATGTAAATATACTCATGAAACTTGGGTAAAACTTGAGAATATTTACAAAGGTGATGGAAAGGTTCAGCAAACCAAGCTTCAGACTTTCAAAAGATAGTTTGAGAGTTTGAAGATGGAAGAGGAATAAAATATAGCAAATTATCTTTTACGGGTTGATCAAATAGTTAATCAGATTCAAAGTCTTGGAGAAAAGTTAGAAGAATTAATTATGGTTCAAAAAGTTTTGAGATCTCTATCATTGAGATATGATGCAAAAGTTTTAGCAATTGAAGAGATGAAAAATTTAGCCAAGCTAAAGATGGATGAGCTACATGGTATTTTTATGACATATGAGATGTAGACCAAATAAGAGAAACCCTCAAAGAGAGAAGCTACTTTCAAGACATCAAAGAAATAAAAGGCTAAGATTCAAGAATCAAGTGACAGTTCTAGCAATGATGAAGATGACAATGGAGCTCTACTCATTCACAAGCTGAAAAAGGGCACAGGTAAATATCAAGGAAAATTACCTTTCAAATGTTTTAATTGTGGAAATATTGGATATTTTGCAGTTATGTGCCTAGATAAGGGTAATGGTGACAATGAAAAAGGAAAGTCTACATACAAGAAGAATTTCAAAGGAAAATTCAAGAAGGGATTAGAGAAGAAGAGTTTGTATTCTAAATATCTTAGCTCAGTTAAAGATAGTGGAGTCAATGATTCAGAAGGAGAAGAGATTCTATTCATTGCCATATATAAAGATGCCTCTACAAGTAAAAGTACAGATGATCAAGAAGGAAAATAGGATGAAGCTGAAGTGAATCTAGAAGGAGAACTCATTTGTGCCTTAGAAGAGTTAAAAGATCTTGAAAAGAAGAATCAAAGATTAAAGCTTCAGATCGAGAAAAATGAAAAGGAGTCAAAGGAAATAATTGAAGATCTAAAAGCACACTTTGAAGAAGACAAGAAGAATGAAGAAGATCTAACGACATAGTTAAAAATAGTAAGTAAAGAATGTGAAAAGTTTGTTATTGAAATTGCTTCTTTAAAAGTAGATCTTGAGAAAATAAATAAAGCAATCAATGATAGAGTAGTCAATGATTCAAATTTTGAGAATATCACTAATATGTTGAATAAGATATTAGAAAATCAAAGATCAATATCAAATAAGATAGGAATTAGATTTGAAAAAGAGAAATGGGAGGCCACTACTTTCATAGACAAGGAAAAAGGAACAAGCTTTGTTGAATCTCTTACAAAAGAAGAAATAAAAAGGGAAGAAGTTAAGATTACAAAGGACATCTTAAATAAAGAAGGCTAGAGGGAACATAGACACAAAAGGTAATCAGATTAGAGATACATAAATAGGTCCTATTTTTATGGTTACTATTTTTATTGTAATGGATATGGTCATAAGAAAATAGAATGTTAAAAAAGGGCTAATAATTTTAGAAATAAGGAGAAGGAAAGTCATGCAGAGTCAAGAAGAAGCCAAAACTCTTTTGCTCCTCTATCAAGATTTAATAAAGAGGCCATAATATGTTACAAGTGCAACAACTTTAGACACATAGCTTGGTACTATAAAAGTGTGTTTGAGTCAATCAATAAGGACTAGAGTTTCAAGGCTTCATTCATCAAGAAGAAGTTCAGATAGGTTCATTATAGAAGAAACAACCTGAAAAATCTATGTTGGTACATATAGCTTTGCATATAAGAAATGAAGAAAAACTATAGTTCATTAATAGTGGATGTTTGAGTCACGTGATAGGAGAAAAAATCAAGTTCATAACCTTGAACAAGATCAATGGTGGCATAGTGAAATTCAGAGATAATACTACTACTAGAATTGTCGAAAAAGGTACACTAAGTATGGATAATAGTAGAACTAAAACTGGAAATGTTTTGTATGTAGAAGGTATTAAGCATAATATTTTGAGTGTAAGTCAAATATGTGATCAAGGGCACACACTAAATTTTTATGAAAAAAGTTGTGAAATTAGGAAAAAATATTTAGATGTGTTGATTACAGATACTCAGAGAATAGACAATAATTTGTATATGTTATCAACCATCAAAGGTCAAAGATGTTGTTTGAGGCAGATTGAAGAAAGTTGGCTATGGAACAGAAGAATGAGTCACATAAATTTTGAAAATTTGGTCAACATCAACAAAAAGTATGCAGTCAAAAATCTTCCAAAGATTATAAAGCCATCCAACATGCTTTGTGAACCTTGTCAACATGGGAAGCAGGCCAAAAGGTGGTTCAAAATAAAGGAGTACTCAACCACTCAGATGTTAGATCTTGTTCACACTGATCTATGTGGACCTATGAGAACTCAAAGTATTCAAGGTGAGAAATATTTCATGTTGCTTATTGATGATTTTTCACGTATGAATTGGGTAATGTTTTTAAAGAAAAAATCAAAAGCTTTCAGACATTTTAAAGCATTCAAAGCATTAGTTGAGAATGAAATCAGTTTGAAGATTAAGTGTCTAAGATCATATCGAGGAGGAGAATTCATTTTAGATCAATTTATTGCATTTTTGTGAAGACCATGGAATAAAGAGACATTATTCAACAACCAAAACTCTATATCAAAATGGAGTAGTTAAGCAGAGAAATAGAATAGTTCATGTGATGGTGAGGACAATGTTAAATGAATCCAAGATACCAGATAAATATTGGAGAGAGGCAATTGCTACAGTAGTGCATATTTAGAATAGAGTATTATTGAGAGTCAATAGTGACAAGACTCCTTTTGAGCTATGGAAAGACAAAATAGCAAGAGTTGATTATTTTAGAGTTTTGGATAGCAGATGCTTCATAAAGAGAACTGATAAAAAACTTGGGAAGTTTGAATCTAGAGTAGATGAAGGTATATTTATTAGTTATTATTTCAAAAGTAAAGCTTATAAATTTTATAACCAAAGAACCAAAAAAATTGTTGAAAGTGCAAGTGTCAAGATAGAAGAAGATGGAACACAAAGAATCAGTGATCTAGTAGACATTCTTGAAATCATTGAAGAGGAAGATTTTAAAGAATCAGATGAAGATGAGAAAAAGGAGAAAAAAGACACCAAAACTCCATTCAAATATGTTCAGATAAATCATAATTAAAGTGACATCATTGGGGACATAAATGAAGAAATTCACACCAAAATAATGACGATGGATGTCAAATCTACCTTCCTAAATAGGAATGTAGAAGAAAAGGTCTACATTGAGCATCTTGAAGGATTTGTTCTCTCAAATATTAGTATCTATGTATGCAGATTGAAGAAAGCATTGTATAGATTGAAACAAGCTCCCAGAGCTTGGTATGCAAGACTTGATAAGTACCTATAGGATCAAGGTTTCAAGAGAGAATTTGCTGACAATAATCTCTACATCAAAATAGAAGGTGAGCATCAATTGATTGTTGTGGTCTATGTTGATGACATCATTTTTAGAGGAAACATTAAAAAGATGACAAAAGAATTTTTTAATAATATGTAAAAAAAATTTGAGATGTCTATGCTTAGAGAATTATCATTTTTCTTAAGATTGCAAATATTTCAGTCAGATAAATGAATTTTCATATCTCAAAGTAAATATGCCAAGGAAATGTTGAAGAAATTTGGTTTTGAGGATTATGCACCAGTTAGCACACCAATGTGTATAGGAAATAAGATGAGAAAGGATGAAGATTCACCTATTATAGATCAATCTTTATATAGATCTATGATTGGTAGTCTTTTATATTAGACAACATCAAGACCAGACATCATGCATGCAATAGGTATGGTTTCAAGATATCAGTCATCTCCAAAAGATAGTCATATTTAGTTGGTGAAGAGAATATTCAGATATATCAAGGAGACATTGGATTATGGATTGTGGTATTCCACAGGCAGAGATTTCACTTTGGTTGCTTATACAAATTTAGATTGGGTAGGGTGCTTAGATGATAGAAAGAATACAAGTAGAGGATACTTCTTCCTTGGTGATAGCTTAGTATCATGGCTAAGCAAGAAGTAGAATTCAGTATCACTTTCTACAGTTAAAGTAGAATATATTGTAGTGGTATTATGTTTTACTCAAGTGCTTTGGATGAAGAAAACTTTAGAAGATATCAAGGTAAAATATGATGAACCTATTTCTATTTTTTGTGATAACACAAGTGCTATTAATATTTTAAAGAATCTAGTGATGCATTCAAGAACAAAACAAATTCCCATTAGATATCACTTCCTGAGAGAGCAAGTTGTAGATCAACAGGTTAAGATAGATTATATCAATACTACAGAGCATATTGTAGATATTTTCACAAAGGCACTACCAAAAGACACATTTGAGTATCTACGAGAGAAGTTGGGAGTAATTTCTTTTACTTCCTACCATTGAGGTTCAACATCAGTTGAGGGGGAGCTAAGTGTTACCTCCAAGTAGACCCTTTTCCATTGATGTCAAAGAGGGAGAATCATAGGTAAAGGTACATGTATAGGTACAGGTGAAAAAATAGGTACAAGGAATAGGTACATGTTGTTATAGTCAGGGGGAGTTATTTTATGTTTTTTAGATGGCAATATGTGCAAGTTTCAGGATGTGGTAGTTTTAGTTTGATGTTGCCAATAATTACAAAGCGGGAGATTGCTGGAAATATTGTTAAGCACAAGATATACTAAGAGTGGGGTGAATCAGTATATCATATATCTTATAAAACTTTCCCTTAATCAAATTCCATTTAATCAAACATTCAAGATATGTAATAAAACTAAAAAAATAAACACCACACAAGATAGAGAGAGACACCAGATATAACATGGAAACCCAATGTGGGAAAAACCATGGAAAACAATCTCAAGTATATGAATGAGCACCAACCTAAACAATATTTGCAAGCACCAACTTGTAAGAGCACCAACCCCTTTACTAAGCACCAACCCAGCAACTATTTGTGAGCACCAACCCCTTTGCCGAGCACCAACCCAGCAACAATTCATGGACACCAACCCATAAGATCACCAACCCCTTTGTCGAGCACCAACCCAACAACAATTTATGAGCACCAACCCACGGGAGCACCAACCCCTTTGTGTATACCACACAACTATCTCTCAATATTTCTATCTCAACAAATGATAGTTCATTAAAACATCTCTTTCCTCTCTCCCACCTTTTCTCTTCTAAGCTAGATATAACAAATACAAATCATATTCTTCTTCTCTCAAAATGCTCTTCTAAGCTAGATATTACAATATCAAATCAACCTCTCTCTTCCATATTACAAATGGCTTATCAAGCCTTTATTTATAGCTTTTCGAATGAACTTTGGCCTTCCCCCTTTGTGACCCTTCAATCCTCATGGAAAATGGTGTCAAACTTGTATGACCCTTCATATCCGTGCCTTTGAAAAGTCATGTAGTGACCCTTCATGAGCAAAAACGTCCTTCCCTTTTTTGTCCTTATCTTGGTGACTTTTCATATTCCTCAAAGTGTCCCTTCATGAGAAATTGTGCCCTTCCTCTTTTTTATTCACTTGGTGACTCTTGGAATTCCTCAAGATGACTCTTCATGGGAAAATGCATCCCATCCTTCTTTTGTCTTTACCCCGTGGCTCTTTGACTTCTCCATGGGCCCTTCTTTTGTCTCATATGCAACCAAAAATATATTCATTAATATTAAATAAATATTAACTCACATTAGCCAAGATATATCTATTAAAAATATCATTAAATGCAATGGGGCCTTTATCACCAATAATGCTAGACCTTTGACATCAATGACAATATTTCCAACAAATATTGTCATTGATGTCAAAGGTCTAGCATTATTGGTGATAAAGGCCCCATTGCATTTAATGGTGTTCATATCTTGGATAATGTGTGTTAATATTTATTTAATATTAATGAATATATTTTTGGTTTCATATAAGTCAAAAGAGGTCCCATGGAGAAGTCAAAGAGTCACAGGGTAAAAGATGAAAGAGGAATGGGACGCATTTTCTCATGAAGAGTCATCTTGAGGAATTCCAAGAGTCACCATGTGAAGACAAAAGAGGGTATGGTGCATTTTTCCATGAAGGGAGACTTTGGGGAATACAAAAAGTGACCAAAATAAAGACAAAATAGGGAAGGATGCTTTTACTTATGAAAGGTCACCATATGACTTTTCAAATGCAAGGATACGAAGGGTCATGCAAGTTTGGTGCCATTTTTCATTAATATTGAAGGGTCACAAAGGGTGAATTCCAAAGGTCATTTGGAAAGCTATAAATAAAGGTTTGAGAAGCTATTTGTAATATGAAAGAGAGTACATAGTTTGTATTTATTTTTGAAGAGAGAAAAACAAGAGATATTGTAGAGTTATATCATTTGTTGAGTAAGTAACATTGAGAGATAGTTGTGTTTTATACACAAGAGGGGTTGGTGCTCCTGTGGTTTGGTGCTCACAAATCTTTACAAGGGGTTGGTGTTCTTGTGGGTTAGTGCTCACAAAGATTTGTTGTGTTGTTGCTCGACAAAGGGGTTGGTGCTCCTATAAGTTGGTGCTTGTGAACTTTGTAATTTGAGTTGGTGCTCATTCATATACTTATTACTATTCATGGTTTCCTCCACTTTAGGTTTCCATGTAAAAATTTGGTCTCTCTCTCTCTCTCTCTCTCTCTCTCTCTCTCTCTCTCTCTCTCTCGTGTGGTGCATATTATTGTTTTAGTTTTATTGCATATCTTGAATGTGTGGTTAAGTGGCTAAAAAAGGAATTTGATTAATAAATAATAAATATAATATACTGATTCACCCCCCCTCTTAGTATATTTTGTGCTTAACATAGTCCATGAGTAATATTTGTCAAGTTATAATCTAGATAACTACACGCACTCGCATATAAAATATCACATAATTTTTGACACAAAATCCCACATAAGGAATAAAACTACATCATTATGAGTCCTTTAAAGTATATGCTTATGTAGGAAGTTTTCGTTAACATAGGGGTATTTTAGGTTAGTTTGTTTGGCACTGAACCCACTAACCTCTATTTTGCAAGGCGACATGCCCTAATTAGAGGATCTAGGGTTTTGAGATACATATTGATATCTAAAACCTATGTGAGTGATCTAAACATAAAATATATAAGGTGATAGTGAACCTGAACATGTGCATGTGTTTGTTCTAAAAAAGGACTTGTACTTCATTACAAATAGAAGCATCAAAATTGGGATAGATGTGTTGACACTAGTGTTGAAATTCTAATGATAGTGTCCAGGCTATTAGAGACATAAATTCTAGAATATGATGAATTAGGGTGGAACATAAAACTTTATTATCCCATGCTTGAACTTATCAAATACTCCTACACATCAGTCAAGAAGCTAAGTATTTTTTCTTCTTTGTGTTGTAACTTTCATAATATTGTTTAGCATTGTATGTTCTATATTTAGCATTCTTTCATAATTCAGCTTTGTATCAGAATATTTTGAATCTAAATTATCTAATTGGAATACTTTTAGAATAGTTTAACTATTTTATTGATTAGGTTATTATCCCCCTAGCTCTCTCCAAAAAGGGTTAAATGTTTGGTAAATCGGACCTTTGAGTCTTCCTACATAAAATCCTAGCTTGCCCTAGGGTTTTCTAATTTTTATTTATAAATTGTTAACCTTAAAATCATATTTGTTTTCATCATAAAGGAGTTAATAGTTTTTACTATGGAAACATCTAGTATTTATTTCCTTCTACCATACATGATTATAGTCATTACTTGCTATCTTCCATACATTGCTAAATCAATCAAAGATTTAATAAAATGGAATCAAAAAAATTTTACAAATAAAGAGAGTGATTTACTCTTTATAATTCTTATTAAAATACTATTTAACCCTTATTCAGCTTCACTAAGTGCCAACATGCATGCTCCCAAACTTTTATCCCACCTAGATCCTATTCTAGTGATAACTACCATCCCGCTACCATTATTCACCCATGGCTTATCTTGGATTTCATGATCCACATTGTTAATACATGAAAATGAAAGGGTGCCCAACCTATTCAGCCACTTGTTCATATACAACATGTTCCTCCTAAGCCTAAACTAGTTATAAAATCTAAGGGATATGATATTGTTAAACAATTAAGCAATACACATGCTAAGATCTCAATACTTGAGCTTTTAAAATTATCAACTATCTGTAAGGATATATTATATGATTCCTTACACAAAACCCAAGTACCAAGTGGCATAGAGTCAACATATTTTGAGGATACTATGCAAAATCTCAAAAATAATGTAAATCTTATTACTTTTGATTGCAAAGATTTACCCTCAAAGGATATCCCCTCTTAAGATATGCCTTTATTCATTAAATTAAGTATTCAAAATATAGGAATCAAAATGGAGTGCATGAAATGAGTATCATTGGTATATAATATTAAAAACCACTCCAATGATGTTACTGATAAATTTTCAATTTTGTATTTGTTACACGACTCGTCCTGATATAAAGTCATTCTTTTAGAATCATTATGTATGACAAAATTTCCAAGTAATGTAGAGCCACCATATGTGGCCTTTGTGTTTAACACTATCAAAAGGACAAAGCATAATACCTCCTTTAAAAATAAAGGTTTGCCACTCCAACATATTATTGATCATTGTTTTCCCTTACATATTCAAGTATGTGTTCATTCAAGCATGAATACAAAGGCTAAGAAGCAAAAAACAAAAATGGTTAGTAAACTATCACAATAACCTAATCATCCCATCTTATGAAATGCACCTAAGAGATAATTTACATAATTACCTAAGTCTCTAGCTTCACTCCTTAAGAAGCTTGTGGAGTGTCACCTTATATATATCCCTCTTCCCTTCGAGGTTGATATGAGTCAACCTATATCAAAAGGATATGTTGAAAATACTTCATGTAACTATAACTAATGTGTCAAGCATCCTAAAAATATATGTTACAAGTTGAGGCACAAGATATAGGACCTCGTTAATAGCAAACAAATCACCTTTGTTGATATTCCAAAGAATTTAGGGTCACAACCTTGTGATCATCAAAACCAAAAGGTATTTAATAATCCATTACAAGGTCATTCTAAAGAAATACCAGAAGTGAAAAGGGCATATAATGCACATCATCCTTCATCACATTATAGACATCCATTACATGGAAATATTGGAATGCTCTCATACACAATATCTTTTATAGTTTAGAGGTCTTCTATTACAATTTTAGGGATTCAGTATGATTATCCAATACAACAAGAAACATTTATTCCAATGTAGCTAATTATGAAGCCTATTAAGGTTAATCATGAGAGAAATGGTAAGAAAAGGGAACTTTCATTTCCTAAGTGACTAATATAAGAGGGGTTGTTGCACCAAAGATACATAGTGGACTCCATAAAGCCATAATCTATACCTACATAGCCTAGCCAATTGTTGAGAGCAAATCAACATGTTTCAGAGAGGGTAAAAAGACCCAAAATTATAATTACACTTAAAAAGTCACAAATCACTAAGTAATGGGTTTCACAAACCATGACATCTTCTACTACTACTTCACACTGATAGAGTCATATGAGGCATAGGCAAAGTATTACAATATCTTCAGTTTTAAATTTACAATATATACATTATCCTTGGTAGCATGACTAATTTTTTTTACCTCATCCTGAGCCTTAAGCACCCTATGAGCATCCTTTTGATGGGATCATCAGCTATCCTTTACATTCCAATATTTCAAAAAATTCAAAATTCAAAAAAATACAAAAAACATTCAAATAAAGTAAAAATACTTATCATTTACATGTTTAGTAGCTTTTTCATATGTTTTTTAATTTATGTTAGTGTAGACACCTAAAATTGGCTACTAATGACCTTCAACTAGGCTTTTGACCAATTTATATAAAAATTCACAATTTGGCGTAAAAACACTAAAATGCATTAAAATCAACCTATCATATACAAGTGCCAATTTTGGCTAGAGTATCATTAAATGAGGCAATGCAATTTATGAGAAAACTAACTTTGATCAGATCATTTTGATTCAAAATGACATTTTCACACCTGGGTGCTCTAGATTGTTCTTTTATACCAATTTTATTGCATGAGACACGTACCTTTGTTATTTTGTGTTGGAAACATCCTAAATGGGACAACAGATCCAACACATCTAATATTGAATCCCAATTCTAATCCAACAAAATTTTGAGTCAATAATATGACATTCTGACCAATTTGATTAATTTATGCACCTATTGCCAAGATTTATACCAAAATTGATAAATCATGTTTAAGGCTAATTAATTTGAATCAAGAGCCTAATTGAGAATTCCATGGAACTAGCTGAATATTTCTTTTTGGAAATTGATTATGATTTTTTATATCATCAAGTGACATCATTTCTTGGGAAGGCATCCCTAGGCCATAAATGCATAAAATATCTCATTAAGCCCTCCCATGCCTCATTAAGACCTTTCATGACTCTTTAATGCCTCTCCATCCCAAATATTTATGAGGGCATTTATTGATTTTCTCCTCAAAAATTTAATGGATTCTTAGTCACACATCTTCTTTTTGAGATGGATGGTTCAAATTCATATGGATCATTCTCAAACATCTATAAATAGGAGGCCTTACACATTGAATTGTAAGCTTTCTTGGTGTAAACTTATAATGCACAAATAATTACAGAACCTTATGCATATAGTGTTGTAATGCCCAATTGTTGAGAGAAGCTTCACACAAGCCAAAGCCACAAACCAAAGGTGCTAAGAGGAGATGAAGGTAGCCACACTCCATTGATGAAGATCTTTTGAAGCACAAATCGAGCAAGCCAAAGAAGGAGAATTTTGGAGTAATCAAGGATTTGGTAAGAAATTTGTGTTTTATGTTCATATTTCACATTTCTTTCCATTTCTAGCTGTGTTTTCAAATGGTTTTTCCTCACTAAGCTCCTCTAGTGTTTAGGCTTAGATATGTATGCTAGTTAGTATTTTTTTTTCTCAATTTGATTTTATTTTGGAACTAAAAAAATACTAACCACCTCTCTTGAGTCAAATTCCTAGTCTACATATGGCATGATTAGTGAAACCTAATGCATCCCACATAGCAAGAAGATCATTATGTAGCTTTTAGATCTTCATTTGGATGCTTAAAGCTCTTTAAATTTGATTTTATAACTTTGTTTTGCCATTTTTATTTGTCATAAGTTTACACAGTAACTACCAATAGTTATTACAACCATTGATGGTCATTTTCAACTATCAATAATCAAATAAAACTATCAACAATCAGGTATAACCATCGATGGTCATTGTGCAGGGCAAAAAGCTAATAAGACATCTTTCAGAGCTTGGTTTGGGGTCATACAGACTCTATTTTTAATGATTTTTCTTTTAAAACCATGTGCTTTCTCCTAAATTTTTAGAATATGATATCAGTTTACCTTCAAGTTGCATAGGTTTTTAACAAAATCAATTTGATAACTAAGTCTAATCTAACACATTTATTTCTTGAGGTTTTACCTTCGAGTCAATAGGTGTTTACTTTTCAAAGTTATTTGACAATCCACAAAAGAGATTCTAATTAGGTAGTCATAATATTGTTTTTATAGGTTAAAAGGCTGGTTTGGAAAACAATTTGATTGTTTTTTACTAACAAAAATTTTAATTTGGGTTTAAAATGAGCATGTCCAATCTTGCACACTTCATTTTGGGCTTAAAATAAACATGCTAAAACATACACATTTGGAATTTTGAGTTTAAAACGAACATGGTTATGTTTTCTTTTATTTTGTTTATTAATGATCTTTTAAATTTGCTAAAGGGTCATGAACATAATCCAAACATTTAAATTGGTGTCTAAATAACAAACCTAATCAACTCCTAACATGTTGTCAATGTTGTTCAAATTGTTTATTTGGTGTTTAAAAAGAACCTAGTTCATTTTTTATGCCATGGATGATTATCAATATTTTAAAAGTTCAATCAATGCCAAAGAGGCCAAAATTCACAACACATTTCATTTGGTTTCTTAAAATTAGCATAACATCATGTAGTTTTATTGTTTTTACAAACATTCGTTTATCATGCCTTATTTATTTATTGTTTATTTTCATGAAAAAATAAATACGTGTATGCTCTCCACCATCCCCTTTAGGAAAATCAGGTGATAAAAAACACTTTCTCATCATATTTGAGCCTAGGCCAAGCCTAGTGCAAGGCATAAAAATAACATCACTTAAGCTCTCCCCAAGCTCGCATAATATTAGGTGATCTAAAAGTGACCATAAAGTCTTTTTACTTGTCTTTTATTTTTCATGCATCTTGGCCTATGAGGGGGACTTCATTACCTCCCATGAGTTATTTAGATAAGCCTTGACCTGGAGTTTCATCTCTCAACATTGTCTTCAACCCCTCTCCATAGGGGGTATATGAATTGGGATCACCCCACTAGGATGGTGGTTTAAGCGATTAAGGCATCTCCTATCACTGGGACTAATCCTGGGACATTTGAGCACATTGGACATCAGACTATATTGAGCGAGTGATGGATGTAGTGGTTGTAAAAAGGGAAAGAACTTTTTACAATAAGTCAAGTGTCATGGACCTAATTGACATGTTGATTCTCTTACATTTTACATGAAAGTCTTGTACACCTGATCTATCTAGATGATGAAAAACTAATTAGTTTTAGTCAACTCCACTTTACCACACCTTTAATATGATTTAAGACAATATGATTAGTTGTATTTGGTCACTTATATTTATTTTTCTTGGTGTTTTGAGACTAAAATTTCTATGTTTGTTTAAACCATGTCAAAAACTAATTTTCTTATATGTCACTCTTTTATCTAAAGAGGCGTTATGTTAGCCATTTTACACCATACTTGTGCCTTGCAATGTTTTTCTAAACTTGTTTGTGTATGTGTTAATTGACTAATAAGGGTACCGTTATGATGCCAAAATCATTTATCAAGTTTGTGCCTTTGAGTCTTTAAAATATAACATTAATTACATCATTAGATCATGCTAACACCATTATGCTTCTCAATTTGTTTCAAAACTTATATACTTTGTATCAAAAACCATTGTTTCAAACCATGTCATGCATGCCATTTGGATCCTTATTTTGTGTCATTATGCCATCCAATCTTGTCTAGCTTATTCAATCAATTCCTAGTCTTTAAATATTGAGTTTTCAATTAACCTTGTTAAAGTTTGAATTCAAACATTAATTGATTTCTATTTAGGCCTCGCTTTGTAGGAGATGATACATAGATCTTTCCCTTTTAGGTTGTGTAACTTTGATTAATTGATTACCCAAATTTGAAAACGATCACTTGTTTGTTCAAATATCCTTGTTTCTATTGATTATTTGTTCACATAACTTATCATCATCATTGTTTGTGCCTTTATTTGGGATAACACAACCTTTCTCCAAGATCTTTTTGCCTTATGCGTTATACCAACTGATCATGTTTATGTTTGATTTTGTGTGTTGGGTCTATATCAAAATTGTTCCAAACTTATTAGATTAAATCAAATCAAATCATCCTTTATTTCAAGTCTATCTTTTGATGCCACATTTGGCCAAAATTCCTAGCAGATCATGTTTGTTTGAGCCTAGATTTTAACTCTACGTTTGGACAAAATACATAACAACTCAACTTTTTCCTTTCATAGTTTAGACCTTATTTAGAACACTTTGTCCTAGACCTTTGACATGTCAATTTTTATTCAGACACTTGACATTTTATGTGTATGACATTTGACATTAGACATTTGATGTTAGACTATTTTATGCCAAGTTCTAGCACAAACTATTTTGGAGATACAACTCCACCCCATTTGACCAAATTAGACCAAGTTTGAACCATTTGTCCTTTGGACATAATTTTTTAGATTTGTCAAAACTCTAAGCCTTTTATTTTAGAGCTTTCATCATTTATGCAAATATGTCTAACTACACTTATGGTGGAGTCACATATAATCTGAGTTATGATAAAATGGCCACACAAAATCTGACTAGAAACCCCTATAGATATAGATTTTTGAAGGAGTTTTATTATTCTCCCTACAATACTCCACATGGAAAACAAAGTCAAGAACTAAATTATAATCCAAATCAAAACCCTGACTGAGATGATATGGTTTATGAGGAAGGCTTTGAAGCTTTGACTTATGCAATAAATTAGGATCCACCATGTTGTACCATTTCTATTCCAGGACCACATCCAAGGAATACCATTTCTATACTAGGACCTCATCCTTTGGCTTGTGTGATCAACCAAGCTCCACAACACCCCTTCATCATTCCAGGACCTAGTCCTTTATCTTTTATGAGCACTCAAGCCCCACACCACCCTATTATTACCATTTTAGGACTTCATATTTTGGATCATATGAGCAATCACGCTCCCTAATGCCCTACCATTATCCAACTATGGACATTTCTTATTTAGTACCAATCCAATCAATCCCTCAATCGAGCCAATCATTTGAAGACCAATTTGTGATCAAAATTGGTATTTTATAGCTCATTGGAAACCAAGGCAAAGAGAACCAACCAATCCAAGATATTTATGTTGAACCAATCATTTATGATAAGTCAACCTGTGATGAATCACCTTTTAATCGTATAATTATTATCAAAGAGTCTCACTATGACAATCTAGTCTTTGTTGAGTCACTTCTTAATGATTACAATCACCTTTGGGAAAATCATTTTCCCAACCATATGCCTATTTTTTAAGAGCCTCTCTCTAACAAACAAGTGTTTGAAGAGTTGTCTTTTGACATTTTTCCTATCATTGAGTCTTTGATAAATTAGTCTCTGTGGAACCCATCATGCCATCATAGGCCATTACTTGTCCCATACCAAACATTCAATAGAATATCTTTAAAACAACATCCATATCAGATGAAGAATCAACATTAGAGTCATGTTCCATTTTTGAACCAACATCAGATTTAACATCAAAATAAGAATAAACATCAGTCTTACCATTGGATTCAGAGTCTATTGAGTCAGAATCAGATTCATATATAGAATATGTTTATGGTTGTTACAACATTAGTTACACATGCCTAGCATATGAATTTGAATACTTTTGTGATCCTTCCATGGTTTTTGAGGATGAATACTTTAGCATCAACACAAGTTCTCCTAGTATATTATACAAGGATCATGTAACCTCTATCTATTCCATTACCATTCCACATGCCATTACCACCAACCAACATACCCATGTTATTGACATTCCACCTCCCATAAGTATCGATTGGGACTGACATAATCACACCTTATTTAATTGCATCCATGGTGACATATCAATTGAAGAACAACAAGGAGGCCAAGACTAAATTCATGTAGAAAAAACACTCTCCTAGTGAAACCTTTTCATAGGCACTAAGGGAAAATCAAATTTCAAACTCAGCATCTTCTAATGAATTTTTTTTGGAAGCACTAGAAGATAATCAAAATCAAAATCTAATTTTAATTAGTGACACCTTCTCGGAGATGCTATGGCACAATCAAGATAACTTCATTGGTGAAAAACTCATTGAGGCACTAATAGATGAGCACAAAATTTCTTCACTACTTAATGAAGACATTATTCAAGATAAAATCAAAATAGCTTACAATCTATAGTCTAATTAGATGGTAGCTACTCTTAGGCCTAAATAACAAAAAAATGTAGTGGTCCTATCAAAAGCATTTTCAGAAGTCTTTGTCCCCACCACAATCAAAGTTATGTTGAATCCATAATTAACAACATTGTATGTCCCTGAAAACCTTGATCTTTATTTTTTCCCAATCACTACACATTCCATTATCATCCACCATTTCATCACCACAACAAACCTATCATCCAACATTTATCCCTATTTACCATCCATGGTAGAACTTTCCTTTATAGAGGCTACAAAGATACCTTGTCTTGACATTTGAAGGAATCAAAATCAATGACTAATGAAGATCACAACAACATTATTTTCATTCAAATTTGCAACCAGTTATTGATAGAGAAACTATTTAGATGAGGTGTAGGGTAAAAATTAACATGATTGATTATTTTTTTTGTATCATTTTTTTTATCAAGATGTGCATTTCCATTTCAGTAGGAACAATAAAATCATATACCAACAACCATCACCCAAGTCAAAAACATGTACCATACCATTTCATTTACCATATTCCTTTTATCATTATCACATATACTTTCTAGTCACCTTACCACACAGAGAAAACCCTCTTACCATTTTATCCAATCTATCAAAACCCATAATTATCCTAAGCAAGACCATACCAGCCTATCATTATCCTAAATAATTCCATTTTACCATATCATTCTTATCTAGATCAAAGCCTATTTTTAGTCATCCTATCTAATCCTATTTTGATCTTGGTTACTTTGATTCTTCTTGTACCTTTTATGAGGGAATTAATATCAAGTTTAAATAATAAATCAAATCCATGTTTACAATGACAGTCTATGAAAGTAGTGTGATAGTTTATCTGGTAAGATATCTTTCATTTTCCATCCTTTGTCAAGTTTGTTTATATAAGCATGATTATAACCACCTATGGGAAAATCTATGTCTCTCTAGTCTTGATACTAATTATAATTGCCTATGGTGAAATTAGTATTATTGATCTAAATTTTTGTATCCTAGTTATAATTGCCTATGGGAAAACTAGGGGCAACATTTGTTTATCCTGTATTATCACATCACCTTGCCATTGTTGTTTTCATTTGCTTGGCCGTTTGATAGATTTGAGAACTTGTTGGGGCTTAGTCGAGTTTCTCCCTACTTTTTGTGTGGATGGAAATATTATGACTTAAGGTCATCTCACTACTATATAGGCCATTTTCAATTCATGTTGTGGTCACCACAATCCCCCTTTCTATGAGCTCTCACCATTTTGTGAGTAACTTAAGCTAACGCTCTTGTCATTTTGTGAGTAGGTATCTTATCATTCTCTAACAAGTTGAGATACCTTCAAATGCTAAAAATATTTCAAATATTTAAAAATACAAAAACATTTATCCTGTCTAAACCTAATCAGTTATCCTTGATCCACCTTACTAGGGAAAATCCATTATAGGATTCTTTCTATTGCTTTTATTTTTAGGATTTTTATTTATTTATTTTCTATTTATTTGTTTGTTCATTCACTTGCCTTTGTTTGCTTTCAACACTATTGCCTCGACTCAATTTATATGCATTCATTGGGTGATTCTTTGCACATTATTCTTGAGTCCATCCATATTTATATGTCAACATTGTCATCATGGTTTTTATCATTGGTGCATTATTTTCAATTCAGTATTGGATCTTAGAAGTCAGTCTTTATGCATCTTTCAGCCTAGTTCTCATGGTGTTCTACCATGATTCCTACCGTCATATGCTATAAAAAAAATTAGCTTTAGAAGTCTACTCAACAATGGTGGCATCAACATCTCCTTGACACTGACATCATTGACATCCCTATCATATCCCAAATAGAGTAATTAAATAATGAAATACTTTCAATCTTTTTTAGTTCAGATGAACATCTCCCTACTAGCAAGTTATCTCAATTCATGTTTATCCTTTGTATCAAGTTACCCACATCATAATTTCTATCATCAACCAATCAATCATGTTTTCCATAATCAAGGTCCAATGATTATAACCACCTATGGGCAAATCATTGTACACCATCCCACCTAAATTTTTCAATTATTATAGCCATATTTGGGTAAATCATTATGTTGTCACCAAATTTACTTTCTTTTTACCCAAATAGGGGCATGTTTTTATCTTATTTGTCTGTCCTAACTTGGGTAGCTCCATCTTCTCAATGATTATAACCATCTTTGAGAAAATCATTGTGTTATCATACCACATTGCCACTATCAAGGTATAATGCTTATAACCACCTTTGGGCAAACCATTGTACACCATCTCACTTGCATTCTCAATGATTTTGACTATTTTATCAAAATCATTGTGTTTTCACCCCATCATCTTCTTTTTTTGGTCCCCTCATCTCACTTTTTTCTTTCAAGAGACCACTTGTTGACCTTCCTTATGCCAATCATTCCCTTAAAAGGGAATCATATAGTTCATCTATGGATGTTGAATTTATTGGCATACATGACCTTTTCATTCTTTTAGAATATGTTACTATACTTATAGCTTCTCACATATTCCCATATAGGGGCAAATTGTAGACACCTAATACTGGCCACCAATTACCTTCAAGTAAGATTTTAACCAATTTCTATCAAAATGCATAATTTGGCTTACAAACACTAAAATGCATTAAAATATTTGAACCTATCATATACAAGTGTCAAATTTGGCTTGAGTATCATTAAATGAGGCAATGTAATTTATGAGACAACTAACTTTGATCATATCAATTCAATTCAAAATGACATTTTCCCACCTAAGTGCTCTGGATTTCTATTTTCTACCAATTTTATTACACAAGACACATGCCTTTGTTATTTTGTGTTGGTAACTCCTAAATGGGATAATGGATCAAACACATCTAACATCACATCCTAATTCCAATCCAGTGAAATTTTGAGCCAATAATATGACATTCTAACCAATTTAATTAATTTATGCATCAATTACCAAGATCTACACCAAATTTGATAAATCATGTTTAAGGATAATTAATTTGAATAATAGCCTAATTAAAAATTACACAAAACTTGTTGAATATTTCTTTTTAAAAATTGATTATGAGTTTCTACATCATCAAGTGACATCATTTCTTGGGAAGGCATCCCTAGGCCATAAATGCATAAAATATCTCATTAATCCCTCCCATGCCTCATTAAGACCTTCCATGCCTCTTTAATGCCTCTCTATCCCAAATATTTATGAAGGCATTTATTGATTTTTTCCTCAAAAATTTAATGGATTTTTAGTCACACATCTTCATCTTGAGATGGATGGTTCAGGTTCATTCTGATCATTTTAAAAAATCTATAAATAAGATGTCATATCTATTGAATTTTAATCTTTCTTGGTGTAAACTTATAATGCACAAATAATTCCAAAATCTTATGCGTATAGTGTTGTAATGACCAATTGTTGAGAGAAGCTTCACACAAGCCAAAGCCACAAGCTAAAGGTGTTAAGAGGAGATGAAGGTAGCCACACTCCATTAATGAAGATCTCTTGAAGCACAAGTCACGAAAGCCAAAGAAAGATCCTTTTGGAGTAATCAAGGATTTGGTAAGAAATTTGTGTTTTATGTTTATATTTATCATTTATTTCCATTTCTAGTTATATTTTCAAATGGTTTTTCTTCACTAAGATCCCCATAGTATCTAGGCTTAGAGATATATGTTAATTAGTGTGTTATTTCTTAATTTGATTTCATTTTGGAAATAAAACGATAATAACCACCTCTCTTGAGTCAAATTCCTAGTCTACAGTTAGTAAATAATATATCATTTTATTTCTATGAACATATATGTTTAATAGGGACTTGAGTGTGATACAGACATACACTAAATTTATGATACATGAGCCTATAGATGTTGGACCTTTCTTCTTCCCACGTGACACACAACATTGGGGGCATATACTTTTATTTATCATGATTGATATAGGTGTTATTAATTTTTTATCACTTTACATTATCATGTTGAACTTATATAATAATGTTTACACATGTCTATACCCATGCTTACACCTTACATAGTGTGTTATATATGATACACTAAAAGTCATTTTGATAACACATATATGCAAGGAATATAAGACATGCTTATGTTAATTGCTTATATTTCACTTTTTCATCTTATCACATGGATTACTTGAGTGTACTTCTTATTTGATACCTTGTCTTAATTGTGGAACATTTGAACATTCCTTATTTTCTGGCCATAGTGATACTACATATTGTTTCTTTAGTGTGTGGACATTTGAACATGTCCCCTCCTTTAATTATGTTTAATTTGAACAAGCCCCTTATTTTTTGTCTCTTTAGACCTGTTTTGCATGGCATTGATTATTTTTGTGTGTGTCCATGGCTGTTTGTTGAGCTTGTGCTTGTTACTTCTAAACATTTCCATGATCCATATCATGCATCTTAGGTATTGTTATGTTTGGACACTATGATATTTATTGATATATCTACTTAGACATTGTTACACTATATGCTCCATTACTACATGATTGATACATATATATCATGGTCATCTTATCCTTCTGAGATAAGATTACTATCGTGTTACATTCTCCTCACTTTAAAATGTGGGGAATATCAATGGGGGCATGTCATAGAGACACAATTACACACACATATTTGACTTAATTTGATACATTTTACATGATTTAAATATATACTTGGGTTAAAATATTATGCATTTGACATCAATTTCACAGATTTGGGATAAAAAAATCAAATTTATGGTAGATATTATACATAGTTTACATATTAGAGGTTAAATTTTGATGGACACTTCATCGTGAGACACATTATAGGTTTATATGAAATGAAAATTCACTAAATAATAGATACATATGCATATTATATACATATTTATACACCAACCTTACCAAGATGCATCAATTAAATTTTACTTGTCTATAGAAGTTGGCTCCCTTGAGTAGTGCGATTGAGACTTACTTCCCTCGATGGCCTTGACACTAATTCCCTTTTTCAAGTTGATAAGGTTACACCATTTTTATTTAGTGAGATTGGATATTAATGTGAATACTCAAATTTTAATAGAGAGCCAAACATAGGTGACAGTAAAAAATAATAATATTCCACTGCACACCGTTGATAATACAAGTGACCTCATACAAATGTATAAAAGACATGTATCTTATAATTGGGGGTGTTATGATCCCTACAATATCTCAACCTATTAACCAAATAACTCTATAAATATACCTATATATTATTGGTGTTATTAAAAATAATAGCATACCAAACAATATATTCTAAGTTGAGTAATAATATAATTACTATTTACCATAGTAAACTACCTCATGTAAATGATAAACTCTAACATTCCCCCCTTAGTGTTTACACAGGGAAAAAACATATCTCAAGAACTAGAAATAGAATCATATGCCAACACATACTTTTAGGTCTGCATACTACTATTTGGATCTTGTTACACATGACCATTACTATATGAGAACGTATCTCGCATTTATTCCATGTGAATGCAATAGACATTTCATTGGCTAATAATCTTTATAAAGAAGTATGATAGTCAAAGGATATCTATAGTTAGAGGATTTATGTAGTTAAATTCCCTCTTATACAATTATTTCCACATTCCATGATATTTATACTCTCCTTTTCTTCAATTTAGTAGGGAAATGAAGATAATCTTTTATTTTTCACATAAAATAATACTAGAAAATAAAATATTGTGACGAATAACTTCTTATTGTCATCTTAGAAGACTCTATCAATGTTTGTTTCCACCCAAACAAAAATATCATAGACAATTTTCATTGCCATCGAAGAATGCCCTTGGCTTTAGCTAATTTGGTATAAAACACACCATACTAAAAAATGAAAAACACACCACACAAAAGATGTCACCAAATCATCTAGGCCCCATCATTGGTGATTGATGAGAGTCATAGAAAGCCTCCTTCCTTTGTTGCCTCTGACCTCCAACCTATGAATCTACTTACTCAGCTGATGAGGATGTAAACCACAATTATTTCCACATTGGGTATATTAGTATCACTTCCCCCATCAATGTGAAACAATAAATAGGATGTTAGGGTCACCTAAAAAAATGTCCTTTTACAATTTATTTTCTCTTTTTTTAATAATTTTTTATAATGATGACTCAATTTTTGACTCAAAAAGATTTTGAAATTTTGACCAAAAATGACACAGTTTAACAATATCAACATACATATTTAGACTTTTGATAATAATAACCCTAACAACTATAGACATCCAATTCCTAACACTATTTGTGTTGAAATTGTCAATCTTACTTGAATTGCACTCAAATGTAAATTTTAGGTCAAAATCCATAAAATGTACTAAATTGTTCAAACTTGTCATTTACAAGTGCCAATTTTGGTCAAAGTATCCCTAAATAAGGCAATGCAATTTATGGGCTAGCTAACTTTGATCAATTCATTTCGAGTCAAAATGATGATTTCACCTTTTATGCTCTAGATCACTCTTTTCTTCTAATTCATCGGTACATGTCATGAACCTTTGTTATTTTTCATTAGAAACATCCTAAATGAGAATATGGTTCTGCTACATCTAATGTCACCTTATAATTCTTCTTGAGTCAAATTACAACTCAGTAATATGACTTTTTGACCATTTTGATTAATTGAGGGCCAATTTTCAAATAATTACACAAATGTTGATTAACCTTGTTTAAAGCTAATTAATCCAAATCAAGAGCTTAAGTGGATTTTATATGAGAGTTGAATATTTCTTTTTGAAAATTGATTCCTATTATCTACATCATCAGGTGACATCATTTCTTGAGAAGACATCCCTTCGCCACAAATGCCACAAATATCAGCATTATGGGTCACCCATGCCTAGTTAATGTCTCCCATGCCTCTTCAATGCCCCTTATTCCAAGGTCATGATGAAGATAATTATGGATTTAATTCCAAATATTAAGATTATCTATGGCCACACATCTCAATCTTGAGATGGATGGTCATGGTTGATCCTGACCAATCTCAAAAATATATAAATAAAGAGGCCATGAACATCATTTCTAAGATATTTTGGTGCAAATTTATTATGCTCAAATATCTTCAAAGCTTGAATATTACAAAGTTATAATGTTAAATTGTTTCCACAAGGCTTTGCATTTGATTATAGATTTTGTTTGCAAGCTTTATTGATAGGCTAGTTTAGTGATTTAGAATCAAGAGCCTAGGTTTTATGGAGTGTTATTGAGGCATTGGAGGAGCTTACCACTATTGTTGACAAAGACAAGGATACTTGATCAAGGGAGAACATGTTTTAGAGCCACATGGGTATGGTGAATATATTTGGGAAGTTAATATGGTGTTGCTTTCTTTCATTTGTTTCTTGATATCCTTTGTAATTCCCATAAGAATAGATAAGCTTGGTTAGTTAGTTCTTTATGCATGTTTCATTATTTATGGACTAATGCTTGACTAAATTACTTTGTAATCCTCTCTACATCTTGGCACACCTGGTGGGACTAGATGTATCTCACACCTAAGGAAGATCACTTTGTAACTCTAAAATATCTATTTGGACCTTTAAAACTCATGCAAATTTATTTTCTAACTTTATTTTGCCATTTTTGTTTGCCACAGTTTTACACAGTAATCAACATCAGTAAGTAATATTGACATTGATTACTTGGCTTAACCAACATCGATTAGATCTGAATTAGCCAAAGTAATCATTGTTAGTTGTAATAACTGACGTCAGTCACTGTGTTTTTCTTAAAACACAGACCTGAGAGCTATTGTTCCAAAGTTCATTGTTTCAAGCTAAAAAGAGCTTAAAATCTAAAGGACATGCTGACATTGTTTTTACAGGAACAAGATTTTCCTTTGATAAAAACATGTTTAAATCAACTTTTTCATGCTTAAAAATCAATTAGGAACTTTATTTTGGTGTTTAACAAAGAATTTAGATGTTTTGATGAATGTTTTCAAAGTTTGCAACTAAGACCAAGGGGTCAAATGAACACCACCAAATATTTTATTTGGGTTTAAAATTAAACACACTTTTCAATTCTTGTTTGTAACAGTTGTTTACTTAGGTTTTTTTTGGGAAAAATAAGAATGATTGCATGTATGCTCTTCTATTTGTCCCCTATAGGAAACCCTTGGAATCAAAAGTGCCATTCTTATTGTAAATATCCTAGTCCAAGGCTTAGAAAGAATGTCGCCTAAACCAATATCTAAAAACTCATCAAAGTTTGGGTGATCTTGAAAATTACCTTAAAGTCTTACTATTTTATGCTTTCTTTATTTTCATGCAAACTTGGCTTGAGAGGGGGACATCATTACCTCTCATGATTTCTTTAGGGAAGATTTGACCCAGGGTTTCATCTCCTGACATTAACTTCATTTGAATCCTTTGGAGTTGTACATGGGACATATCTACATTTGGACATCACACTACACTAAGTGAATAATAGGATGTAGTGGTTGTAAAAAGCACTAGAACTTTTTACAACAAGCTAATGCCATGGTCGCCCAATTTCTATGCTTGTCTTTTGCATCATTTGAAATGAAAGTCATTGTGCAGTTGATTCCCCTAGAATGATCAAAACCTTGTTATTTTAGTAGACCCCACTTTGCCATACCTTGTCAGTTTAGATTTAAGACATTTATTTTTTGTCATTAGCGTACTTGGTCTTAATTTGTGTCTAAAACTGCTTGTTAACTCAATGAACTTAATCAAAACACATTATCCTCAATTTTCTTGAGCAAGGGAGGTGTTATGTTGTCCAAATGGAAAATTCATCTTTTACTTGTTCAAATTGTTATCAAAAGCTTTGTGTCATGTCATCCACTTTGGTGCAGTCATGTTGCCTAATTGAGTCTAGATCTTTTACCCAATCTGTTTAAATCCTTCATATATAATCCACACTTGAAATTGAATGTTTCTGAGTTCTAAGGGTTGGTGTGTCAAGGTGGGTTCACCATTTGTGCACTAAGCTTATTTTAACTTGGGTTCAATTTTCCATTTGGATTAAAGGTCATTTATTAAGACTCAAAATCACATTATCATCTTGGTGGACTCAAGTCATCTTGCGTATCGCTCATGCTTTGAGTCCTAGAACATATTTTAGCCTACTATAATCATGTGGTGATGTTGTGCTGCCTATTTGGTCCTAACTTTATACTTAGTGATTCACGTATGTTTTTACATCTTGATTTGCTTAGTTCATTTTGTCATCTTCCTAATCTAGAGAGCTTTCCTCTAAACTTCTAAGGTCAACTTGTCAAAGTTGAAGCTAGCTTTTATAGTGTGGGTGTATCATAAAGATCTAGGCTTTGGTGTACTAGTTTTCACCTTGGGTCTTTGAGTTACCTACTCTCTTCTAATCTATATGATTTTAACTTTACCAAAGGTTGAGTGAACTCATGAACCAAATCTTCTAAATTTATTCTTGGTTTCAAACCACCCTCCCTTATAGTCTCATAGGTACCTTGGTTATTTGTTTAAAAAGAGAGATCCAAAACATACTTTGATTGGTTTGAACATTGATCTAAAGTTAGTCAATACACAGAGCAACTCTTTTTAAACATGACTCAAAAGTTCATTCATAGTGGGGCTTCTTATGGCCTTAGTTATGAAGATGAGAAATTTTATGATGGTCATGATAACCCTATTATTTTTTATAATATCCTTGCAACAATAGGATCCAAAGAAGATTACAATAAATATCAACCCCAAAAAGATCAAGATGAAGCCCTTCTTGGATTGATAGAATTAGGTTCTAGACTACCTTCTGATTTTCTTATAGAACAATTACATACCTTAGTTAGAGAAGGAGAACAATGATGACAAGAGCAAGCTTTTGCACAAATAGACATAACTTCTTCCTCTAACAAATAGAGTCAAAACCCATAAATCCAAATCTTCTAGCTAAGATCAAGATAATAAATTAACGATATGTAGATCAAATTATCGTAGACTTAACTGACTCCCTAGTTACCACTTAAATTCATAATAATGCTTTGAAAGAACAAGGAAAAGTGCTTGAAAGTATGCAACAAATATTGGATGAGAACATTACCATAGTGAATCAAGGAAATCTAAATGAAAAATTAAAGACACAAGAGACCTTACAAGATGTTCCATTTGACATAGAACATACATTTTTCAACCATCAAGAACCTCTTGTTACTTTACAAACTTAGAAACCCAAACATTCAGTCTGAATTGAGGAAATCCCTCAAGATAATTTGGCTAGTTCTTTTCAACCAACCCAAAGATTGGTAAGTAAACATAGAAATTTAAAAAATCAACAAAGTGCGAAATAGCCAAATTTAGGGAATGTTCTACAATCCAAGAATCAATGGCCTATGTTCTCAACTCAAGGGACAAATTAGAACCAAGTCATGGATCGAAAGGTATACACTCCCTTTAGATCCACACAAAACTAGGGGCACATTCCACCCCAACAATAAAAAAACTAGGGGCATAGTCCACCCCAACATCTTATCCAATCCATAAATGCACCAAACATGCAAGAATGGAATTCTATGAAGGAAATTGTTTAAATATTCGAGATGAATAATAGATTCAAAAAGTACAAATTCGATGAGATATACCCAAATTTGATTTATATATTCTCTAAAACCTCTTTCCACCTCATTTTGAGGCACCCAAATTTGACAAGTACAAAGGAAAAGGAGATCCACGTGAACACATACAAGCATTCTTCATCTTGTGTCAAGAGGTTACTTATAGTACAGAGTACTTACTATGACTATTTCCACAAAGTTTAGCGAGACAAGTTCTTGATTGGCTACTTAAACTATCTAAGGGATCAGTTGTGGATTGGAATGACTTATCATAAAAGTTCATTAACCATTTCTCATATAACATAGAACATGAATTGACTGGTATTGAATTATGAAAAGCCAAGCAATGTGATGTTGAAAGTTTTGTTGCATATCTACAAAGGTGGAGAGCATTGGTATGTTGCTTTCAACATAATTTACCAGACAAACAATTGTTGATATCTTTGCACAAAATTTTCATCCTAAAGTTACACATAATCTACGATTAGCTTATGATAACTCATTTGAAGAAATTATTAACAAAGGAGTGCAGATTGAGAAGGCTCTTATTGCTAGAGGCCTTGTTAATATTTTTGCATAAGTTCAAGTGACTAATTAGACTAAATCACTGGCTCAAATAGTTATGCAAGATAAGCCTAAGGGATTTAGCAAAAATAAGAACTTGGTTTGAAATGGGGTGACATAAACAAGACATGTACAAATGGTACAGGCTATGCCTCCTTCAAATATATAATTAACTCCCCCAAATCCACTACCTACTCTAAAGAGACAACCTCCATGAAGGACATTTCATAACAATTTTAGAGCCTTTTGTAAGTTAGGAGAGTTGGTTGAAATAGTGTTACAAAAGCTCATTACAGCTAATTTAATTATATGGCTAGTATCAAGGCCATTTCCTCAGGATCAGCCAAAACTAGATTGGTACAAAGAGAATTAATGGTATAACTTTCATCGTGTTTTTGGTCATGGTGTATATCATTACATTCAATTGTGACATATTATTGAGGACTTTATTGAAAGTGGTGAACTAGAAATTAAGCTGGCCCCTAATCAAGACACAAATTAGGATATGGGAATCTACAAAGACCCCTTTCCTCAACATGATACACCACCACTAAGAAACAATCAAAATGGTCATAATAAAGGACAGAGGTAGAATCAGAACCAACAACAAGGTTAGAATCATAAGAGCATAATCAAGATCATAATGCCCACACTAATAATGTGGCTTATAATAATGTACCTTACGACTATAATGATACTGTGGGATGTATTTTTTCTACCCACATTACCACTGTTACTGTGAAACCATGTAGCCAATCTCATGTTCCTCATAACATGGGACCCATCATTATAGGGTCAGCACCCTCTCCCCCTAGTAATACCATGTCGAGCTCACATCATCATGTTTCTAATCCATTTGCATGGGTTACTAATCCTAAACAACACCATTCTTCTAATTATAAAGGCTCCTCACTGACCCAAAATTATAGCAATACAGTTAGTCACACACAAGTCATCATTTAAGGCCCTTTACCTTCCTCTTTTAATTATAATGACTCCTTGCCAGCTCTAGGTTGTGCAATTGCAACTAGAAACCCATGAGTTACCATCTAGGGCCATTCACCCACTTCTTTCCATAAACCCAATGAGAACTTTATGCTAATAGTTCTAAAGCTGAATATTGTCCCAACAAAGACTAAACTAGTTCAATCCATAATTTAAAGGCCTTATAGTCTAACAAATCAATTAGATAAAACCCCTTCACAAATCTCCATATTAGAACTCTTACAGACATCTGATGTTTATAGAACCATTTTTAACAAACTTTTACAAGATTTTATTGTGCCTAATGATATAAACCTTGATCAATTCTAGAACCTAGTTAGACATTTGACTTCATTTCAAAAAATTACATTTGATCAAAAGGACATGTCCACCCTTGGCCCAAACCACAATAACCCACTATACATTTAGATAATCATTACGGATCACAAGATCAAGTGGGTTCTTATAGATAATGGTTCAGGGCTGAACATCATATCTCTTAAATTGGTACGATGATTGGGCTACATGGATAAAGACATTTAGCCGAAAACTATTACCATCAAGGCTTACGATAATGTTGAGAGGGAGTCATCTTGTATAATTTGGTTGCCAGTCATGGTTGGGTCTATTTCTCATCACACAATATTCCATATTATGGATATTGAGCTTCTTTATAACATATTTCTTGGTTATCCTTAGATCCATGAAGTACAAGCAGTTCCATCTACTCTTCACTAATGCCTTAAGTTTCCCCATGATGGGATCAAGGTTACTATTCCCATTGATCAATAGCCCTACTAGTACTACAAACATCTTGAAGCAGAGTTTCATAATTATAACTATTTCATAGGTTTTGAATTCATTACAAAGAAAAACAAAGCCATCATTTCTCATCCATATCCATCTAATTATATAGACCCTAGTGATCTATCTTCCACTTCAGTCGATCTATTTCCTACAGTTTTGGCCAAAAAGGTTATTATTAAAGATGTAGGCATTTCCACATACCATCTGAAGGACGTCCTCCATATTTAAAAATTACCAAAATTCACTAAAACATTTGGTAAGCCTAAAACTTCTTGGACTCCTAACAGACCTGATCAGATTTGGCAACCAAAGAAGAAGCAACCAAAACCTCATGTGGTTTTTGTACCTATAATTACACCAAAGAAAGATCGAGAGGCTTTTACTAAGGGAGATTTGTTATATTCTGAAGGCCTTGTAGATTATTTTTAAAATCCAAAGTATCTTATCCCTAACATGGTAATGGATCATCTTAACTATATAGGGAAAGGCCTTGGCCCATAGGCACAAGGAATTTTAGAACCCTTATTAGCTAGAGTTATCAACTAGAATCATGGTCTTAGATTTAAACCACCAGAGGATGACCTCATGACATTTGATAGTGACTCTTCTGAAGTGACTAGTAACAAGACTAGTAGCAGCGACATAATGTCCCATTATAGCCTTTTCAATGAGTTTGTTGACTCATATTTGTTTAATTCAAATGCCATATTGACTATAACACCTATTGGAGCTTCTCATCCTAAAGCAAAAAACCATCCTAGTGGTGCTTCCCTTCTTGAAGTAGGATATTATATATTTACCATTGGTGCTTCTCATCCTGAAGCAAACCCTCACTGTAACCTATGCCTTTGCCATCTTGAAATCATAGATTGGGATCAACAAAATTAAGTCATATGCCTCGATGAGTTTCAAAATGAAGAATCAATTAAAGAATACATGGGACTATGAGATGTATTCCCCATTGGTGATCATAAGCAGGGTTTTGATTTTTCATTGAATTCTTCTACCTACTTTGGAGAGCAGACAAAATTTCTTGGTCATAACAAAGAACAAAAATTGAGATATTAAGGTGAAAACCTCTTTAAGGCACTTGTTGATCAAGGAAAAAGTAAATAAAAAGACAATCCTTTGAGTGAAAACCTGTTTCAGGTGCTCCCAAGTGGGAAAGTTTGCTCATCCCCTCAAGACGTAGATAGTCCATCTAGCCCAAGTTCTATAGCTAGTACAAACATCTCTTAAAAACAACATCAAATATTTGAGTGTCTTGATCTTGAGTTTATAGAGGTTTTTTCTAATTGGCCTTTACTTGAGAAGGTAGATTCTGATTCTTCACATTATCTAGATCTTTGGGAGGAACAACAAGAAGATATAGCAGAGGAAGATGATCATGACCATACATTACCTATAATTCTAGAAGACAGATCCACACTCCTTATGGAAGGTATAATATAAGTAAATTTAGGAACCCATGAGGATCCCAAAATGGTTTATCTTAGATCTTCCCTTACTGAATTGGAACGTGAACATAGTATATCCATTCTTAAGGATTATATAGACATCTTTGCATTGGCATACTCTAACATGACAAGCTTAGACCCAAATTTAGTTGTGCATCATCTTATTGTTCACCCTAATGCTAAACCAGTCAAGCAAAAGTTGAGAAAGATGCATCTATGCATCACCCTTTTGGTTAAGGCTGAGTTGTAAAAGTTAGTAGGAGCCAATTTTATCAGACCATTGGACTACTCTGAATGGATTTCTAACATAGTGCTAGTGAGTAAAAAGACCCTAGCCATACATTTTTGTATTGATTTTCATGATATCAATAAAGTATGACCCAAAGATGATTTTCCTCTACCCAACATCGACATGATTGTCGACTCAACTACTGGGTATGAGATGCTATCCTTAATGTATGGATTTTTTTGTTACAATCAGATCAAGATAGCCTCTAAAGATTAGCATAAAACCACATTCACCACTTCATGGGGAACATTTTTTTACCAAGTCATGCCATTTGGCTTGAATAATGATGGAACCACATATCAATGTGCAATGACTATCATTTTCCATGACATGATGCATGACATTGTTGAGGACTATGTTGATGATATACTATAAAAATTAAGAACAAGAGCGGGACACCTTGACATTATATGAAGAATATTTGAGAGGCTTCATGTATATAAAGTCCAATTGAATCCTAAGAAATGTGTCTTTGGAGTCACATCAAGAAAATTGTTAGGGTTCATTGTATCACAATGAGGGATCAAAGTCGACCCTATAAAGGTCAATTCTATTATGTAAATGCCTCCACCAAATAATCTTAAACAATTGCAAGGTCTACAAGGCAATATCCAGTCTATACGTAGGTTCATTTCTCAATTGGTAGATAATGCCACCCATTTACCCATATCTTAAAGAAAGGGGTAATATTTCAGTGGGATAAAAATTGTCAAATAACATTTAAAAATATTAAAACATACTTGGCCAATCAACGAGTCCTACGACCTCTGACACAAGGAAAGCCATTACTTCTTTATATATCAGCCATAGAACATGCATTGGGGGCACTTTTGGCTTAGCATGATGATCATGGTAAGGAACACATTATTTATTATTTAAGCCACACATTGGTATCCTATCAACATAATTATATGCCTATTGAAAAGGCATGTTTAGCTATGGTGTTCATCACTCAAAAATTATGACATTATATGCTAAATAACAAAAATATTGTTATCACCAAGGTAGATCCTCTCAAGTTCCTCTTATCTAAAGCAAATCTTTAAGGATGCATGGCTAAATGGATTATGCTCCTCAGTGAGTTTGATATTGAGTACTATAATCAAAAGGCAATCAAAGGATAAGTTCTTGTTGACCAACTTGCAAAAGCTCCTATTACAACCACTCAACCTCTCAACTTTGACCTTCCAGATGATTCTATCATGATGATAGAACAAGCATCACAAGTACCTAAATAGTGGACACTCTATTTTGATGGATCCTTCACATCCTAACGGTCTGGAGTAGGCATATTTTTGATCATGCAATAGGGGGATTTGATCCCCAAAGCATTTAATATACACTTTTAGTGTACAAAAAAATGGCCAAATATGAGTCATTGGTTACAGGGATCCATCTTACCATATAGTGGGATATTAAAAGTTTAAAGGTCTATGGAGATTCATAGCTAATCATAAATTAGGCAATTGACCAATATCAAATAAAGGATGATAAGCTTGTTATTTATAAGCAAATTGTTGATAACCTTAAAACACATTTTAAATCTCTATAGTTTGAGCAAGTTCTACGAGTCAACAACATATCTATTAATGCCATGGAAATGATTGGTTCCATGATTTAAATGCCTAGCAGTGCTAAAGAGTATCAGTTCTTTATTGAAAATTGTCTTCAGCTAGCATAAATTCTATCAAATTTAGAGAAGGTGTGCACCATTGCTGATCTTAATCCCTCACCTGAATTACCATGGTACCAAGAATTTTATAACTATTTCCATAGACATGTATTTCTCACCAATCTTTCCAACAACCAACATAAACTATTCCTTCATCATTTAACATGTTATATCCTCCTTGTAAACATGATCTATCATAAAGGGTATGATGGAATGCTTCTTCATTGTTTATCTTTGGGAGAATTTAAGTTGGCTCTAAAGGAGGTTTATGAAGGAATGTGTGGGGACCATACCAATGGTGTAGTCCTAGCAAAGAAACTTTTTAGAATAGGATATTATTAGCCCAAAATGGAGATATATGCTTGTAATTATGTAAAGAAGTGTGTTCCTTGTCAGCATCATGACAACTTGATACATGCACCTTCCTTACCATTGCATCCAATTACAACACCATGGCCATTCTCAACATGGGGTCTCGATCTCATTGTGAAAATTAACCCAACATCTTTAGATGGAAATAAGCACATGTTGACTACAACCGAGTACTTTACCAAGTGGATTGAGGCCATTCCTCTCACTTATGTTACCAAGAAACAAATAGCCAAATTCATTTATTACTATATCATCTATCGATATGGCATACTATCCCATATTATATTCGATAATGGTAGATCCTTTGTGAACCAATATGTAAAAGCTCTTTGTGAAAAATTCAAGGTCAAGCACAAGAAATCCACTCCATATAACCCAAAAGGTAACAGACAAGTTGAGGCATTAAATAAAATCATTCTAGCCATATTAAAAAATATTGTCAATGATGTTAGCCATAATTAGCACTTGCAACTCTTTCCTATTGTTTGGGCTTATAGAACTAATCATCACACCCCAACTAGAGCTACTCCATACTCCCTTTTTTTTGGCACTGAAGCTATCATCTCGATCAAGATTGAGATCCCATCATTAAGAATATCACTAGAGCACATTGAAGATGATGAAGACTATAGAGCCTCACAACTACAAGAACTAGAACTTCTTGATAGTAAGCATTTGGCTGCCCTAGAAAACTTTTAGGCCTATTAGAATAGATTGTAGAGAAGCTACAACAAATGCATTCTCCCTCAAAAATTTGAGATTGGTGACTTATTTCTGAAAGAGAACTAGAAGAACACAAATGTTGAACCCAAAAAGAAAGGCAAGTTTCAGCCTAATTGGTTAGGACTATATATTGTCACAACAAACTATAGATCAGGAGCATATCAACTAGCTAAACCTAATGGTGAAGAACTTTCAGAGCCCATGAACATCATACACCTTAAGAGGTTCTACGCATGAACAACTTTGAATCATTGTCTATAATACCCCTGACTTGGGGATAACTTGTGCTGTCAAAATTTTATCCCACCTTTTTATCTTACCTTAAACACATTTTATACTACTCTAGTCCACTTTTCATAAATCTTGATAGTAAAGGCTTTGAATCCTTGGCACTCTGAACACATTCTTCATCCGATTATGGATTGCTCTCTTCAAGAAGCATATTCTTTGTTTTGTCTAAGACATGTTATAAGCTTGAACAGTTTTTTTCCCTTGACCAATTATGACCTCGATTATGTCTCATGAACATTATGAACATCTTCAATAGTAGTTCTACAAAGCAATTCAAGTAGGATAGTCTTGTGTAATTTTAGACGAGTGAACAGCTACATCCTCTTAGTTCTAGTATTTGTTGCTCTTTCTTATTTTATCAAGAACCTTGCTCTCATTGATTTTCAAGCATGGGTCATTGTCGTTGGCTTAGCTATCTTATTGGAACCTCTACTCTTAAGACATACATCTCCTCGACTAAATCATCTCACCTTATGTATATTTTATCCCAAAAACATTGGAAATACTTTGAAAATACCAAAAACATCAGAACATGATCCATAAAAGAATAAAAAACATTGTCTCATGCTTCTATACATTTGTACATTCCCGTTCCACCATCCCACACTCTCATCATTTTATGAGCAATTGTTAAGTTTGAATGCTCTCACCATTTTGTGAGTATAGAAACACTAGTTCATTTCATCTTGTCCCATGCACTTACCATTTTACAAGATCATTCTTTCTCATTTCATCAGCTTCTTTTTTTCTAGACCATTCTCATTTATTTGTTGTATCTTCCATTTCTTCTATAAACATTAATCATGTTGGTCTGATCATCATTTTTCTTCTATCCCATTTTTTGGGAGAACTACATTTGGCTTGATGTTCATGTTAGAACATGCATCCATGGAACTATGTAGACAATGTCCACTTGTCTTATACATTTGGAATCAGTTCGGTCAACCCTTTCCTTTTCTTTTCCTCCCCCATTTCTTATATCATTGTTCCTCTTTAATTAGGGAATAATTGTCATGTCATTATTCTTTGTTGTGATGTGGTGGAAATTAAAACCTCTATTACACATGCATAAATATTTGTCTTTAAACCGCACTAGTTTGGTTTTTATTTGAGTGTGTTTATTTAAAAAAATTTGGTGTTTTGTTGTGCTTTCACACCTCTCTTTTTATTTCTTCTCCTTTTCTCTTTTTTTACTTCTTGATTATTTTTTTTACTTATCTCTTTTGTGTTTCAAAACATCTTGATGACTCACATGGATCTCGATTGTTTATATCTTGATCCTATATTATTACATTATTCTTGGACCATTTTGTTTATTTGATTGTTGTTGGTGTCTTGTCTTTTTGTTTAATTTTTCTTTTCTCTTTTATGTTCAAGAATGCCATGACGGTTCACATGGATCTTGATTATTCATATCTTGGTCTCATGTCGTTAAGATGTTCTTGCCTTTTATTTTTAAACATTTATTTGTCTTACTTAAGGCTTGATAGATCATATCTTGATTTCAAGATAGGTTCATTTATGTTTATCTTTTTTTTTTGTCTTTGCTTTTTTATTTAAATGCAAATCATTGTAACTCTAGTTTTGGTCATTATTTTACCATTATTCTTAGTTATAGATACTCACATTTGAATTGGCTCAATGCAATTAGACTCTTATGTCATTCTAAGTTATTCATACTTATGATGTCTGATTTCTTTTGCTATAGCAAACACTTTATGCTCAGGTCTCAACGTCTTAACATCAACATCAGCTCTGATGAATGATTCTCAAGAACACTTTACAAAACCTAGGGTCATGATATGGAATTAAGCTTCTAGGTAGCATGCATTTTAGGCTTCTTTGTCTTTGCTTAGATGTGCATCTCTTCATGTAAATCATGATTCTAATCAATTATTGGTCATTTTTCATCATTCCTCATTCCATTCTCTCCCAAACTTGGGTGAACTACATTGGCCTGAAGTTCATGTTGGAACATGAGTCCATGGAACTATGTAGGCAACACTTAATTTCTATTGAGGTCAGCTTAACTATCTCCATTCTTCTTTTCATCTCTTTCATCACTTTGTGGATTCTCATATGCTTGGTTTTATATGGCTTTCTAAGCCATTACACCATCGCATGTACGTTTTCACCCACTCACTTTAACCTATCTTTTTGGTTATATCCTTGAGCTATTTTTGCTTGCCAAATTCCCATGCTGGGGCATAACATTTGAACCACATTCAAATCAAATTAGATCTATAGGGGAAAAAACATTATTTATTCTTTATCAATGATCAAAATTTTCCCTACTAGGGCAAAACTATTTTATCATGATCACATCTACTCTATTGGAGTACTTCTTATTATCTTCTCTTTGGAGACCCCATTCTAGTGGTGCTTCCCTTCTTGAAGCATAACATTCTCCCTTTTCCTCTAATTCCAAGCTCTCCACATTAAATCCCATGATGGCAATATTTAGTGTGTAACTTATCTCAAGATTGATCAATGTTGTAAGCGCGTAGCTTATACTCTCAAATTAGGTACATTTATAGTGTGTCCCTTATATTTATGGATTGTATCTTTCCCATTCCCTCCATCTTTGGGGCCTATTATACTTCTAATTATACTTTGATCATTGATGGTAATCACATGTGCAAGCATTAGCTCATTTGGATGTGATCTATTCCATGGGTTAACGTCTCACTTTCTCTCTCTTTTTGAGATTCCATCCTTCTCTTTCATCCTAGTATGTCCTCTTGAGGGGGCATCATGGGTATGCTCCAATTTCTTCTTGACAACTCTTTTCTTTGAAAAGATGTTGCTTTTCCTGAATGTTTTGCTACACCTTTTCAAATAGGGTCAAAATGTAGACATCCAATTCCTAACACCATTTGTGTTGAAATCGTTAATCTTACTCTAATTGCACTCAAATGCACATTTTAGGTCAAAATCCATGAAATACGCTAAATGGTTTAAAATTGTCATTTAAAAGTGCCAATTTATGTCAAATTATCCCTAAATAGGGCAATGCAATTTATGGGCCATCTAATTTTGATCAATTCATTTTGAGTTAAAATAATAATTTTGTCTTTTGTGCTCTGGATCACTCTTTTCTTCTAATTTAGTTGTACACATCACGTACCTTTGTTATTTGCTATTGGCAAGATCCTAAATGGGAATACGATTCTGACACATCTAACGTCACCTAATTTTTCTTGAGTCAAATTACAACTTAGTAATATGACTTTCTAACCATTTTGATTAATTGAGGGCCACTTTTCAAATAATTACACAAATATTGATTAACCTTGTTTAAGGCTAATTAATCCAAATCAAGAGCTTAAGTGGATTTTCCATGAGATTTGTTGAATATTTATTTTTGAAAATTGATTCATACTATCTGCATCATCAAGTGACATCATTTCTTGAGAAGACATCCCTAGGCCATGAATGCCATAAATATCAGGATTATGGGTCACCCATGCCTAGTTAATGCCTTCCATGCCTTTGCAATGCCCCTTCTTCCAAGGTCATGATGAAGATAATTATGGATTTAATTCTAAATATTAAGATTATCCATGGCCACACATCTCAATCTTGAGATGGATGGTCATGGTTGATCCTAACCAATCTTAAAAATCTATAAATAGAGAGGCCATGAACATCATTTCTAAGCTATTTTGGTGCAAATTTATTATGCTCAAATATCTTCAAAGCTTGAATATTTCAAAGTTATAATGTTAAATTGTTTCCACAAGGCTTTGCATTTGATCATAGATTTTGTTTGCAAGCTTCATTGATAGGCTAGTTTAGTGATTTGGAATCAAGAGCCTAGGTTTTATGGAGTGTTCTTGAGGCATTGGAGGATCTTACCACCATTGTTGACAAATACAAGGATACTTGATCAAGGGAGAACATGTTTTTGAGCCACATGGGTATGGTGAATCTATTTGGGAAGGTAATATGGTGTTGCTTTCTTTCATTTATTTCTCGCTATCCTTTATAATTCCCATAGTAATAGATAGGCTTGGTTAGTTAGTTCTTTATGCATGTTTCATTATTTATGGACTAATGCTTGACTAACTTGCTTTGTAATCCTCTCTATAACAAAAAAAAATTGAAAATTTTATCATAAAAAAAATATTGACACTTTTGAGTTTTTGATTTTGACATTATAACACTAAAATGACCATATGATAATCAATAAATTGTTGAGAGAAGCTATCAACAATTAATTATCACTACATACAATATAAATGACTTAAATAAACCTATAAACATGAAAAACAAAATATTAGATTTTAAATCGATGCCACACCTATTAGACCTTTTGACATATATACTATAAGACAAGCTACAAACTATATTCAAAACTAAAAATATGAAAGTTAAATCTAGATTAAAAAAATAAATAGAAACTTACTCGATCTAAATATATACATAATCATGGACTTGTATGACAGTTGAGTCCCAAATGTGAATAGAAATCTGCACTTGGGTGATTGATCAATGCCAATTTTAGTCATGAAGATCAACATGATTTATTCAATTCAAACAAATCAAAAGCTTGGATTAAATCTTCAATGCATGAGACCTTGGATGGCACCTAGGTTGTAGAGACTGATTCAAACAAGTGTTCTTTAAGACTGATGCTTTGTTCAAATTTTTTGAATCTACAGATGAATACAATGATGATGATCTCAGACCACATAAAACTCAATGCAACAAATGAAAAATGAAAAATTTAGATGTTGGATGAAAGTTATTTAAAATGGATGATGAGAATTCAATTGATGCATAAGTAGATCTAAAAAAGGCCACTTCAACAATACATCCAAAGCTCCATTCAGGTGAATACCATCATTGGATAATTTAAAAATATATATAGGTGTCGCTAAAGGTGGATGAACTATACTCAAGCTTCAAATACACTAATATATGTTAACATAGCTTATATATCTCACACTCTAACTTTTTAGAGAGTATTATCATCCTAAAGGGCATAGGATTGAATGAATACCCCATAAAAAATAATTAATCTTGCATTATGCAAAGAATCACACATTGTTCTAATACGAGATAATGGGAATACTTAGATTTTAATGGAGAACCAAACACAAGTGGCAATAAAAAACAATAATGTTATACTGTAGACTATTGATAATACAAGTGACATCATATAAATATATAGGAGACATATGTCCTATAATTGGGGATGCTTCAATCCAAATAATCTCTCAACCTATTAAAAAACTAACTCTATAAATCTACCTATATGTTATTTTTATTACTCACAATAATAACATACCAAACAATATATTCTAACACAGGTAATATTATAATTACTATTTACCATAGTAAACTGCTTGATGTAAATGATAAACTCTAATAGATAGATCTGTTAGATTATGTATACATTTGAATTGTGTGATTCAAATTTAGTGATCTTGATGGCCTTCGCATAACTCACATTGACACCAAATTTGAGGAATGATCACCCTTTAATTCTCTTATTCACATCTCTAAGGTTCAGTTATAAACCCTCTTTTCCAATGGTTTAGCAAATAAACATCATTACTAAATTAAACTACCAATGGGAAACATGGTTACACAGACACATAAGGGTACTCCTTCCTTGTCATATTTTCTTTCAAGTATTTCAATTATTTAATTTTTATATTATATGGACTAATTACACTGTAACATGTTCTTGGTTGCATGTAATATATAAACAACAAATTTAAGTAAGCTCATACAAATCAAGGTGTATTATACACACCAAGGTATGTATTTATTTTCTTTAAACTAGTAATTTCATCCTTATGCATTACTAGATTAAATGGAGAAAATGTAGATACTAAAATTTTATTTTATATAATAAACTAGTCTTGTACACTTGATAAATAACACTCACAGCTCAATCTTTCAATTCAGAACCTTCTCGCTATCAAAAATTTAGCATTCACCATATCATTATTCCTAAATTTATTATCCTATAATTCAACCCTGATATTTTGATGATCTAGATCCTCTGTATCCCATAATATACCTAAAACCTAATTTATATCCTACTCTGGCAGTTACATATCTTCAACAAGTTTCCATTCTCCCAAACACGATCATCCATATTAAGACACCGACATTGATGCTAGCATCCAAACCTCAAAAATGGTTAAATTTGAAAATATTTCAACATGTATGGGTTAATATATTTGTCTTAATTAACCCACCCTTGAAATAATTTCAATTTTTTTTGTATAAATACAAGTTAAATACCATTCATTATCATAAAGTACAAATAAAGAATACATCTATCTATACCAAGCAAAAACACCTCTCAAGCTTTTGAAACTACCCTATTATTCCCTATTTCCAAATTAATCATATGATTAGTCTTCTTATAGGACTAAAGCATTCAAATATTAGTTCATGAGTAGTATTCATCAAGTTACAAGATAGATCACTATATGTACTCACATATAACATATTGCATAATTATTCACACACAAGCCCACATAAGGGGAAGAACTACATTGTTCTAAGGCCCTTTTCAAAGTATATGTATATGGGGGTAGTGCTCATTAACATAGGGTTATATGAGATTATCTTGACTTCACTTGAGCCCACTAACCCCTATTTGGCAAGGTGACATGTCTTAATCAGAAGATCTAGGGTTTTAAACTATATACTAATATCTAAAACCTATGCACGTTATTTGAATAGATAATTCACAAGGTGAGTGAACCATAATAGGTGTAGGTATTCATTACAGAAAATTAATTTTACTTAATTGTGGACAAAAACATCAAAATTGGGAAATAATCTTCGATGTTAGTGTCTAGATTCTAATAATAGTGTCTAGTCTGCCAGAGAGCTAAATTATAGAATCTAACGAATCAAGGTGGAACTTTAGACTATATTATCCTACATTTGCACTTCTCAGATATTCCCACACATCAATAAATAATATAAGTATTAATTCTTATTCATGTTGCAACTATTATAATATTATTTAATATTTTTTTATAATTCAACATTGTATCAAAATATTATGAATTTGAATTATTTAATTGGCCTACTTTTAGATAACTTATCTATTTACTTAATTAGGCTATTTCCCACAACTATTTACAAAAAGGATTAAATGATAACCAATACAGGGGATTGTGATATACAAGGTAATCATCTTCATGTGTGTTTAATTATCAAGTGAGAAAATAGTGTGTGTATGTATTTAAACTTATATAATGATGTCATTGAATGAATAAAACATGAGTTTTTTTTTCCATGAGAGTGTGATGTATAATTCCATGTGTCCATTTGGTGAGTGTTAGTCTAGGTATAGGAGTAAGATAACCATTAACTCACTTCCCTGGTTCAAATTTGTATCAATTAGTATTAGAGCATGTTGTGTTTTTCTTGGTTGAGTGTGTGATGCTCTAGTTGAGTCAGTTGCAAGTTGTGAAAGAGTCATAACTTATTGTTGTTAATATTTATGAGGAATAAAATGGTACATATATGAGTACTTATTAGAAGAGGAGGAAGAATACCTAGAGTTATATACTTGGCAAAGATGTTGATAGGAATCCAGACTAGATTGGATGCCTTGGACATTTCCCAACTTAGAGGAAATATTATTGATATTTAAGAGGATGATGAAGAAAGAGCACCAAAAATTGAGCTTGAAGTCTAGTTGATGAACCAAAGGATAATTTTGGAGGCCATTTATAAGATGGGAGGAAATATTAAGTTAAACACCCCTAGATGCTTAAGAACCTTATGCCATGAGGGTCACATTAATTAGATCACAAAGATAGAAAATTATTGTGACCATTAGTAAATGGAGGACCCAAAGAAGGTGAAGTTTTCCTACATTGAGTTGAAGGGATATGCACATGTTCCTTAGAGTTTTAATAGGAGACTCATTGATCTTATGCCAAATTTTTGATTCATTAATAATATCTTTTTTTTATTTCTTAACCCAAGTTTTAGATGATATCTTTTGAGGCACATATTTTTTATTAGAGAGCCAACAATGCAATTTACATTAGCACACTTAGGATTATTGGCATTGCTAGTTTAGATTACATAGAATATGAATATGACACATATGATATAGGGCCCTTATAGGGGTATCTCCTTGATGAGCTCTTTCCATTATTACATTGAAACTATATACTAACATTTGCACATGCATAAACTCATGCTACTATATTTCATAGTGTACTTGATATGCTATTATATAGGACATTTTTCTAACATATGTATGCAGAGACTAGTATGACATGTTTATGTTACATTTCATTTATACTTCATCTCTTCCTATGTCTTACTTGAATATACTTATTTTTTGCTTCATTGTCTTGATTGCAAAACATTTGAACATGTTCCTTTCATTTGGCCATAATTCCCTTAGTGTTGTTTTCTTTGGTGTGTGGACATTTAAATATGTCCTCCCTTTAAATGTCTGGCATTTGATCATGCCCCTTTTTGTGTGACATTGAGTACTATTTGATGTGTTCTTCATTATTTTTTGAGATTGTTATTTTTATACATTTACATTATCTATATTATACACCCTAGGGATTGTTATTAATACATATACTTAAACATGATACCACTAAATGTTCTTTACTACATGATTGACATGGTTATAACATAGTTGTCTTATCCTTTTGAGATAAGGTGATTGTCACTTTTCATTCCCCTCACCTCAAAAAGGGGGGAATATCAATGATGACATGTCATAGAGATGTGACTCCACATACATATAATTTATAGAATTGGTTGAATTTGATATAGTTTACATCATTCAAATATACACTTGGGATATAATATTATACATTTAGCACAAATTTGGGACAAAGTTTTTCATATTTGTGAATCATATTATATACAATTTATAAATTAGAGGTTACATTTTGATAAATACTTCAAATTGAAACACATTTGAGGTGTATATACCATGCAAATGCACCATATTACAGATACACTATTCATGCACTGACCTTACCAAGATGCATTGTTTGAGACTTTATCTACTACAACAACTAGCTCCTTTGACTAGTGTGATAGAGATTTAGTGATCTTGATGGAATTGGCATTACTTCTATTTATGGTGGATTAATATGGATACACCATTTTAATCAGGCGGGATTGGATATATTATATTTACACTTGAATTATGTGATTGATATTTAGTGTTCTCAATGGGCTTGGCACAACTTATTCTCATACTATATTAGGGGCATGATCATCCTCCATTTCACTAATTACACATGTAACATGCTCTTGGTTATGGGTCATATACATACAACAAATTCAAATATGAGATCAAGTTAAAGCAAGGTGTGTTGTATAGACCACAGTATGCATTTATTTCCTTTAAGCTAGTAATTTCATCCTTATTCATTACTAAATTGAAGGGGAGAATGTAAGTACTCAAATCTAGATTTATTTTCTAAACTAGTCTTGTACACTTAGAAAATATCAGTCACGGCTCTACCCTTTAGTTATTGACCTAACTTATAGCCGAAAGTCTCAAATTTACCATATGAATATGCCTAAATGGTTATCTTATAGTCTGGCCTTGATATTTTTATTAACCAAATCACATGTAGCCCATTGATTTAGATTTTAAGGGGATTATGGTATGTAAAACCCTAGTTTGTTAAAGTTTTGGATTAATCAATTAGGGAAAAAATATAATAACAAATATATCCATTGATTTATACAATAATTGACCTATATGATAATGATATAAATAACAATGAACTAGAATGGGTTATACTTAGCTAAAAATGAATTGAGATGGATGGATAACTGGTTGAAACTTGATATAGGAGTTGTGCAAAGTGTTACAAATTGATGTGAACTAGGAATTTGACTCAAGAGAGGTGGTTAGTATTGTGTTAGTTATAAAATAAAAACAAAGTGAAATAAACACACTAACTAACATATATCTATAGGCCTAGTTACTAGGGGGAGATTAGTTAACAAAACATGAATGGAAAATATCAATAAAATACAAAATAAATCTTCTTTTACCTTCCTTGAATGCTCTAAAATACTTGTTGTAGTGGCTTGCTCTGTTTGTGCTCGTGAAGTTTGCATCAATGAAAGCTTGGCTACCTTCATCTCTCCTTGGCACCTTTGACATTGGCTTGGCTTGGCTCAATATTTGGGAATTATAAAACTAATTTGCATGAATCTTTGGAATCAATTAAACATTATAACTTTGGCATATGAGAGATTAAAATTCAATAGGTAAGGCCTCTTATTTATAGATTTTTGGAATGGTTTGAGGATCAACCATGACCATCTATCTTAAGATTGAGATGTGTGGCCATGAATAAATCCAATTATAAAATTCAATCTATAAATATACCCATTAATATTTAGGATAGAGGGGTATTAAATAGGCATGGAAGGTCTTAATTAGGCATGGGGGGTATGAATCCTGATATTTGTGGCATTTATGGCCTAGGGATGTCTTCCCAAGAAACGATGTCACTTGATGATACAGATCTTCAATATTCATTTCCAAAAAAAATTATTCAACAAGTTATATGGAATTATTAATTTAAGGCCTTAATTTAGTTTAATTATCCTAAAACATGATTAGTCAACTTTGATGCAAAACCTTGGCAATTTATGCACAAATTGGTCAAAATGTCATACTATTGGCTCAAAATTTGAATGGATTGGATTTAGAATTTAATGTTAGATACATTGAAACCGTTATCCCATTTAGGATGTTATCAATGCAAAATAACAAAGGCACATGTCTTGTGTAAGAGATTTGACAAAAAAAAAAACACTCCAAAGCACCTAGGTGTAAAATTGGCATTTTGACTTGAAATGATTTAATCAAAGTTATCTATCCCATAAATTGCATTACCCCATTTAATAATACTCTAGAAAAAATTGGCACTCATTTAATGTGTTTTAGTGTTTTTAGGCCAAATTATGTATTTTGGTGGAAATTGGTCAAAAGCTTGATTGATAGTCAATGGTGGACAAATTTAGGTGTCTATAATTTTCCCATGTTTAGGAAGATGTTAAAAATCATAGGCATAGAGATGTATTCTCAAATAATGAGAAATGGCCTATATGCCAAAAAGAGATGATGGTTGAATAAAAATCTCCAAAGAGTATTTGGGAAGCCTAGGATGATGCCCCCACAAGGGAGTGGCCATCACATTTGTTGATGGACGGTCCCTCAAAAAGAAGCAAGAAGAAAGGTGGAATTAACCTGTGGTTGAGATTAATCCAAATGAGAAAATGTTTGCATGCATTGATTTAAAAATGATATTTATTTTCTCAAAGGTGATTATAATAAAGAATAAGAGTCAAAATAATGATTTGTCCATAGGTGGTTATAATTATTAAGAGGACCTGGATTGTTTTATAAAGATGAGTGTGCCCTAGTTAGGGTTGATTAGCAAGGATAACTCAAGGATATAACTTGGAATACAAATTAAATATGAGAAGGTGAAAAGTGATGAAAGAGATGAATAGAAGAATAAGATTGATCAATAGAAATGATTTTGTTGTATCTACCAATGAGGAGATGCACATCCTTATTAGCAATAATAAAACTAGAATGGTCAATGGGTTGATTTGATCAAGGGTGGGAGGATTTGTCAAGGTGCCAAGGAGAAAATTGTATGGCTCCATTGCTTATAAACCTTCTTGAAGTTGATTTTCGATGTAGCACATGATGGTATGTATAATGATAGAACATCATGAAGACTATCAAAAAATATGCATAAGTACTGACTCCCGATCCAATAAACACTTGAAAATAATGCACCAATGATAAAAACCATGATGATAATGTTGATGTATGAATATGGATGGACTCAAGAATAATGTGTACAAGGAATCTCCTAATACATACATATAAACTGAGTTAAGGCAATAGTGTTGAAAGTAAACAAACAGGCAAGCAAACAAACACACAAACAAACAACTTGAAACAAACAAACAAATGGAAAGCCTAAAAATAAAATCAAAAGAAAACATCCTAATAATGACCACACCCTAGTAAGGTAGATCAAGGATAACTGACTAAGCATAGATAGGATAAATTTTTTTGGATTTTTGAGGTATCTTAACTCATTAGAGAATGACAAGATACCTACTCATAAAATGGAAAGAGTGTTTGGCTTAGGTTGCTCACAAAATGGTGAGAGCATATGAAAAGGGGGACTGAGGTGACCTCAACATAAATTGAGCATGACCTACATAGTCCTAAAATAACCTCACATCACATTAATTTCATCTACACAAAAAGTAAGGAAAAACCAACTAGGTCCCAACAAGTTCTCAAATCTGGAAAATGGCCAGTCAAACAAAAACAATGATGGCAAGGTGATATGGAAATGCATGGTAAATAAGTGTTTCCCTTAGTTTTCTCATAGGTGGTTATAACTAGGATACAATGACATAGGTCAATGATACTAATTTTCCCATAGGTGGTTATAATTAGTAGCAAGACTAGTGAGATATTGATTTGCCCATAGGCAGTTATAATCAGGCTCACATAAAAAAACTTGATAGGATGGAAAAATGAAATATATTTTGCCAGATCAACTATCACACTAATTTCATAGACTGTCATTTAAATGTGGATTTGATAAGATTTTAAACTTGATCAAAATCCCCTCATAAAAGGTGCAAGAAGAACCAAATGAACCAAGATCAAAATAGGATTAGGTAGGATGACTAAAAATAGGCTTTGGTCTAGATAGGAATAGAATGATAGAACAGATGGTATGGTCTTGGTAACGAAAATGATGGTTTGATAAATTGGATAAAATGGTAATAAGGTTGCTACTAAGTGATAGGGTGAATGATTGGGTATGAGATAATGGAAAATGGATATGGCAAATGAAATGGTATAGTACATATTTTTAGCTTGGGTGATTATTAGTTTTTTATGTGTTTGGCCTAGGCATGGTAAAATGGCATATGATTTTGTTGTTCCTACTAAAGTGGAGATGTACATCATAATCAGTAAATGATACAAATAGAATACTCAATCATTTTAATTGTTATCCCATACCTCATTTGAATAGTTTCTCTATCAAGAACTGGTTGCAGATCTGGATGCTGAGAATGCTTCTGTGATATTCATTGGTCATTGATTTTAATTCCTTCAAGTGTTGAAACAAAGTATCTTTATAACCTCTACAAAGAAAAGTGAGACTTTGGATGGTAAATAAGTATAAATAATAGATGGTAGGTTTGTTTGTGAAATGGAATGGTAGATGATAATGGAATGTGGAATAGTGGGGAAATAAATGAAGATTAAGACTTTCAATCACACGTAATGTTGTTGATGCCAGATTCAACATAACTTTGGTTGTGGTAGGGTTGAATAATTATAAATATTATCTTGATAGGACCACCATATTTTTTTGTTGTTTCATCTTAAGAGTAGCTACCATCTAATTAAGTTGTAGATATGAAGCTATTTTGATTTGATCTTAAATAATGTCTTCATTAAGTAGTGAATAAATTTTATGCTCAGCTATCAGTACCTCAATAATGTTTTCATCAATGAAGTTATCTTGATTATCCTATAGTGCCTTCAACAAGGTTTTACTAAGTAATGTTGACTTTTAACTTTGATTATATTTTAATGCTTCTAAAAAAATTTCACTAGAAGATACTAAGTTTGAACTCTGATTGTCCTCTAGTGCCTCTGAAAAGGTTTCACTAGGAAAGTGTTCTTCTGCTACATGAATTTGGTCTTAGCCTCCTTGCTCTTATTGAATTTCTATGTCACCATGGATGCAATTTTTAAAAATGTGATTTTGAGTCCCAATCAACACTTGTGGTAAATGGAATGTCAATGAAATGGCTAGATTTGTTGGTGGTAATGGAATGGGGGTTGGCTGCACAATCCTCATAAAAGATACTAGGAGAGCTTGTGGTGATGCTGAATTAATCATCCTCAAAAACTGTATAAGGATCACAAATGTATTCAAACTGATATGTGAGGCATGCATAACCAATTTTGTAATAGTCATGAATGTATTTTGTTTCTAAATTTGATTCTGACTCAAGGGATTTTGAATCTAATGTTGAGACTAATGTTGATTCCGATGCTAAATCCGATGTTAGTTCAAGAATAGAACCTGACTCTAACTCTAATTCTTCATGTGATGGGTACTCTATTACAATGATAACTTGTTGAATGTTTGGTATTAGAAAATTAATGACCTGTGATGGCATAATGGGCTCCACAAAGACTAGTTTATCAAAATTGGATTCCTCCATAATGGAAAAAAGGTCAAGAGATAACTCTTTAGATTATGGATTGTCAATAGGAGGCTCTTAAAAATACGCATATGATCAAGGTAATGATTTTACCAAAGATGGTTATAATCATTAAGAAGTGACTCAACAAAGACTAGCTCATCAAAGTGAGACTCCTTGACAACTGGTATAGGATTGAAAGGTGATTCATCACAAATTAACTTATCAAAAATGGTTGGTTCAACAAAAGCTTCTCAAATTGGTTGGTTTGTTTGGCCTTGGTTTTTAATGAGTTGAAAAATACCAATTTTGAACACCTCTTAGTATTCAAATGATTGGATAGGTTGAGGTTTTTATTAAATTGGTATTAGATGAATAATGCCATGTGGTTGGATAATGGTAGGGAATTTTGGAGCTTGATTACTTGCATAATCCAAAGGATGAAGTCTAGAAATGGTAACAATAGGGTGGTGTGAAGCTTGATTTCTTGCACAAGCCAAAGGATGAGGTCTTAGATTGGTAATGGGGTATTGTGGAGCTTGATTGCTCGTACAAGACAATGTATCTAAGTCCTCCTCATAAACCATATCATCCCAATCTTGAGTTGGATCATAAGTTGGTTCTTGACTATGTTCCATGTACTGATTATCATAAAGAGGGTATGGATCTATATCCCAAGCAACATTATCTGTAGATGGGTCTTCAACAAATTCATCCTCACAAAAATCTTCATACCAATCAAGGTCTCAAGTTGGATCATAAGTAGATTCATGACTTTGTTCTCATGAATGATTATTATGAGGTGGATATAAATTTATCTCATAAACCATATTATCATCATTAGGGTCTTGACTAAAGCCATAAAAGTCATTTTGTGTGGCCATTCTATCATAAGTTGGATTATACATGACTCCATCATAGGTGTAGCTAGACATCTCTGCATAAAGGATGAAAGCTCCAAAAACAAAAAAGCTTAAAGTTTTACAAACTTCAAAAAACTATGTCCAAAGGACAAATGGTTCAAACTTGGTCTAATTTGGTCAAAAGTATGGAGTTATATCTCTAAAAATGATTTGTGTTGAGACTTGGCATAAAATAGTCTAACGTCAAATGTCATATGCATAAAATTTTAAGCATCTGAATAAAAATTAGCATGTTAAAATTATAGGTCAAAGTGTTCCAAACAAGGTCTAAACTAAGAAAAGGAAAAGAGTCACTAGGTTTTTTGTCCAAATGTGGAGTTGAAAGCTAGGCTCAAATAGGCTATGCTAGGACTTTTAACCAAATGACATCAAAATCTAGGCTTGAAACAAAGACATGATGTGAATTTGATTTAATCTAACAAGTTTGGAAACAACTTTGACATAGACCTGACATACGGAATCAAACATAAACGTAATCAGTTGGTATAAACCATAAGGCAAAAGGCTTTTATATAAAGGTTGTGTTCTACCAAATAAAGGCACAAAAAATGATGAGGATAGGCTCTATTGAATAAATAAACAATTAATAGTCTTCAAATTTGGGTAATCAATTGATCAAAGTTATGACACCCAAAAGATACAGATCTGTGTATCATCCCCATGAATTGAGGCCTAAACATAAATCAATCAATGTTTGAATCCAAACTTGACAAGTTTAATTGAAAACTCAACATTGAAAACTCAACATTGAAAAATATGATTTAACCAAACTAGCTAGACAAGATTGGACATTATGATGGTGCATAAATAAGGTCCAAATGGTATATATAACATGGTTTTTAAAAAATAGTTTTTTGATACAATGGAAAATAAGTCTCAAAATAAATTGAGCAGCTTAATAGTGTAAGCATGCTCGAATGATGTGATCAATGTTATGTTTCAAGGACTTAAAGGCAAAATAGTTTGACATGATTTTGACAGTGTACCGTTACCCTCCTCAACTCAAATGACACACACATGAACAAGTTTAATAAAAATTTCAAGGCACAAGTGTGGTGTAAAATGGTCAGTATAACAGCTCTTTAGACAAAGGAGTGATGTATAGACAAATTGGTTTTGACATGCTTTATAAACAAACAAACAAGTTTTAGTCTCAAAACATACCAAGCAAAAATGACCAAAATACACTAAGTATAATCATCCAAATCTTAGAAAGGGTATGGCAATGTGGGGTTGATTAAACTAACAAGTTTTTGAATGTTTTTAGGGGAATCAATTACACATTGACTTTCACATCACGATGCAAAATAAAAACACGTAATTGGGTGTTTGTGACACTTGTCTTGTTGTAAAAAGCTCTTGTCCTTTTTTCAACCATTATATCGATCGCTTGATCAGTTTAATGTGATGTCTAACTTATAGATACGTCTCGTGTGTAACTTCAACACTAGAAAGTGGTTTAACCGCTCAAAACTCTGATCTTAGTGGGAGTGGGTGAAGTCATTATCAGGAGATGAAACCCCAAGTCAAAGCTTCTCTAAATAAATTGAGGGAAGAAATTAATTCCCCCTCACAAGCCAAGTTTACATAAAAATAAATGACTAATAGAAAGACTTTAGGGTCATTTTCAAGGTCACCCAAACTATGATGAGTTTTTGAGGAGTGCTTTAGATGACATTATTTTTATGCCTTGGACTAGGCATGTTTGCAATAAAGATGATGCTTTTGATTCCAAAATTTCCCTAAAGGGGATGGATGGAAGAGAATACATTCAATGACCTTCTTTTTGCCAGATCAAGTTCTAATTAAACAACTATTGAAAATAAAAATTGACAAGTGTGTTCAATTGTAATCCCTAAAGGAAAGATTAGGTGGTGTTATTTTGACCCCTTGGTCATAAATTTTAACTTTAAAATCCTAATTATCAAAATCATTCACTTAAGCATCTAAAATTTTCATTAATCACCAAAACAAGGTTCTTAATTCATTTTAAAGCATGCAAAAGATGTTTTAATAGCATGTTTTAACAAATTCAAAGTCTATCAGTTACCTATCTACCTTTAAGGCATCACCCCAAAAGCAAATGTGTTAGATTAGAAACATTTAAAGAGATTTTCAAAATTTTATGAAAAATATATGTAACGTAAAGCTAAAATAATATCAGACTCTAAAAATTTAGAAGAAAGCATGTGGTTTTAAAAAAAAAAAACATAAAAAATAGAGTCTGTATGACCCCAAACCAAGCATTTTAAAATGGCCTATTAGATTTTGGGTTTTGTGTTTTTAAGAAAAACACAATGAACCGTTGACATTTTACCTAACCTGTGATGGTTATATGACCATCGATGGTTTACTCAATTTTCGACAGTTTACTTAATTATTGACAGTTCTCTATGTAAACCCATGAAGGTGAAAATCTGGCAAAACAAATTTAGAAAATCAAATTGCAAGAGTTTTAATAATCCAAATGAATATTTTAAAGTTGTACAATGATCTTCTTCATGTGTGGGATGCGTTTGGTCCCACCGGGCATGCCATTATGTGAACTAAAAATTTAACTCAAGAGAGATGGTTAGTATTGTGTTAGTTCCAAACTGAAAACAATATGAAATAAACACACTAACTAGCATACTTCTCTAGGCCTAGTTAATAGGGGGATCTTAGTTAACAAAAAATGATTGGAAAACACAACTAAAATGCAAAATAAACCTTCTTTTACCTTCTTTGGATGCTCCAAAATGCTTGTTGTAGTTGTTGAGTGTGGAGCCCTTTGGGGCAATCACATGACCATGATGGTATGTTTTGGGGGCTTAGAGAGCTCAAAGGATGTGGGGAGAGAATTTTTCATTTACTCCTCATGTGTGTGAATATTATTAAATGCATATTTAATAATTTTCATGTTGACTTCCATGTTTGTTGGAAGTGGGATTGATTTCCTTATTTTCTAGGGAATTAATTGTTTATTAAATAATTTCCATATGAGTAGAATTATTAAATGGTCTACTTAATAAGTTATATGATGTATTATAGGAGAAAATTATTAAATTTTCTATTTAATAATTTCTATGATGTATTATGCAAATGGGGTGGACTTTTTTGTTACCAGGAGTTGGTTATTATCTCTTTACATTGGAAGTTGTGCCATTTAGAGGAGAATAGCATGTTCCTTCTTGGTGGGGCTTGAAGATGAGCTTGTTTAGGTGGGAATGACATGTTTCCTAGGTGGATAATGCCTATCTTGATGATTATGGCAAGTTTTTCCTTAGGGGATGGATTTTTACATCATTTGTTATATATACAGGGTGTGGTGTGACCTTTTAGAAGTTTTTGATGATTTTATTTATAGATGTGGCTTTTGAGAGATAGATTCAAAGTTTAGGTGTTCATTTATAGGGTGTGGTTTAGTAGCTTGTGAGATACAATAAATTGTAGGTGCAAGTAAAAGTGCGGCTTTTTTGTGCAGCATTTTTTACAGGAGATTTTTCTATCTCTATGAGAGTTCATTGTAATCTTATTTCAAATTACTATTTCATTTAAAGAATTTTTTGGTATATGTATCCCACATTGGGTGAACCATGGTATATCTATGTTATAGTTTTATTTATGGTTTTGTTCTCTCCATTTATGCTTTCATTTAAATTGTGATTGAAGGAATTGTTTTTGCATAATTAAATATGATTTTCACACATGTAAAATCTGGTGCTAGCATGACAGTATATCTAATTATTAGAGGACTTTATATACCTTTGGATGGAGGAATTCCTGAACAAGCTTGGTCTAGTAAGAATTTTGATTATTCTTTTCTTAGAGTCTTTGGATGTGAAGCTTTTGCTCTCATCAAGAAAGAGGATAGGACCAAGTTAGAGGCTAAATCAAATAAATGCACCTTTGTTGCATATGGTGAGGATGACTTTGGTTTCTATTTATGGAGCATTAAATATAAAAAAATATTTTGGTCTAGATATGTATTCTTTAATGAAAAAGTCATGTATAAGGATCAGTTGCAGGAATAGGAACATGAACATAAACAAAAAGAGTACACAGTATTGGATGACATTGTAGATGGCAAAGTATCTAATGAATTGATTCAATAATATTATATGCAAGGACCCAAAACTCCTATGGTAAGACTATCTTATAAGGTAAGAAGAGCACTTGAACATTTTTCTCCTTCTTTGAATTATTTGTTACTCACTGACAATGGAGAACTAGAGTGTTATGAAGAAGCAATGCAGGTAGATACCAGGATGAAATGGGAACAAGCCATGGATGAGGAGCATATATCTCTCATGGAGAACCAAACATGGGATTTGGTAAGGCTACCCAAGGGCAAGAGTGCATTTCTAAACAAGTGGATATTTAGAATAAAAGAAAAGCATCAAAGGAAAAAAAAGTATAAGTCCAAGATGGTGATCAAGGGGTTTGCACAAAAATAAGGTATTGATTTTGATGAGGTTTTCTCTCTTGTTGTAAAAATGACTTCTATTAGGATTGTTCTTGGTTTAGTTACAATTGAGGATTTTCACTTAGAACAGTTATATGTGAAAATTACTTTTCTTCATGGTGATTTGGATGAATAATTGTATATGAAGTAGCCACAGGGATATGAGGTCAAAGAGAAGGAGAACTTTGTGTGCAGACTAAAGAAGAGCTTGTATGTCCTGAAACAAGCTCCACAACAATGGTATAATAAATTTGATTATTTTATATTGGAAAAAAGATATCAAAGGTGTAATTCTAACCATTGCATGTACATCAAATTTTTTTATGAAGGTTCCTATATTATTTTATGCTTGTTTGTGGATGACATGTTAGTTGTAGGAAAGAACATACAACATATTCATATACTCAAAAAATAGCTTAGTGACTCTTTTTCTATGAAGGATTTGGGTGCTACAAAGAAAATCCTTGGTATGAGGATTACTCATGACAAGAAGAAGAGGAAGTTGGTTTTATCCCAATCAGAGCATGTGAAGGAAGTCTTAGAAAAGTTTAGTATGTTGGATACTAAATCTGTTGGTACTCTTTTCATAGGCCACTTTAGATTATCAGAGGAGTAGTGTCCCAAGATAGAAGTTGAAAATATTAAGATGTCCAAGGCACCTTACTCATCAATAGTTGGTAGCTTGATGTATGCCATGGTTTGTACTAGGTTAGATATTGCCCATGTAGTGGGAGTTATGAGCAGGTATATGAATGATCCTAGTTATGAGCATTGGCAAGCAGTGAAATGCATTCTTTAGTATTTGAGAGGAACCATGTATTTTGCATTATGTTATGGTGGATCAAATCCCACTTTGCCTAGTTATGTGGACTTGTATATGGCAAGGGATATTGATAGCAGGAGGAGTATGACATGATCTATATTTACTATTGGAGATACAATGGTGAGTTGTATTTCTAAGATACAAAAGGTTGTGGCTTTGTTAACCATAGAGCTAGAATATGTTGCTGCCACAGAGGCTAGCAAGGAGATGATTTAGTTACAGGAGTTGTTCTGAGAGTTGAGGCATGAGCAAGAAGTTAGGAGACTACATAGTGATAGTTAGAGTGTTAATCATTTGGCAAAGAACTTTTATTTCCACTCAAGGATGAAACATATTCAATTATTTTATCACTTCATTAGGATAGCTTTGGAGGAGAACATGGTGAAGCTGAAGAATATTCATACTAGCTAGAATCCTACAAATATGATGACCAAGGTGGTCACATTAGACAAGTTGAGACTATGCTCAGATTTGGTTGGTCTTAATGATCATGAGGCAGTGATATATTCTATTCAAGAGAAAAGGTCTCCAAGTGGGAGATTGATGAGTGTGGATCCCGTTGGGGCTATCACATGACCATGATGGTACATTATGGGCCTTAGAGAGCTCTAAGGATTTGGGGAGTGCATTTTGAATTTACTCTTCATGTGTGTGAATATTATTAAATGTATTTTGGGCCAAATTGTGCATTTTGGTAGATATTGGTCAAAAGCCTGAATGATGGTCATTAGTGGCTAGATTTAGGTGTCTATAATTAGAACTAGGAGTCAAAAAATATCTTGGATAGAATCATGGTTCTGTAGATAATAACACATCATTTTAATATCTTCAAGGGAATGGTAGTGTCCTTTTGTATCTAGGATAATGATATTTTGAAAGGATATTCACCTAATCTTGATATGCCTATGCATGAGTGGATGAATGTTGGTTCCTTGTCTATGCCATGTTTTGAATAATTTTATACCAAACCTTAGGCCTTCATGTTTTTCAGGTTATTCAATGATCACATGTAGAAAAGAGTGGTGTTAGTAATTTAGGATGGATGTGACCTCAACACCCCATGTGTTGAGTGTTTCCTATATGCCAATACCTTAAAAGGGGATCAAGCCCAATATAGTTCTCCCAATCTAAGTGATGGTGTAAGTGAATGCTAGTATGAATGTTGATTTGAGTGCTTTGAGTGTGACTTGAGATTTTAAATCTGAGTAATCTGAGGTCTAGGTTGTTTTATATGGGTGTATGTATAAGTAGGGCAGAATAAGGATTAATAACCTAGATTTGTATAATTATTTTTAAGTTTGTGTATGAGTATTTGCATCTGATTTCCATCTAGTGGATAAGTGAATTAAATAAGTGTATATATAGCATTATATTATTTTAAAAGGTGTGAAATAGTTCTAAGTTGACCCTAAATTACATTGAGGAATGCAAATATATCCATTGGAGGATTATGGAGCTAAGGGACACTAGCACAGTCCCTAAGACATTAGTGCATTGCACTAGTGTCCAAAGGGTCATGGTAGTGTCTAGGTGGTATAATTTGGTGAACTAAGCTCATGGATGCCTATAAGGTGGCTTACTATTTATTTTGGTGTATCTAGGAATAGGTTAGACTCACACAAAAGCTGTAAAATGATCAAGAGAGGCCCTAACATGGGTCTAGGGCTAAGCTAGGACAAGGTGGTCTCAAGTGACACTCATTGCACTAAAATGACATTTTAGATGCCTAAATTTTCCCTCGCTTTATTATAAAAATGAAACAAAGTGAAATGATTAGGATAAAGGAAAATAAATATACCTAGGCTTACCTAAGAGGCCAAGCCTATGAATCTAGGTCTAAGTCTGCGAAGTGTGCTCCATTACATATCCTATAAATGAAACATGAAGGAATCAGTCCTTTAAAAACATCAAAATCAAATACTAAAATAATTAAAGAGATGATAAAAAGAGTAAATGAATGAATTCACCTCATTGGGTATGTGAATCAATACTAAAACCTCGTGAGATCCTCTATGTGTGCATGTAGATGGTGATCAAATGATGAATAACTTGGACTGAGCTGATGGCTTGATCAATCCTCATGTGTGGGTGGCTCAAGAACTCAAGCTAGCCTTGATTCCATCATTTCCCACCCCTAACTTGTGGATAATAGTATATGAATAATTTGTAATTGATTGATGGCTTGTCTAACCCTCTTAATTAGCTGACTCAATAACTCAAGAAGGTTATGGCTCCATCATTACCTACCCATGGGTAGTAGATGCATCTAAAACTAAAACTATGCAATGTGACTAAGGAAGTGTGATTTAACTAAAACTATGTAGGATGGATCTGGGGCCACTCAAAACCTTTTAAATGTAAAATAGCTCAGGATCCACTCGAGCACTCAGGTATGTAGCTCAGGGACTACTTGGTAATTCCAACCAATGTAGATGGAATAAGGCATCAATCTAATGCAAAACTGGTGCAAATGGTGTCTGGGGTAATAATGTGGAGAATGACATGGGTTTTTTATTCCATTTCAGAGTACTGATGTCAAACTAAACATGTGGGAATAATGTGTCATGCACATGCCCCCAAATCTGATATATATGTATATAGATTTTAAAATGATTCATAATAATGTGTTTGAGTATCTAAAATTGAAAAGGGGAATTTATTCCATGTATGATGCCCCCAATCTGAGTAAACATGTGTAATTATGCTTATAACTAAGCATAAACTGAGCATATTTGATAATCTATGACTGAAACTATGTAAACCTAAATTGTAATTATTGTATATGTTGACCACAAGTCAAAATAGGTCAACCCTCCTATAGTCAAAAACTTACATAGGGGTATAATATTTTATCATAGGGTTTGTTATAGTCTATTTGATGTATTTTAATGCAATTTTAGCCTTGGTCATAGTCTATTTTAGTCCTTGTGTCATTTGATGTCTTAATGGTCATTTTAAAGTCATATGTGAAAGTAGCAAGTTTTCATGGTGTTCGAGCAATTCAGAGTCATGGGTGAAGTTTACATATGCCTCAAGTACTTATTATAGCTATATATTATTAAGAAAAATCTCATAACACAAATCTAACTAGACCAAACCATCATGAGATGTCAGGCAAGAAAAAATGGGTCCGAGTAATTGTGCATATTATAAATATGCTCAGAAAGCCTCGCATGACCAAAAGATCACATGTGATCAATGTCATTAGTTATAATAACATCCCCTATAAATTTGACATCTTGATAAGATCTCTATCTTGAGATATAAATCTTTAAATTTGAACAAGCAGACAATGATGGTCATGTAGATATCAAAATTAAGCCTTGATAATTAACCATTGGGGTTTAAATTATGACAGGCAGGTAGACATCAATGATGGTTACACAAACATCAATGACAGTCATGTGGATGTCAAAATCAAGCCTTGATAATCAACCATTAGGGTTCAAATTATGACAAGCATGCAAATGTCAATGATGGTCTCACAAATGTCAATGATGGGTGCATGAATGTCAAAATTAGGTCTCATAAAGTAGTTATTTAAATTCAAATAGAGGTAGATCTAATAGTTGGTGTTCAAATGTACATCCAAATCTAACAGTGCAAGAGAGTCAAAGGTCAAAGAGATTAATTTGAATGTAATGATACCATATGTCCTAATCTCAAGACTCTAGATCAATTATTAATGACCAACATTGAAGGTCAAAGTAAAGAGACTCTAGATGAGATCAATAGAGTAGATTCAACCGAGTTCTAGATGGACAAGATTAGGCTATGTTTCTAAATGACAACATGTATAGTTTAAATTGGAATAAAAAACATGTAAAGATAATGCCATATGGACAACTATGTAGGATCAAGTATTCTATAGCAAATCAAGCCCTTCAGACTCATACATCATCATGAAATCTTAGTCAAAGACTTGAGATGAACAGTGACTGCCAAATGTGAAGAATGAAGTCCAGGAAAGTAATGAATGATTGTAGATGATGAACATAGGTGTATATAAGATATCTAGTAGTTAAGATAACATATTATTACTATCATATCATGTTTCAACCTCCCTTGGATAGTACATATGTGTCGACTCTCTCCAATTCAGTTTTAAATGCTTGAGAGATGATCCATAATGAAGGCAGTTTCACAAAGGCTAGCTGAAGAATCTCTACACCATTTTGGAGAGTTCATCATGGTTTATATGGACATTTTTCTTGGGAAGAATGCATGGTCTGTTTCACACTCCATTCCATTAAAATGTAACTGGTTATCGATTGGATATGTGTTCTAGTGACCTTTGAACTTCATTCTTTCTCCTCTCTCTGAAATTCTATAAGTAGCTACCATTTTGGCCTTTATAAAAAATACCACACCTGATATGGTGAATCCTTGCTAGTTTGATGTCATATTTTGCCTTATAATAATTCAATCAATCTAGTTTTGAGTTCAAGAATATCTTGTTTGAGTATGCAAAGTGATGAATGATTAAGTTCAGTGATTTTATTCCTTGCTTTTCTTTGTCCTTTCATGTCTTTTGAAAGAAACTCTCATTCTAACAGGTCATATAGTGTATTCAAGTGTGTTAGGATATTTTCAAGTGTATGATTGTCTTTGGAGTGTGAAATTTTTTCTCTAGTTCATTTTCCTTGTGTTGCTTCATACATCTCACCTCTATATTGAAATACTCATGTTAGAATCCTTTAAGACTTTGAGACTAGTTTGTATGCTCCATTTCTTAGTTAATTAAATATGATGGTCATGTGGAAAACATATTGGTGTACTACCCCATTATAATAGGTTCATTTCATTCTAATTCTAACTCTTTTCCCCACAATCAAGCATTAATATAGGTGAAAGCACTTCAAGACACACTCAGGGAGCTAACCCTTAGATCTAGAGGCTCACTTCCACTATAAGTAGACTGACATACTTGGAAGTGTTCCCATGTTTCCCAAATCTAGAATAGGCATGAAAAACATCATTTAGGGTGAAATATTTGCTAACAATAATTTTGTCATGCTCGATGGGACTATTGTCTTTAAGACAACTTGTCAAGGTGATTGTTGGTCTTGACAACATCAGCTACAAATTGGTGTGCTACTCAACATTTGGAAACTCCATTAAGGTAAAATATAGTTTTATAGCATTGTCCTATTATAAACTTTCTCTCATAATTCATAGTTCTCACTAGGTCATCCTCTAGTAGAGTGATCAACCCCATTAATCCACCTATTCAACCTGAACTTCCCCTTGAAGTTCAATATCCTTGGCCTAATCTACCCTTTAGAGAACTAGTATATTTTGCTAGAGAGGAAGAGGTTGAATAAATTGAAGAAATTGAAATTTTCAAAGAGTTTGAATAATATATGGCTAGACCTCATGCTTTCCCTACCTTCAACACTAAAATTCTGATTCACATTCAAGCATATGATGTTATTCCTTCTAATGCCACAAAAGGTGTGCCCATATTCAATGGTGAGAGTCATGTTACACCTAGTGAGCACATTAGGGATGTCTCTAATTTTTTTAGCTTTCATAATATCACTCAAGATAACATTTATATTAGACTCCTTGCCATGTCCCTTAGGGGGAAAGATATTGATTGGTATAGAACTCTAAAAGGTGGATGCATTACATCATGGGATGATTTTGGAGTATTGTTGACCTCAAGATTTAGAAATGAAAATGATCATGCCTCTCTCATACATCAAATAAATGTGATAAAAAGAGGATCCAAAGAAATGATTCATAGTTTTAATGAGAGGTTTTAAAATACAGAGAATATATTTCCTCCTCCTATGAGGCCACCTCCTAGTTTTGTGTTTCCTACTTACTTGAGAGCCATTGGTACTGAAATTGCTATCATGCTTCAATCTATGGGGGTTTCCACTCTCCCTAAAGCATATGAAATTACTATCAAAGCTGAGAATGGTTTAATCCAAGCTATAAGGTTGCCTCTTAAGGTGTCTATACCTCTTTTATCTCATACTTTTTTTAGGACTCCATATGTAGCCTCATTTCCCAATGCCAATACCAAGCCCAAAGTTGCTCCTAACAAGGCAAAAAATGTCATGGATCCATATGCATAAAATCAAATGCTAAAAGATAAAATTAGGTGAGCTAATATGCAACTAGGTGCCTAGTAAAATTCATATCCATATCAACAATAGTTTGGTCAGCAATATGGAAGAGGAAGAGGTCAATGGTAGCCTAACCCCAACATGCTTGTCAATGAATACAATCCTAAGTCTACCACCAATGTAAGAGAGATGGTATCAGTTCATAGTAATTTGGTACAAGCAGAAGATTGGAAACAAATCCAATTCATGGATGCTAATTAATGTGGAGAGAAAGCTCTTGTTTCTCAAGGAGAAGTTACTCCCTTCCTATCAACTAAAGATGAGGTGATGATGTAAGTTAATGAGGGTTGGCAGCCTGAAGGTGAAAGCTTCACCAATTTCTTAGTGGAAGACACTTTTTTACTCAATCAAATAACCTCTATTGTATACAATACCAGAGCCAAGTGGAAGGCTCAAGGAGGTGGCATTATCATGCCCATAATCTCATTCAATCCTCCTGTAAGGCAGTAAGGCATGGTTGCAAGTGTGACAGTTCTAAAAGCTCCTACACCTCTATCTGATCAAAATGTGACAAAGTTTGATCAAGGTGCCTCCATTCCTCAAGATCCAAGAAATTCTGTACCTCTAAGGAATCAATAAAATGTGAGTACTAGTGTTCTAAACATATTGGATTCCTTGAAAAGTGTCAAAGCATCTATCTCCTTGTGGGATATCCTTCATATACCTGGCCAAAAAGAGTTATTGTAAAATAAATTATCCACTATTCCTACTAGTCCTTCATATTCAAATCAAATTAATAGTCATTTTTTCCTTAAAAATGCTCCTAAAACTATTATTAAACCATCTACTAGGATAGATAAACTACCACCATTTTATCTCACTCTTATATTGGGTGATAAATTAGTTCATAATTGCATAGTTGATAGTGGAGCCTCTACCTCATTCATGCCCAAGGTTGTAGTTGATAAGTTGGAATTGCAATATGAACCACATAGTAAAGAAGTTCTATAGCTATATTTTACACCTACTAAGACCATAGGGCTAATAAAAAAAAATGAGGGTCTTCCTGAATGATTGTCCTAGTTTTTTTATCCTTCAAGATATGGTTGTTGTCAACCTCCTAGCTCACTTTGAAATCTATCTATCAAGAGATTTTATAGCCAAGATAGGTATATATCTCTTAACTAATTGGTCCTTCTTGTAATTTAAGACAAGATATGGGACCAAATTGACCATTAAAACTTAGCCTCTTGCAAGGTTTGATATTGATCTATACATTGAAACAAAATCTAACTTGAATTATGTTATTCATGAGAAGGAAAAGTCTAATGTGGATGATGGATCTTCTAAACTTGAAGTAATCTCTAATTTTATCTTGGATGAGTATGGTGTGGATGCATATGGACATGATCCTTACGCATACTTTGAAAAAACTAACCTTAGGACTTATATCATGCATGAAGAGCCATTTGAAGGAGCTGAGGTGAGTGTCAAACATTCTCACACTTGTAAAGTAAATTATATGATTCATGAACATGATGAACATATATTGATGAATCCAATTGAGCACCATAGTGATAAAAATGATGTCTTTATCGCTGCCATTGATGAGAATGCTTTGGATGATAACACTCATGAGGTGGATGAGAATGATTTGTGGCAAAGGTTTGATGTCATAAGTCATAAGTTTGATCAAATTGGTAATGTTACTCCTCTCAATAAGACTAAATCTAATTTGGTTAATGCATCTAATAAACATGATGTTTATTGTTTCAATAAGCACGAAAAAGAGTCTCACATTGTAAATGAAGAATAATTATGGCAAAAGCTCAATGCCATATGCAAGGAGTTTGAAAAGTTGGGTGAGTCTCCCTTTTCTCCAAGAGATTTTATATCTAATCTCAAGGTTTCTAAGGAGACTAATGATCATGTTGACAAGTATTATATTAATCATAACAATTAATTTCATTCTACTGATCAAGAATCTTTTTTCATAAAGCAATTTGATGATGCTAATTTCTAAAAAGTTGTAGACATGAATAATGAGGTTAAAGTAGAGGTTGTTGTGCCTCAATAACAGTTAGGATACCCACCTGATATTGCATCAAATCCAAAGCTATTTTATCATGAATAAGAGGAGCTTGATTCTTTCAAACATCAAACACTTCCTGTCCTAGAAGAAGACAAGGTTGAAAAGACTATCATACACTCTAATCTACATTTTTTTAGAGAACATCCAATGGATATGATGGAAATAAAAATAGTTGAAACTTTAACTAAGGCTATTAGAGAGAAATAAATATCATTCATGAAGGTCCCAGATAATTCACTTTTAGATGTAAGAAGATTCAAAGGTGATAGGCTTTTTGATCACCTACATATGCAAGTGATTGATGATTAGCTTGCTCATCATGTTAGGCTACCTCCATGGAGTGATGATGATGCCAAGGGAACCATTTTTTACCCTGGTTGAATTATGATCAAATTTTTTACCTCAAGATTAGGTTTCATAAATAGTAGGATAGGTGTGTGTTTTGTTTCAGTTGTGTTGTGTTGTGTTCCCTAAGTGTTCTAGTTGAACACATGTGCATTTACACTTTGTGTCTTGTTCTTATCATTTTATATTGTTTGGCATGCTATTTTAAGGAAACTTATGTATCAAAATCATTTTACATGTGACTCCATGGCCCAATAGATTGGATTAGGTAACTGGTCATGGCATAGTAAGAATGCCACCCTTGGGAAATTGCCAAAGATGTTGACCATTTTGATCAGAAGTCAAAATGGGTCAACTCCCTATAGTCAAAAACTTACATACGGATATAATATTATGTCATAGGGTGTGTTATAGTCTATTTGATGTATTTTAATTTTACTTTAGCCTTGGTCATATTCTAGTTTAGTCCTTGTGTCATTTAATGTCTTAAGGGTAATTTTAAAGTCATATGTGAAAGTAGTAGGTTTTCATGGTGTTTGAGCAGTTCATAGTCATGCAAAAAGTTTTTATATGCCTCAAGAACTTATTGTAGTTATATAATATTAATAAAAATCTCATAACACAACTCTAATTGGACCAAACCATCACAAAATGTCAGGCATAAATAGAGGGGTCAACTCACTTGTGCACATTATAAATGTGCTAAAAAGGTCTCTTGTGGCCAAAAGATCACATGTAATCAATACCCTTCGTGCTAAGAACATCCCCTAAAAATATGGCATCTTGATGAGCTCTCTATCTTGAGATATAAATCTTTAAATTTGAACAAGCAGACAGTGATGGTTATGCAAGCATTATAATCAAGCCTCAGTAATTAACTATTGGGGTTTAAATTATGGCAGGCGTGTAGACGTCAATGATGGTTGCATAAATTTCAATGATGGTCATGTGAATGTCAATATCAAGCATCAATAATCAACCATTGGGGTTAAAGTTATGATGGGCATGTATATTTCAATGGAAGTCATGTGAACATCAAAATAAAGTCTCATAAAGTAGTCATTTGTATTCAAATGGAGGTAGATCTAATGGTTGGCATTCAAACATACATCCAGATCCAATGGTGTGAGTGAAATTCAAAGGTTAAGGAGCTCAAGTTATATAAAATGCTACCAAATGTCATAATCTCAGGACCCTAGATCAATGATCAATGAATATCATTGAAGGTCAAAGCAAAGAGACTCCAGACAAGATTGATAGAGTAAATTCAACTAAGTTCCAGATGTACAAGTTGAGGCTATGTATCCAAATGAAAACATGCATATTTCAAACTAGAATGAGAAATGTGGTAAGATAATACCACATGGTAAACTATGTAGGATCAAGGATTCTATATCAAATCAAGCCCTTTAGACTCATACATCACCATGAAATCTCAATCAAAGACTTTAGATGCATAGTGACTACCAAATGTGAAGAATGAAGTCCATGAAAGCAATGAATGAATATAAATGATGAATATAGGTGTATAGAAGATAACTAGTAGTTAAGAGAACATATTATGACTATCATATCATGTTTAAACCTCCCTTGTATATTACATATGTGTCAACTCTCTCCAATTCAGTTTCAAATGCTTGAGAGATGATCCACGATGAAGGCAGTTTCACAAAAGCTAGCTGAATAATCTCTACACCATTTTGGAGAGAATATCATAGTTTATATGGAAATTTGTCTTGGGAGTAATTCACGGTATATTTCACACTCTAATCCCCTACAATTTAACTGGTTATTAGTTGGATATGTGTTTTAGTGACCTTTGAACTTCATTTTTTCTCCTCTCTCTAAAAGTCTATAAGTAGCTGCCATTTCAGCCTTTGTAAAAAATACCAAACCTGGTATGGTGAATCCCTACTAGTTTTATGTCATATTTTACCTTAGAATAATTCAAGAAATCTATTTTTTATTTCAATAATATCCTTTTTGAGTGTGCAAAGTAATGAATGGTTAAGTTCAGTGATTTTATTCCTTGTTTTTCCTTGTCCTTTCATGTCTTCTACAATAAACTCTCATTCTAATAGGTCATATAGAGTGTATTCAAGTGTTTTACACTCTGTTCAAATGTATGGTTTTCCTTAGAGTGTGAAATTTTCCCTCTGGTTCATTTTCCTTCAGTTTTTTCATACATCTCACCTCTATATTGAAATACTCATGTTAGAATCATTTAGGACTTTGAGACTAGTTTGTATGCTTTATTTCTTAGTGAATGAAATATGATGGTCAAGTGAAAAAAATCTTGGTATATCAACCCATTAGAATAGGTTCATTTCAAGAAAATTCTAACTCTTTTCCCCAAAATCAAGCATTAGTATAGGTGAAATCACTTCAAGACACATTCAAGGAGCTAGCCCTTAAATATAGAGGCTCACTTCCACTATAGGTACACCCACATACCTGAAAGTGTTCCCATGTTGCCCAAAAATAGAAGAGGCCTAAACACCCTCTTCTAGGGTGAAATATTTGGTGACAATATTACCTTTTTGGTAATTCTATATTTTTTATTTTTGGGATACTTGAATAGTAGCAAGGTCCTTTGGATAATAGTGTATCATGTTATTGTCCTTTGTGTTGTGGTAGTGTCCAACTGTATTATTTCTATGCAAAACTGAAACTAATCTATATATGACTATTTTTCCCTATCTTTTCTTGAATATGTGCTCTGTATTCTATGTTTGCATGTTGAAAACTATGTTTTGAGTGCATTAGGAAGACCTACTCTATGTGACAAACCCCTATGAATGCCTCATATTTTGAGGGGAGTTGTTGAACCTCTGCAATAATTGTCCTCAAAATAAAAGCTATGCATCATGTGTGTTAGACTAAAAACATATTATATATGCATGATAAACTAATATAATGTGTATACATGACATCAAAATGTAAAATAAACTAAGCATGAGTTGGTAATATACAATATATGTTAGATCTAGCATTTACATGTTTTCCAATATAGATATAACAATGTAAGCATGTATATGAACAACAAATCTAAGTATAATCTAAGTAACTACCTAGGGGGATGGGGCATGCTATCCATAAAAACACCCAAGGAGAAAGGGGAGATGCATGAGATCCCTCATGACATTAAAAATTGAGTGTAAATGTAACAATAAAGAGACAATTGTCATGGCCATGATGCATACATGAAATCATACATAAAAACACATGACTCACACAAAGTAGGCCAAGGGTCCATAATACAAGGGACACGGGCACATGTCACTAAGTCTGAGAAAGGGAAAGTATACAATGACATGTTTAAATTTCCACATATGCATAGAGCAAGAAAGGTTGGCTTAGAGCCACATGGAATGACATGTTCAAATGTTTGCATACACAATCAAGAAGGCACATAAAAGGGCATGGGCACATGTCTAAAGCATACACACAATGAAAAGAATTAGCTTAGATCCATCGAATGATGTCATATTCAAATTCCCTTGAATATATTTAGAAGCAAATAAATGCAATCAAATCTAAATTATTAAAGATAGAAATGAAAGTATGCATGAACATGTAGTACAAATCTATATAAGAGCAAAGATTTACATATGTTGATTCTATAGTAGTAGTAGTCAACAAAAACTCAAATTAGTATACGATGATCAACATCAAGTTATAAGCAATGCAAAATCTATGATATGGAGTATAGAAAGATATAACCTGGCAAATTGGAAGTTGTGTAGTATGATGTTCCCAATGGGCAAATTTATGAATGTTGAATTGTGTATCTATGGATGTGCCCTCAGTGGGTTGATAGTAGCAAATATGGATCTGTGTAGAGGATCTAAGTACTATAGAGATCTAAAAACACTCGAAGAGAACAAGTGAAGCATTTACATATGATAAAAACTAACTATACTAACATAAATAGTATATGTTGTACCTGGCAAATATAAGGAAAGTAAACATGAAAATGCATACAATCTAAAGTTTGTATTTTATAAGCAAATATTTGAATGTTTTTATATTTTTATAATTTTAATATTATTTTTTTGTTTTCTAAGTATAAGCTATTTATAAGCAACATGAAAATTAAAATATATACAAAGAATAAAGAAAGAAAAATTATGTACAATTAGAGAGGAACATACTAACCAATGAGCCTCATAAGAGACTCACTATCAAGGTGTCTTGTCTAAAATAAGGGAAGTGACCACCCATGATATGTGAAGAGGTATCTAAGATATATGAATTAGATGTATTGAGTAATATATAGATGAAACTACCTATGGAGTGGGGTTGAATCTATAGAGCTAACCGAATAGGCCTGTGAACTATGGGCTTCTTGGGGACCCATCTAGTAGAAGAAGCTATGATTGTCATGGGTGCTCTATGTTATAACATTGATCTAGATGATAATGGCTTAGGGAGAGGTTATTTAGAATCCACAACATGTCTATGACATAGGGGTATCTCTAATATAGGCCTTCATGGGAGATTATGTGTATGTGGCAATTCTAAAGGAGTAGACCTCACGTGTACAAGTAGATCAACTGATATCATAGGTGTGCTAATAGAAGCTATGTGTGGAATGGTAATTGGTATCTATTATGTAACCAATTATGGAATAGGTAGGTGTTCTCATATGGAATGCCCTTGATTTTAATCCCCTGATTAACATGTATATACTTAAGAAAATTATGTATAGTGGATGGGATAGCCCAAAGTTACTATATTCAAGGTCTACCCAATAACATGTCAAATGTACCTACACTAGGTACCACTAAGAATAAAGTGGCCACATGTGTGGGACCAACCTATAAGGGAAGTAATATATTCTTAATGGATCTTTGAACATGGTTGTTGAAACCATGAATAAATGTATTTGTTTGATAAACATCCTGATCTGAATAACCCAATTGTTGTAAAAGTATTATAATACACATGGTAACACTTAACCCATTATCAACCATGACACTCTGAATAGGATGATGACAAATATATGCTCATACAAAGAGTGCATATAAATTTGAGTCATCATTGATGATCTCCTACTTTGAGAAGGTGATGAGAGGTCTAGTTGGCACTATAGTATGATACACACCAATGATATTATTTATAAGGTGTATGTCTATTATATGAGTATGGTAGAATGTTGGTGGTATATGTGCCTAATGAGTATAATGAACACTAAATTTCATATTGTCTCATTATTTATATGCTTTGGAAATAAATATGAAAATATTTTCAATGTTTTTGCTTCCATTGGTTGTGGTCTAGGTGCCTCTATAAGAGTGATGACATCAATGATATTAACATCTATCAAATCTTGTACCTTATGTTGTGAATTGATGCATATATTTATAGTATGGCTTGGTTCCCTATGATAGTCACAAAATTCATTAGAATCATAACTCTTTATAAGATGCCTAGTCGTATCGACCTCTTTTATGGGAGGGAGAGATATGACTTTGTATTCCAAGAGTTATTAGAGAACAAGTGTTGGCAATTTGAGAAGGTTTCTAAAGTGTCTCCTTAGAGAAGCTGATAAAACCATGCAAGGAGTAGATTTTGAAGCTACATTAACCATTGTCTTTTGATCATTATTATCTTTAGTAGGCCTCAACTTATATGGGGGATTAATAGAACTCTTCCTAGTTGAATCTGATCCAATTGTGTACTTTAATTTGCCCATGGAGAGAAGCTTGAATTCCCATTATTTCACTGTATTGCATAAATATGTGAATGGTGGAAACTTTTTGAATAGTATGGATTCATGTAATTCCAATAATAAACTCTAATTAAATATGTCCTAGAGTTCTCAATCTCCCATGGGGCTTGTCATCTTTGTTAATATAGTTTTATATCGCAAGACATATTTAGGTATTGGCTCATTGGATTTTTGCTTGAGTTGTGCAACTTGAGCATATGAAACCTTGTCACTGATATTGATTGAAAAGTGTGCTAAAAACATATTTTTTAGTGGATTAAATATTGTGATGGAATGATTATGAAGATCATAGAACCATTGTAATACATATTCTTTTAAACTGTGAGGGATTAACTTAGTAAGGATCCAATAATTGGACATGTAGTCTAAACATGACACATGAAAATCATGTAGATGATGATCTAGGTCACCCTTATCATCATACAATGTAATATTGGTGCCACAAATTTGAAAGGCAAAGTATTTATTGCTATATGTTGTGCCAAAGGTGTATGCAAGAGCATATGAGAGTCCAAGGCATAAGATGGTCTAGTAACACCCTAATAAAGATGTAACACCTTAGACTATAGATAATTGATCTCCTACCAAAGGGATTATACATCAAGATATGTATTATCCATAAGAGGTGGTACCACTAGTGAGATTTGGCTAGTTGTATTTGGTTGTTTCAAAGTCTGTATTACCCCCATAGTAGCTATAAAAATATTATTATCTATGGGATTAGAAGTTTGACCAAGTGATGTGTTCTTGATTTCCAATATAGATTGTAAAATCTATGCATGATTATGGGAATTTTCCCAAATTCTATCTCTGAAACTTTGTAAGACCTCATCTTTATTAATTATTATATTGTCATCATCAAACAAGGGGAGTGTGTCCTAAGTCCTATCTTGTGTATCATCAATATCTTGATTGTATTTCTTGTGTTTTGATGTATTATCATTAAATTCCACATAATTAGGATGTGAAGGATCAATGAATATGGGTAAAATTGGTCCTTTATCCATAGTATAGGCTTGAATGGAAGGAATATCGGTATGCTCAATAGGGTGACCACTAAGCCTATCACTTCTTCTTAAAGGGAGAGATATAACTTTTTGAGATAACATATAGTAAACAAGATGAAAGAGGGTTGCTATAATAAAATATATGGAATCTGTAAAGCCCAGCATAACAAATGGAAATAGTAAAAATAAGGATACAAACCCTAGGAGCATCTAGGGCTAGGGTTTTTGCACTATTCGAAGTAAGTCAGGTTTACCAAATGATTTATCTTTTAAAGGATTATGGTGTGTTAAACCCTAGTTTGCTAAAGTGTTAGATTAATAAAATAGGAAATAAATATAGCCACTAGTTTGTATAAAAATTGACATATTTGATAATTATATAAATAACAATGAACTAGAATGGGTTATGCTTAACTATAAATGGACTGAGACAGATTGATGACTGGTTGAAACTTCATACAGGAGTTGTGTAGAGTGTTGTAAGTTGGAATAAAGTTTTAGAAACTCTCCTAGATAGGACCATGATCCTCCAAATAGTAGTGTACCACTATAGTGTGCTTCTATAGCTAGGATAATGATATTCTAAGAGGATTTTTGCTTAGTCCTGAGATGCTTATGCTTGAGTGTATGAATGTTGGTTCCCTATCTATGCCCTATTTAGACTGATTTTATGTCAAAACCTAGGCCTCCATGTTTGTTAGGGTATTTGATGAGCACAATTAGAGAATAGTGGTATTATTAGGTTAGGTTGAATGTGACCTCAACACCCCATGTGTTAATCATTGACTACATACCAATACATCGATACGAGATCAAGTTTGATGTAGTTATCCCAATCTAAGTGATAGTGCAAGTGCAAGTGAATGATAGTATGAGTGTTGATTTGAGTACTTTAAATTTGAATTGGGACTATAAATTTGATTAATTTGAGCTTTGAGTTATTGTAGATGGGTGTATGTAGAAGTAGGGAAGAATAGGGATCAATGAACTTGATTTATACAACTATTTCTGAGTTTTTTATGATAATTTAAATCTAATTTCCATCTAGTGGATAAGTGAATGAAAGAGGTGTATATATAGTGCTTTTTTTCTTTTCAATATGTGAAATATTTCTAGGCTGACCTTAAATTTCATTGAGGAACAAAAATATATTTGTTGGAGAAGTAAGGAACTAAGGGACACTAACACAGTCCTTAGGACATTAGCACAGTATGCTAGTGTCCAAAGGGACATGGTAGTGTCCAGGTGGTAGAAGCTAGTGAACTAGGGGCCTGGATGCCTAGGAGGTGGCTTAATACTACTTTTAGTGTATCTAAGAATAAATTGGAGTTTCACAAAAGCCATAAAATGATCAAGAGAAGCCCTAAGATTGGTTTATGGCTAAGCTGGAATAATGTGGTCTCAAAAAACACTCATTGCACTGAAATGACATTTTAGATGACTACACCCATAATATGCTTAAAACTTGATATATGTCCTTTAATGTTAGTTACATAGCTTTACTAAATTTATATCTTCCTAGACACTTACATTAAGATTTGGACACTAGCATCCATGCTAGTTTCCCTGATCCAACCCAGGTGTCTTTACCTTACAAACACTCAAATTTGAAAATATTTTGATATGTATGGGTCATCCTATTTATCTTATTTAACCCTTTCATGAAAAAATTTCAAAATGAGTGTTATAAATATGAGTTAAATCCCACTCATTATTCATTTAGAAAGCACCTCTCAAGCTTACATTACACTACTAGAAATCAATTGTACAATTAAGTTATTATGCCCTATTCTTTCCTATTTCAAAATTAGTCATAGGATCAATCTTATTGCAAGTTTTAAGCATCAAAAGACTATCCCATGAGTAATATTTTATAATTTAAAATTTATATCATTACATTCACTTGCATATATCATATTACATAATTATTGACACACAAGTGCACATAAGGGGAGAACTACAATGGTCTAGGGTCCTATTCAGAGTATATCATTATGTATGCAATGCTCATTAAGAGAGGAGTCTTTGAGGTCATATTGACTTCACTTGATCCCACTAACCCTCTTTTCATAATATCACATTCCCTGATCAAAGGATCTATGGTTTTGTTCTACACACTTAATCAAAGACTGATGTGCAAGATCTAAATAGAGAATCATAAAGGTGATAGAAAACCCAAAAATTTCTAGGTGGAATTTTTAGAAAAGAGTGTATATTTCATACTGAACACATATGGTGGAAGTGGGACACTTATGGCCACACAAGTGTCTATAGTTTGACACAAATGTCTAAGAAATAAAAATAGTCAAAAACCTAAATGAATGGAACACAAAGCTGAGTTGTACTATTGAGATGAAGTTGGTCAATAATGATAGTCTATAAAAAAACAAGATTGCTTTCTTATAACCCTTAGCCACATAGTTGTACAATCATTATATATTTATTACACATGTTTGTATGAATTTATTGTCAATATTGTATTATATTTCCTAGATCTGAGTATTGTATTGATGCATTCAAAAAAATTATATCTATAGGGTATGTGTGGAGAATCCCATTTTAGATAAAACACCAAGCGACAAATAATCTATAAATTCTAGCACATAGTCATCATGATCAAAGTAATTTCCATGAATGAAATTATTAATGTGTTGATCAAAATCAAAAACATGGCAGTTATCCTTGAAATTAGGAATTTTAGGTCTAAAAATTTTAGTAAAATCTTAAATAACAATAGGTTCTACATCACTTAAATTGAGATTAGAAGCATAAACTACTAACTTATCTACACATGTATTAAATTATCTAAGTATATGTCAAAGGTTAAATGGCTTGAAATTTTATATTAGTGACCAAAATTTCTATGTAAACTTATGTAAATGTGACTGATTAGTCTTATAAATTTTTATAACTCTCCTTATAACTAAAGCAAAATCACCAAAAACTTATAAATGTTTGATATTTAATTTAATGACTTTTTCAAGACCAAAGCGTAAATCTTCAAATTTAACTATAGTATTCATGTTTTAAAATGATAATTGATAAACATACCTAAATATCTTACATATAAGATAAATAAGAACAACACTAGCTCCGTTACCATGTTGAGAACAAGCTCCATCAAAGAATAAAGACCAAATTATTTCTCGTGGGACTCTTCTTACATATTGTTAATCTAGTTCATCTAAAGTTAAGATTCCATATGTTCCAATACCAATTTCAGCAAAGGTAGTATTATTTAAAATAGGTTCAATAAGTGCAACATTCCATCCTTCTCTATGTATAAAAGTGTAGTCACTAAAATTAGCATTTAATACTAAAATAATGCATTTGTGACTATCCTATCTTTACACACTTAGCTCATGCCTAATTACACAGTTTTGAACTACTATTCCTCTATTTCTATGTAGATGACCCTTACCCTCAAGTAAATATTATATATGATGTTCTCATTCCTCATTCCAAATAACTTAAGGTCATCCCTAGACTAATCCACACTTCTAGCTTGGTTGTATTTACTCTTTAGATAAAGCCACTCCTTTATGACTGTCCCATTCTTCTATAGTAATTAAATCCACTAACCACATCCTACTATAAAATAAAAGATATTTAATAAAATTCAAATCCACCTAATTGGTCATCTCGCATGTTTCATAAGTCCCATTCAAATAATTTATAAAGAGATATTTTTTAATAGTTGTTTATTATATAGGCTCACATGATTGAAAATCACTAAAACATCTAACTACACATTGAGAGGAAAGCACCTACTATTCCCAATTTTGAGTTCACATAGCCCCAATATCCATAAGCTAAGTCTAATTACACCTCCAAGGTCACAAGTCACTATTGAATCACTTAATCACACCAGGATTACACTAACATATAATATTTCACTAGTATTTCACACACACCACCATATCATGAAGAACCACATGGATTTTGATCCCTATTTAGAGTATTGGTATGTAGGTAGTGCTCAACATAGGGAGTGTCGAGGTTAAGAACAACTTTAACCACTAACCCCTCTTTCCCATTTATTTTGTTTATTCCTCATTGTTTATTGAGTTAGGCTTACAAGTGAAGAAGAAGGCATATATTGGATTTCATAGAAAATTACGTAGATCTGATCATGCACACAAGACCTATAGATGAAGGGGCATCGATCTATTTTTAAAAATAAATTTAAAACCCTACTAGACATTGGTATATCCTATAGACAATAGTGTAGGGTATCCATGTCTGATTAGTGTGACCTTATTCTAGGTAGATGTGAAGCTATGTTCATGATTCATAGTGACCTCATACAACCATATAGTTAATTTCACTATCACAGTCACAATCCTACATATCTAATTTCCAACTAAGTTATTCCTCTCTGTTACTTTCCCTTTTTAGCATATTTATATATTTAATAAGTTCTAAATTAGTTAATGTGATTTATTGTATTTTTTATTCATTTTGATTTTACGCAATAATTTGTCATAATTAGGATCTAGTATCTCTTTATCCCAAATTTTGATAAAACATATAGGTGAATCCATTTATTGATTGAATATTGAAAAACATAACCATAGATGTTGTCAGGGTTTCTTTCAATTGTTTTATAGTATCAGGGTTTTTAGACTTGATAAATTCTTTATTAGCATCAATCTTCCAAGTTTCTATTCCATATTTTATGAAATCTAAGAATTTTTTTTCTAAATCTCTTAGAATAAGTGCTGGACTAAGTGGTACTCAAGTTGAGCATACTAAAATTTATTTTGATAAGGCACATAATATGGATAAGAAAAAGAGTATACCATAATCTTCAGATATTAATGCACAAATTGAATATGTAGAAGTGAATGACAATACATTAGAGCATGAATAATGTGTTGTCCCCAAAAAATGTCACTCCTTTTTGGGATAACCTATGAGTTATTTTGGCCCTGTAGGGCTAAAATTATCTCTTCCCTTTTTAAAAAGTTGTTATGAGCATTCAAATTCTCTATTTTTTAAACTTTTCCGCTAAGGGACTCAGCAGATACATTTCTACGAAATCTGTGGACTTAAAACTATAGAGTCTATAGGAAAGAAGCGCCAAGCAACTAGTGACATCCCCACAGACATCAAATTGAAGTTTCCCCTAAGCTTCTCTCAGGATCCAATGGATGCTACCAAGTGTCGCCTATCAAGCCCCATTATACCTTGTTTCTAAAAATAGCAGAAGTTAGCACGTATCCCTAATGAAGCTTAGTGGAGGCTACCAAGTGTCGATGGTCGCTGCATCTTCCTTTGGTTTCATTATCAAGTAAAGACTATGGTAGGCCTCAAGCAAGTTGCTAAAAGAATAAGTAGAGCGCTCCAAGTGTCACCCTCTATGTAATTGCTAAAACGGAGCAGAAGTTGCCACACATCCCTGGGAGGAATCGACAGAGGCCGCCAAGTGTCGACATCCACAACTATTGAGTAAGGATTGTGGTATACCCTGGGTAAGTTGCAGGAACAAATGGAACACGCCAAGTGTCATCGTCCGTGTGAATCCAAATGAGTCCCAAATGTTTTTGTAGTGTTTTTGGAATCTTAGTGGAAGCTACCATGTGTCATCTTTTGTAGGACCCTCAAAAGTATCTAAAGATTCTATGAGTTAAGCAAAACATGCCACGTGTCCCATACTAACTCGGTGGAGGCCGCCAAGTGTCGGCATCTACATTCCCTTTTTAAAGCTACTCAAGCAAGGAATATCATGGGTCCCAATCTCAAATAAGTCTTGAAGTAATGGAACGTGCCATGTATCAAAGACACAGAGCCAAGAGAAAGAAATAAAGGATCAAGCCTCAAAGTGTAGTGGAAGCTACCAAGTGTCATATGCCGAGACACAGTCCTTAATGAGTTTCAAAGCATCAGAACTTGCCACGTGTCCTTTGTAAACAAGTGGAATGCAACAAGTATCTGCATCCACACTTCAGGTTTCTAATAGTTTTAAAGCTTATTTTGATAAGCTTATTTCAAAGCTACAGATGTTGCCACGTGTCCTTGCCTGTGTCACAGCAAAAAGTAGCCATAGCAAGTGAGAAAGACATGAATGAATTGCTAAGGAAGATGAAAGACCCATGGATGCCAAATTTGTGGCAATAAAGTGTCTGTTGATCTTTCCAAGATTAAAACATGGACCTGAATGCATTCAAAGACCCTAAGGCTAGGGCCAAAGGAAGAAGAGACAAAGAGGGAAATCTCAGCAGGAGTTATTCCCAGTAGGTGGAGCAGTTCACCAGGTAGGTATTTAGGCCTGTAAATATTGAAAGCACAGCCTATTTTTCCCCTTTAGAGTAAAGGCAAAGTGGATAGTTGCACGAATAGCAGGTATTAGAATGAGTGACTCAGGCTCAAGTAAGGACATTAGAGATGAATCAACATGCCATAGTTAAGGCAGTCTCCCTACTCCAGCATGGCTCTCCTTGACTAAACCAAAAATGAATCCAAGGCATTAATGCACAGCATGGGTCACTCCATGGGACAAAGTGTCAAGCCTCTCTTGGCCTCTATATAATGTAATCTCTTGTATCATTTTGAGAGAGATATTTCCGTTACCAGAAGAAAAACTCTACTCAAATTGAAAGGTTAATACTAAGACTTTGAGCTCAGATTATTGTTCATATCATTTTATCTGAATAAGAAAGCAAGTTGTTTGCAGACTTTGTGATGTCATAACTTGTATCATTTTAGGAGATTGTTCTTATGTCTATCTTCTAAATGTGTTCTTGTTTATTTAATTTGGCAAGTAGAACTAGTGAAAGTAATCAAGAAGGTGCACTGAAACCAGTTGTGGGGAAGACTTTGTGCTTTCACAACTATTTTCAATTTGTGTTTTTCTTTTCCTTCTGTGTTGAGGATTTTGGGATGACTTTGTGCCCTCATTATCCTTTATGTTTCACTCATTGGGCAGTTGAGGTGGAGACTTTGTGTTCCATTTCATCCTGTTGGTTCCTATCCTTTGTTACTAGGTCTTTGTCGCTACCTAAAAGAACTCCTACTGTTCCCTGCAAGAACACTTATAAAAGAAGAGAAGTGCCTTTAGTGTTTTCACCAGGATTTTCTCCTCTATTTGTTAACATCATCTCTAAAAAAGGAGAGATGTATGGCTTATCCTACCCCTGAGTGTTATTTTCTACTTATATTTATAGTATATATAGCTCCTACATATTTATAGGGAACCTCCCCTTGATGAGATGAGAGATTTTTCTCCTTTGGATGTGGTAAACCTACAACTTTGGATGATTGATCTCCCTTGTTGTGGATGATCAGACCTATTTTGCTCAATCAGATAGTTGACTGACAAAATATTCACCCAATAGTTTTTTTGTGACTCCACTGGGGATGGACAAGTAGTTTGAAGCATCAAGCTTCGATTTGAAGTAAGAACAGTCCTTTTCCATTTTTGTTTCACAATTTAGCAACTCCACACTATACCAGAAGCTAGAGAGTTCAAGGTATTGTTGACCCTATCTTTGAGTTTGTGCAATGAGAAAATTTTGACTTACTTTCTCCCCAACTTTAAGTTTAATGATCTAGGAGTGTTCTTCCTACCCATACCAGGACACCAACACAAGGCAGAGCTACTTTTTCTACTATTAGCAGAGCTTTGCCCATCCATATTCCACCTAAATTTATTATCCCTACTTTCAATAATCCAATCATGGTAGTTCAAGGCCCCTGGGATAACTCATTTGACCCACTCAATCTGACTCCACCCCTACAAGAACTTTCTCGTAGCTCAAGAAAGAACTTCCCTAAACTCTTTGGTGATGGGAAGGTTCACCTTGATGAACACATTGTAGCCTTCAGCATAGCCTGTGGCATGATAGGAGTGAAATTTGAAGACGTGGCAATCAGGCTTTTCATGAAAACACTATAAGGTGCTGCTGCAGATTGATTCTATCATCTGTAAGCTATATCATTAATTGATTAGGACACTCTCAAAGCCAAGTTTGAAGCTACGTTCAAGCCTACAGAACATGCACAGACATTGTTGGCACGGTCCCACAGATGAAGAAGGAACCTCATGAGCCTATGAGGGATTTCATAGCAAAGTTTGATAAGCTAAGGAACTAAATTCCTATTATTGCTCGGCCAACACCTGAAAACCTCAAATGCTTCTTCATCAACTCACAGCTGCCTGAAGTGAGTTTTCTATTGAGACGTGCTGGCCACATAGACCTTGAGGTGGCTCAGGACTTGGCTACCTGAATTTGAAGATGAGCTTATCTTGGCTGGGAAGATAAGGAGAGATCCAAATAGAGGTAAACCCTCTTCATCTTTTGAGTACTCCCCTTTAGCCACCACTGATCCCATGGTGCAGAAGCTAGCAAATGAATTGCTGGCCCTCAGGAAACAAATGGCACAAGGGATGTCATATTCTCCTTCTTACATAGATGTACCAAGGAAGACATTCCCTAATCAGTCTTACTAAGGCCATGCTGCCAAGAACCTAGGGCAAACTAATCATCTTCCTCCCCCTCAGAGGAATAACCTTGCCATTGAAGCACTTCTAACTAACTCAACAGTTGGATATCTTGAAGATAAATCAGATTTCTCATTCTAGTCAGAGTTGAGTCTTGAAGATGATGCTAATATCTTCACTAAGGAAGAAGAAGAATTAGTTGGTGACTCCAATATCAGTTTTTTAAATTATCAGGACAAACCCAGAAGTGAAAGAAATGTAGATGAGGGATCAAATGTTGTATTCACCCAGTCCAAAAATAAATCAGCTCAGTACGCTGATAAAGAGAAGACAGAGGGGAAACCTCAACCAACAGTTTCAATTGCTAAGCGTGGGACCACTCTACCTTTCTAGCCAAAGGACCTGGTAACTGCTAGAAAGGTTAGCACCCCAAACATTCATGCACCTTCAACTTTAAATTCATAGTCCAGTCTTCCCCCTTCCAAAACTTAAAAGGATGAATTCCCATCCTCTATGCCTAGTTCATTTCCAACATTTGATATCATTGACCATATAAACAAGACCATAATTCAAATGTCTAAATTTGAATTTTTGTAGTCCCATCTTGAGCAATTAGATAAACTAGTTCAATGTGTTAAAAATTAGGCCATTCTTGAAGGACAAGTAATTCCCAAAGTGACACATGATTCCCCCAGGAATGCACCCACCAGGAACAATCTTGTTATTACCCCTCCTGCTACTCCTAGTAGGAATGAACCCTTTTATGTCTCATTGTTAATAAATGGACATCAGCTGAACAATTGCATCATCAATTCTGGAGCTTCAGATAATGTCATGCCTATTAAAGTGGTTGAATCTCTTGGCCTCACGCTAACCAAGACATTTGGTAGATGCTTCTCCATGGAGAATAAGCAAGTACCCCTATTGGGGAAAATTAAGGATGCCCAATTTACGTTTGTAGCGTTCTTAGACAAAAGAATCAAGATGACTATCTTAGTAGCCAACGTCCCAACATCATATGGCATCCTTCTTGGGTGCAATTTTTGTAGGGATGTTGGTGGTGAATTGAGCATAGATTTATCAGAGGTGAGGATTCCAGTTAAAGGTGTTATGAAGAGGTTGTTCCTTGAGAAGGAAGTGAAATACGTGGTTCCCCAGACCTCAGCACCTGAAGCTCAAATTCTATTTAAGTCTTCAAGCATGGGTAACTACTTTATATCCATGGATAAAGTTCATGAGGCATCTGATGAATCCCCTACAGGTGACAACCTGAAGATTGTTTCAACTGAAATAGCAGAAGAATTGGTGGAGTGTGATGCAAGTGTGGAAGGATCTCCACCTCCAAATGAAGAAGATTTCAAAGAAAAAATAGTGTCTAATAAAGTATGGATTCTGGAGTTTGATGGCAGCTGCTCCTCTACCAGTTCAGGAGCTAGAGTCATGTTGATATCACCTTAAGGAGATATTTTTCCTTCATCCTACAAGTTACAGTTCAGCAACACTAATAACACAGCTGAGTATGAATCTCTGTTGCTTGGATTGAAAGTTGCTAGGGATAAAGGCATCAAGCTCCTTCATGCCAAAGGAGATGTTGAACTAGTAGTTTTTCAGGTGAGAAACCTATACCAAACCAAGAATGAAAGATTGTGCCACTACCACAATCTAGTCTAGGACCAAATTGAAAGCTTTGATGCTTTCAACGTCTCTGCCATTCTTAGAGAATTCAATTATTGGGCTGATGCACTAGCTATTTCAGCTACTCTCTTGGTCCCTCACCCAGACTTCAAAGGAGACAAGTACACTATTGAGTTGTTATTTAGACCAAGTGTACCTGATAATGCTAGTCATTGTCAAGTGTTTAATAATGACAACCAAATCATTGCCTTCTTGGAGCAAAAGGACAACTTTAAACGGCTGCATTTTGAAGGTAGTGAACCTCAAAAGCTTGAACCAGCCCCTGAATCAAGTTCAAGCATGGATGAGGAGTTCCTACAGTTCAAAGGAATCAAAATTCCCAAAGGCCTCATTTTCCTAGAGAAGATGCTTGATAAGCATGATAGATTCATCAAATAGTAGCAATTGGATTCAAGCTCCTCCCAGGATTTTGATCAAGTAAATTTTGGAACCAAAGAAGATCCCAAGATGGTGAACATTGGGAAATGTTGTACTCCTGAGGAGAGGTTCAAGTTCACCACTTTGCTCAATCAATACATGGATGTCTTAGCTTACTCTTATGATGACCTGAAGTCACTCCGACCTGATAAAATTCGACATGACATTCCTCTCAAGGCTGATTTGACACCTTATAGGCAAAAGTCTAGATAGTATAATCCAAAAATATCAAGTACTATTCTATCTGAGATACAAAAAATGCTAAATGCTAGGATTATTTTCTCAATCCATCATTCCACATGGATTGCAAACATAATGCCTATAAGGAAGAAGAATGGCAAAATTTGCCTTTGTGTGGATTTTAAAAATTTAAATCAGTCATCCTTGAAGGATAACTATCATTTGCCAATCATGGATCAACTACTTTAGATAGTGACTGGTTCAAAGATGTTATCAATGCTAGATGGCTTCTCAGGCTATAATCAGATTGAATTTGGTGAGGCAGACTAGCACAAAATTGCTTTTACCACACCTTGGGGCACATTTGCATATAGAAGGATGCCTTTCATCTTGATAAATGTTGGTGCCACCTTCCAAAGAGCCATGGACCTTACCTTCAAGGATGAGTTGGGTAAGTTCAGCATAGTTTATCTTGATGACTTAATCATCTTTTCTAAGCATTGCTCAGATCATGTATGCTATTTGCAACAAGTGCTGGAATGTTGCCGCCAGAATGGCATTTTCTTAAACCCCAAGAAGTCAATTTTTGGATTAACATAGGGGAAACTTCTCAGACACATTATGTCCAAAAGAGGCATAAAGATTGACTCAAACAAAGTCAAGTCTATCCAAGAGCTTACTTTGCCCACGAGTAAGACTGTTGTTCACTCTTTCTTTGGAAAGGTGAATTTCTTACAGAGAGTCATCCTTGAGTTTGCTAAAAAGACTAGACATATTGTGAACATGATGAAGGGAAAGGCCACCTTCAGCTGGACTGAAGAAGGCAAGCTAGACTTTGAGGATATCAAGACTACCATTGCTCATGCCCCAATTTTAGTTTGTCCAGATTATAACAAAGAGTTCACCATATATAGTTATGCTTCAAAACACATGCTTTCAGCAATTCTGGTTCAATAGAATAAAGAAGGTAAGGAATCTCCCATTTCCTTCATGAATTGTCCTCTCAAAGCTCATGAGCTGAAGTACTTAAACATGGAGAAACATGCTTATGCAGTGGTGAAGGCAGTGAAGCATTTTTGCTTCTACATCTTGAATTCACACACTAATGCCTTGGTTCCTGACACCATGGTCAAATCCATATTGACTCAGCAGGAGTTTGGGATGAAAAGAGGCAATTGGGTTGCAAAGATCCAAGAGTTTGATCTAGTCATCAAGCCAACAAATCTGGTGCATGGAAAGGGGCTATGCCAATTAATTATTGATAATAAGCCAAAAGGAATAGAGCATGAAGATTCAGAGGTGGAAGACACACCAACAGTCCTCTTTGTCTCCACCATGAATGAGTAGTATTCAGGTATTGCTCATTTCCTAACTTATGGTGAGTGTCCTGCTCACCTATCTTATAAAGAAAGGAGAACCATCAAGCTGAAAGCTGCCAAATTCATCCTTTGGGACAACAGCTTGTATAAGAGGAGCCTTGATGGAGTATTCCTTTGTTGCGTAGACAAGGAGCAACAAAGCCAACTTTTAAATTCCTTCCACAATTTGGCCTATGGAGGACATTTTTTTGCACCTGTGACTTCTCATAAGATCCTGCGAGCCAGGTATTACTGGCTAACTCTCTTTCAAGATGCATACAAGTGGGTTAGGGAATGTGAGTTATGCGAGTAGTTTGTCGGAAGACCCAAGTTAGTTACCCTGGCTCTCAAGCCAGTGGTCATAGAGGAGCCATTCTAGCAATGGGGAATTGACTTTATTGGTGCTGTAAACCCATCTTCAAGTGTTGGACATGATTATGTCCTTACAGCAATAGACTAATTCACCAAGTGGGTGGAAGTTGTTCCAACCAAACATGCTACTTCAAAAGTAGTATACAATTTCCTCAAAGAGAACATCATTTCTAAGTTTGGAGTCCCAACCAAGATTGTCACTGACAATGCAGCTTGTTTCACTTCCCAAGAGATTACTCAATTCTGTTTAAAGATGGCACTCTCTTTTCTCTGCCTCACAATCGGCAACATCTAAAGCACTTCAACTCTTGAAGTATCAGTTGAGTTCACTTATATATATGTATATTTGTATAGTCTTTTGTTTCTATTTTATGTTTTTCATTTTAATTTTTTTGGAGCCTTTCTTTTTGGGTAGCATGAATCCATAGCCCAATGGCATACTTCAAGGCACTGGAGATTCTAGTTTCTACTTCCCTCAGTTGTGTTTCAAGTTTCCAACTGTAGGAAGTTCCCCAATTGGAGCCAGCTATTGTCCCCAAAAAATGTCACTCCTTGTTGGGACAACCTATGAGCTATTTATGCCCTGTAGGGCTAAAATTATCTCTTCCCTTTTCAAAAAGTTATTCTAAGAATTCAAATTCTCTATTTTTTAAACTTTTTCACTAAGGGACTCAGCAGATATGTTTCTATGGACTCTGCAGGCTTAAAACTATGGACTCTATAGGAAATAAGCGCCAAGCAACCAATGGCATCCCCACAGATGACAAATTCAATTTTATCCTAAGCTTCTCTCAGGATCCAATAGATGCTGCCAAGTGTTGCCTATTGAGCCCCATTATACCTTGTTTCTAAAATAGTAGAAGTCAGCACGTGTCCTTGATGAAGCTTGGCAAAGGCTACCAAGTGTCGATGGTCACTACATCTTCCTTTGGTTTCATTATCAAGTAAAGACTGTGGTGGGCCCTGGGTAAGTTGCTAAAAGAATAAGTAGAGCACTCCAAGTGTCACCCTTCATGTAATTGATAAAACTAAGCAAAAGTTTCCATGCGTCCCTAAGAGGAATCAGCAGAGGCTGCCAAGTGTCGACATCTGCAACTATTGAGTAAGGACTGTGGTAAACCCTGGGTAATTTGTAGGAACAAATGAAACATGCCAAGTGTCATCATCTGCGTGAATCCAAATGAGTCTCAAATGTTTCTGTAGTGTTTTTTGAAACCCGATGGAAGCTACCATGTGTCATCTTCTGCAAGACCCTCAAAGGTATTGAAAGCTTCTATGAGTTAAGCAAAACATGCCACATGTCCCATACTAACTCGGTGGAGGCTGCCAAGTGTCAGCATCTGCATTCCCCTTTCAAAGCTACTCAGGCAAGGAATATCGTGGGTCCCAGTCTCAAATAAGTATCGAAGCAATGAAATGTGCCACGTGTCAAAGATGCAGAGCCAAGAGAAGGAAATAAAGGATCAAGCCTCAAAGTGCAGCAGAAGCTACCAAGTGTCATATGCTAAGACACAATCCCTAATGAGTTTCAAAGTAGCAAAACATGCCATCTGTCCTTTGTAAACAAGCAGAATGCGACAAGTGTATGCATTTGTGCTTCAAGTTTCTAGCAATTTCAAAGCTTATTCTGATAATCTTATTTCAAAGCTATGGATGCTGCCACGTGTCCTCACCTGTGTCATGGTTGAAAGTGGCCATAGCAAGTGAGAAAGACATGAATGAATTGCTAAGGAAGATGAAAGACCCATGAATGCCAAATTTGTGGCAATAAAGTGTCTGTTGATCTTTGCAGGCTTAAAATGCGGACCCAAATGCATTCAAAGACCCTAAGGCCAGGGCCAAAGGAAGAAGTGACAAAGAGGGAAATCTCAGCAAGAGTTATTCCCAATAGGTGGAGTAGTTCACCAGGTAGGTATTTGGGCCTGTAAACATTGAAAGCACAACCTATTTGTCCCCTTTGGAGTAAAGGCAAAGTGGATAGATATGAAAATAGTAGGTAATAAAATGAGTGACTCAAGCTCAGGTAAGGACATTGGAGATGAATCAACACACCACAGTTAAGGCAGTTGCCCTACTCTAGCATGGCCCTCCCTAACAGAACCAAAAATGCATCCAAGGCAGTAATGCACAGCATGGGTCGCTCCATGAGACAAAGTGCCAAGACTCTCTTGGCCTTTATATAATGTAATTTCATGTATCATTTTGAGGGAGATCTTCCCATTACCAAAAGCAAAACTTTGCCCAAATTAAAAGGTGAATACTGAGACTTTGAGCTCAGATTATTGTTCATATCATTTTATCTGAATGAAAAAGCAAGTTATTTGCAGACTTTGTGTTGTCATCGCTTATATCATTTTAGGAGATTTTTCTTATGTTTGTCTTCTGAATGTGTTCTTGTTTATTTAATTTGGCAAGTAGAACTAGTGAAAGTAATCAGGAAGGTGTCCTGAAACTAGTTGTGGGGAAGACTTTGTGCTTTCACAATTGTTTTCAGTGTGTGTTTTTCTTTTCCTTCTATGTTGAGGATCATGGGATGACTTTGTGCCCTCATTATCCTCTGTGTTTCACACTTTAGGTAGTTGAGGTGGAGACTTTGCATTCCATTTCATCCTGTTGGTTCTTATCCTTTGTTACCAAGTCTTTGTCGCTACCTGAAAGAACTCCTGCTATTCGCTACAAGGACACTTTTGAAAGAAGAGAAGTGCCTTCAGTGTTTTCACCAAGATTTTCTCCTCTGTTTGTTAACATCATCTCTGAAAAAAGAGAGATGGATGGCTTATCCTACCCCTGATTGTTATTTTCTACTTATATTTATAGTATATATAACTCCTACATATTTATAGGGAACCTCCCCTTGATGAGAGGAGAGATTTATCCCCTTTGGATGTGGTAAACCTGCAACTTTGGATGACCAATCTCCCTTGTTGTGGATGATCAGACCTATTTTTCTCAATCAGACAGCTGACTGACAAAATATTCACCCAACACAATGTAACCAAGACAATATTGACTCTCAATATGAGCATCATGATGTAGTTCCACATATAGGTGATGAACAACCATAGCTTAATAAAGTAAAAATTAGTAATAACTTTTGAGAAGCAATCTATGAACAACCTTGGGATTATCATACCATTTTGAAAACTCTTTTGGATATAAAAAGTGCAAGCATGGCTAATCCATCTGATACTTCAACTGCTATGGGTTCCTTACATTTATCCACATCATTCAATATAATATGGGGGAAACTCAAAGGTTTAAAAATATTAATATCTCAATTACTCTTAGTCATTTGAGACACTCCCATTGGTTGACACACATTTTATTTCTGATGCACACTCCCTTATACAAATTGTTCTAACTCTAAAAACTAAGGTGTTGCAAATGGAACAAAGTGTTTTGAAACCTAATCAAGCATTGGATTCATATAATTTATGGCTCAACATATTTCAACATATCCTTTCACAACTATTTTTTTGGGCCCTAAGCTTACGTTATATGATGGAAAAGGAGACCCAAAACAACATTTGAGATCATTTCACATATCATGTTTGGTTGTGTCCAATGATTGATTTTTTACCAAGTTATTCCCTAAAATTTTATAAGAATATGTTCTAATATGGTTATATGATTTACCACATCAGTTAGTTCATGCATTTAATCCTTTAGTAGATTGTTCCTTGTCCATTTATCGATCAACATCAATGAAAATAATATGTTTTATGATTTAAGACCATGTTATCTAAAATAAATAATCCTATGCCAAATAAGGAATTTTAAGACATCTTCAGTTAGATCTTGCTTCCACATCTACATGAATCTATTATATTTTAAAAAAATCATTATTCACAAATTTATGTCACATAGTTAAGAAAAGAGAAATAAAGTATGCAACCAACCTAGTTTTGACTTCTCATAAAATAATCTAAGTAAATCACCATACAAGTTGAGACCAACTAAAAAGAAGAGTGAGAAAAAGGTGACAATGAATGTAGTTTTAGATCTTGCTCTACCAAGGAGATAGTTTATAAACTTACCAGAAGCTCCCTACAAGGTGTTACAAAAGTTATTAAAATGTAACCTCATATCATTCCTTATCATTAAATACATTGATTTGAGTAAACCTCTTGCAAAAGGATATGATGAAATTATTTTTTGTGATTTTCATATAGCACCAAGGCATACTTCCTATAGATGCATTAGTTTGTGACATAAGATTCAAGATTTGATACATGAGAACATCATTGATGTGGGTACATCTACCAATAGTATAAAATCACAACCAAGTGAGAGTCAAAAAATGAAGATATTCAATGATCCTTTCCATAAGAGTAAAGCTCAAAAAACAACATATAAATTAGAATTACATCACACATATAATGCATATCTTGCACCAATGTCCTATCATCCTCATACATAGGCATAAAATCCTTTAAATAACATCATTGGTACCTATCATGTGTCAGTGCCATCTATACCAATTTCACATTTTTAGAGCATGAAATGGTTAACAATGATTTTGATTTTCACTCTTTTTTCATTAGAGATTACATTGATCATCAACCTATACAAAGTGTTATGGTTGATAATGGTTTAAGTGTGAATATGTGCACTATCATGCTTCTCTCTCATTTTAGAATTATAGATAAGGATATCCTTCTGACAATAATAGTAACAAAGGGATTTAATGGTCATGTTCAGAGTTCTTTTAGTGAGATCAGGTCACCACTACAGGTTGGTCTAGAACATGTGGCCACTAAGTTCATAGTAGTACCTAGTGTAGTAGTCTTTGATATGTTATTTGGCATCCATAGATTCAACAACTTTGCACAGTTCCTTCTACAATACACAAATGCTTGAAAAAAAATTGCTATTGAGGATATCATAGTTCATGGTATTCCATATTAATAGCCCCCAAATAAATTTCATTATTCTTACAAGGTAGATATCAGTTGAACAACCTGAAAAGGTTCAACCTACTTAAAAAATTTAGAATCAAGTGGTTATCTTTTCAAGGAGATATATCCTTGAAATTCCACTTATTCAGTGATTTATCATAGATTCTACAAGGTTATTTTCTACTCCAACACATTTTTGAAATGTTATCACAAGGCTTTAAGAATGTTCCATAAATAACACCAACATAGAATTTGTAGACTCCGTGATAGGTTCCAAAGAGTCCTAGATCCCATCATACTAAATAACATATGTAGCATGTTAAAAATTATCATCATGACAGTGACACTTATGTTGCAAAGTTAGATTAGTTTTCAAATTCTGAATTAAGATCAATTTTATCATAGTGGCATGATACTTTTCATTTGTAAGAGATCATCCTTCCTATGCTATATACATGGTATATTTATTGTGAGGCTCTTGAGGGAATCATTGGTTAGTATGTTTCTTTTTTTATTTTCATATATTCAAAAATACAAAAAAATATATATCTATATAGAAAATTCTAAAAACCATTACCTATGCATCTTATGTCTAGTTCATTTATATCAATTGATTTTGTGTTTTTTTATATGTAATACTTATATATATTCAATTTTATATCAAATGGGATTCACAAGTGTAGTTGAGTGAGTTGTCAAACATACGATTTGTCACTTCCAGGTGCAGTTTTAAGATGTGATATTGTCTTAGACCCATAACTTTTACACAAACAAAATCACTCTTATCTAGATAATCACACATTGGGCTCTTGTCTAATTCCAATGGAATTGTCCAAGTGAATATAGGCTCTAATTTTTTATATAAAAACTATTCACAATCCTAGAATACAACTTATTTTTATCTCAACAAGTTCACTAAGGGCATCATTTGCAAAGTTTTTAGTAGTCTATAACTATCCTATTGTTCCTACTTCAATACATTATATTGTGTGATTATTTGCTCACTTTCACATTGTTATCTTACTAGATACCTAAGTTACCAAATATCATGATGTTACAAGTTGTTTATGTAGATTAAATTCACATATTCATGCATGCATTTCATGTTTATTTTATTTCTTCATGTCTTATGTGTATTCAAATTATTTGAATTGTGTGCATTTGAACATGTCCTTGATTATAGCTATTATGTGATTATATGCATTTAGGTGACATTTAAACATGTCTCTTGTATGTGATCCCTTGTTTTTTTCTTGTGTGTCTTGTGTTTTTTTGTGTATACTCTTTGTTTGTGTGCATCATGGCCATGAATCTTGTTTGCTCAGTTTGCTCAAATTTTTTATGCCATGATAAACATTATGCATCTTCCCAACTTTTTTATGCCATGATGGATACCATGAATCCTCCTAATTTTCTCTATATTAGTTTCAAATTTTCAATATATGATCATTATTCACTATATGCTTAATTGTTAACATTTATCTCGACATGACACTATGTATGTTTGGTTCTACATGCATCTTATATTACTATATTACTTAGTTTATCTATGATGATACCATGATCTCAAATGTTCCCATTGTTACTCTATATTTCAATACCTTCCAATAACATCATTCACATAAATTTTTATTTTGAACTAAGTTATTGTCGAGGCTTCAAAACTCACCTCAAAAGAGGGGGCATATATAGCGGCCTATCTTAGATACTAAGTTGAAATAGTAAATTGTTAAAAAATGAAAAAGGTAAAAAAAATCTTAGTGATCACATTGAATACCAATATTTTACATAGAATGTACTTTTAGATAAAAACATTCTATTTAGAGAAGGGCACAGGTTGATCTCATCCATAACAACACGTGTTTATCCCAATAGTCAGAAAATCATGATTTCCATAACTTTTCAGAATCAAAGTCAATTTTAGGGTAGTTTGTAATAGGTATAAATAATTATTTTATATGAATACATGGACTTATCTCAAATTTTTCTTAGATTAAGGGCATCATGTGTGGCATGTACTCTAGATTATCACATAGGGTTTTGCTTAGAATATCACTTGACATTAGTATATTTTAAGAATCAATATACTAATATATCAGATTGGGGACATGTGTGAAACAAATTACCACTTTTTTGCTTACTTGTGTGATAGTTTCATAAGGAATAGCAATTCATGTCATTCCTTGTGTTGTACACACTAGTCTCAAAACATACTAGTTTTGCACTAGTTTTGCACCAAAAATGAATCTTATTCCATAGACAATAGTTTATCCACCTTTTTGCACTAGGTTTTCACTAGAATGATCTATTATAATTCATATATGGATTGCAATTCACTCTAATACCTTAGGTATGAAATGATGGATTCAATCACACTTTGAGTTCTTAAGTCTGCTCTCCTTCTAATGAGGATTGGGGCGTGCACAATCTAATCCAAGTGTTTTCAACAAAGAAATATCCAAGGGTTCCACCTTCTACAGTCACTAGTTTTACACTGTAAAAAAATAATGGTTTGTGTATCTAAATAGGTGTATTTGTTCATTATTATTTTGATCTATAAATTTCTTATATTTGCTTTCATATTTCAATCCTAATTAAGGACTAATTTATACATGTTTCATTATATGTTTGCATGAAGCATAGTTTAACGTGTGGTCCACATCTAAGCCTAATCAACACAAGTAAGCACAGGTATAACTCTCTTTATTTTATTAATTACACTTTTTTATAATACTAAAATAAAAGGGGGTAATTCTAGTCACTAAAATTAACATTTAATACTAAAATAATTTAATTATAACCATCCTTTTTTTACACACTTAAATCATGCCTAATTCTATGGTCCTAAACCATTATCCCTCTATTTCTATGTTGATGATCCTTACCCTCAAGAAAATATAATATATTATTCTCCCTTTCCTCTTTCCAAATAGTCTAAGCTCATCTTTGAACTGATCTACACTTTCATCTTGGTTTTATTTACTCCTCAAAGAAGGCCACTCTATCAGGACTATCCTTCTTATCAGTAGAGTATGAACCCACCAAACACATCCTCCCTTGAAATAATAATGATTTAATCCAATTTAAATCCACCTAACAAGTCATCCCTTACATTTTATAAGTCCCATTTGAGGAATTTCCAAAGATATCACTATAAATCCATATTTTATAACCATTGTTCACTGAGGCTCACATGCTTAAAAATCACTAAAACATCTAACTATACATTGAGAGGAAAACACCTATTCTTCCTAATTATAAAGCTACATGGCCCTATTATCCCTAAGCTAAGTCTGAATACACCTCCAAGGTCACAAGTCATTTTTGAATCACTTAATCACACTAAGATTTTATTAGTATTTCACACACAACACTATAACATGATAAAACTACATGGAGTTTAATCCATCTCCAGATTATTGGTATGTAGGTAGTGATCAACATACTGGGTGTTGAGTGCAATCAAAACTTCAACCACTAACCCATTTTCCCCATTTATTTGGTTTATTCATAACTTTATATTGAATCAGGCTTCCAAGTGAAGTAGAAGGCATAAATTGACTTATGTGGTGAATTGCACATATCCAATCAAGCACACAGTACCTATAGGGGAAGGTACACTGATCTATTATTACACATAAATCTAAAACCCTACCAGATTCCCACAAGCCCTATAAATGCTAATGCAAGCTGACTATGTCTGATTAGCATGATCTTGTACTGGATAGATGTAAAGCCTTGTTCCTGATTCGCAGTGACATCTTATAGTCATACAATCAATTTCACTATCGCAGTCATAGTCTTACATAAATGATTTTAAGCAAAGTTATTCCTCTTTGTTACTTTCCCTTTTTAGCATATTTATATATTTAACAAGTTCCAAATAAGTTTGTGTAATTTATTGCATATGTTAATCATTCCAATTTTACGTAGTTATTTGTCATAATTAGGATTCAGTATCTCTTTATCCCAAATAATGATAAAACAAAAGGCTATTTAATTTCCTATAGGAATATAAGTTATAACTTTTCTAACAAAATGATCAATAGCTTTTGACAAATTCCTTCCTAATAACATTTAATAATTAGTAGGAATATCTAAAACGTAAACATTATAAACACATCTAATCGTTTCATCTTGAGCCATCCTAATGACTATATCATGAAACTTACCACAATTTTTTGTTTGACATGAATCAAAACTAGTAAGTTCTTAATTATCTCATTTATATTGAACACTCAATTGGTCAACAATGAATTTAGTCATTATATTCTTTGAATCCCCTGTGTCAAGAATGAATTATAAATAATCTTGTTAATAATTATAATAGACACATAGGATGGTGGGATGTAATCATAAGGTGGATCATTGTATTGAGAAATGCATAATCAACTTCTTCATTAGAATTTTCTTCTTGTAAACCTATGATGTTTTCAAGGTATGGATTCTTAACAGCCTCATTAATATTATTGAGTTGGCCCGATAAACTAGAAGCTCGAAGTAAATATAAACCAACCTTAATATTATCTAAATCATTAATAATATTATAAGGCATATTGGAATTAACTTGAGGATAAACTATGGGCCTATAAACTAGTTGATATTGAGCATCGTTGAATCCAATAGATAAAGGTTTTTCTTGTTGTGTATTTACAACAAGATTAATTATGGTAGTCTCATTTTGAACCATAAATTTACCTTTATTTTTTGTATAATATTTTGAAGAAGATGGTTGGTTTCAAGTAAATTTCATTATGTTTGTTATGTTTTTAATATTTTTAGGGGTAATAATGTAATCCTTTTTTTTGGTTTAGACCATATAAACATAATTAATCTTGATTTCTCCCAAAAGCTCCTCAGAACTGCACATGTTTATGTTTTTCACTAAATCAATAGAAATATTATCCTTTCCATACATAATTTTATTAAATTTTTCAATAACACAACTATCAGGCTCATTAATAGTTTCACAAACATGAAAATAATGTGTTTTACTTTCATACTTATTATTATGAGTATTTGACACCTTACTTGAAGTTTCAGGTTAGTTGTTTAATTGTCGTTTAACAGTGACAATCTCATTTCCAAGTTTATAAATGGCCTTTCAATTTTTTACATTATTAGAGGTTAGACCAATAGAAGCTCTATCTTTAAAACTAATATATTTAAGCTTCCTTTCATTTTCAATACATAATGCAATATTAGCATCAAATTATCTAATGTCCATATCTTCTAAGGCCATTTTATATTTAGGAGGTAACACATACAAAAATATAGTCTTGCTAACTTTTTTGGAGGTCTAACATCAGGTATAAATTTTTATTTGAGTCTAGTAAATCTTGTTGTGAAATGATAAATTATCTCATTAGGATCTATATAAATATTAGCTAATTCATTGACAAGTTCTAAATATTCTTTAGGTTTTCCAAAATATAATTCAATACAATATTCTATATATTTCCATTCTTTAATTACTTTGGGTGGTAAGCTAATGAAATCTTGATAGGCCTTACCCTCTAAAGTCTGAGATAACAGTCAAAGAGAAATAATTTATTATTAATTACAAGGGTTGTGAAAATTAGTTTAAAATAATCAAGATGATCTTCTCATGTTCACTTGAATCACCAAAAAAATTAGGAATGTTAATCCCTTTTATACCAGTTTAGCGAGGCAATTCCTGATATAGATTGAATTACCTTATATCTAGGAATTAGTTGTTTGTTGTTATTTTATAAAAATTTGGGAAGCTAGGTGATGTTAGATATTAATTAGATATAATGTTGTGTAAAATCAAAATGCTAAAGATATGAAATAAATGACAAAAATTTATTTGGAACTTTCTAAATTTATAAATGTGTTCAAAGGGGAAAATCCTAGAAGGAAATAACTTAGTTGGAAAACTAAAATGTAGGACTTTGACTGAGACTGTAAAATAGGTTGTATGACTGTGTTAAATTATTGTAAATCCAAACTAAGAATTTTATGGATCTCCAAATAAGGTCATTATATTTTGATAGGGGCATGATCCATTTATGTCCTTAGGGAGCATCGGTATTTTGTAGGGGCTAGCTCTTTGAAACTAATGAGGCAAGTTTGCCTTCACTTGTGTATTCTATTGACTATGCAGAGCCTTCAATCCATCATGAAAACCACTGTGTGCCTTCTTATTCATAAAAACCCTAGATCAATGACAAAGATTACAAACAAAATCATGGGATAAAAAGTGGATATCATTTGAAGTTGTGATTGACCTCAACACCACCTATGTTTAGCATTTCTTACATACCAATAATTTGAAAAGGAATCAAACTCCATGTAGTTATCCCATGCTACGATGGTGTGTGTGAAATAACGGTGAAAAAATGTTAAATTTTGTTGCAATATTGATGTGATTAAGTGTTTCAAAAATGAATTTTGACCTTGAAGGTGTATGTATACTTATCTTATGGTTACTTGGGTTGTGTGGACTCTGAATTGGGCAAAACATGTGTTTTTCTCTCAATATGTAGTAATACGTTATAGTGTTTTTTTCTTATATGTGAACCCCATTATATGATAAATGGTTTTAAATGTGTATTTATAGTGATAGTTTTGGATTTTATTTGAATGGGTATTTCTAAACTTGTGTTATGACTCATTACACAAATTCAAATTTGAGCAACTAGTTGTTATTTAGCAAGAGGGCATGAATGGTATAATTGGACACTACAAGGGAATGTGATTATCCAAATAAGGTGGCCTTATTTAAGAGGTAATAAAAACTAAAGTGGATGTTTTGATTAGTTTTAAAGTGAGTTTAGTTTTCCTAGGATTTTGGCTAGGGATATTTTGATATCATTAGTTGTTTACAAGAGTGGGTCATCTATAATAGGAGTGAAGGAAAAGTAATCAGAAGACCATGGAATGAGACATGAGATAAGTGTGTACAAAGAGTGGTCACAAGTGTATTTTTTTATCAATAAATATTATTTTATGTGTCTACATTCCCCCCCCTTTATTATAGTAATGCAACAAAATGAAATTACTAAAGTAGAAGGAAAAGTGTGTACCTAAACTTACCTCTAAAGAATAGTATTGAATGTAGGCCACAAGGCTAAATTGTGCTTCATGAAAAATTTTAATGAAACTTGTATAAATAATTCCTTACTTAAGGTGAAAATTGGAAATTAAAATAAAATAAACTTATAGATATAATAACAAGGAATAAATACACCTGATTGGGTACATGGACAGTTATGTTTTCTTTTGCAGAACTAGTGATTGTTGAGGTTAAGACCCTTAGAGGTTTCATTTTATATAAAAAAACATGGATTGTAATGTGCATCCCATAATCATTATTGATAATAATAATGTGTTTAATAACTCAAGTTGTGTTTGAATCCATCATCACATACCCAAATTAGTAGCATATCTTGTAATCCATGTATGAATTCTAATAGGTCAATATCGTGCAATACTGGTGACTCAACTGATATAAATAGAATAAGATTAATTTATGATGTAAAACTAGCACAAAAATAGTGAAAAAAATAGTACAATATGGGTATAGTATATACAAGGTAGAGAATGACAATCTTTGCCATTCCAACTATAGAACTAGTTATATGTCCTGCACATGCCCCCAATCTAATATCTAGGTGTATATATATTTTGAAAATGAGTAATATCATGTGATTTTCTAGTCAAAAACATATATGAAAACTATAGAACATATTTTTTGCAGGATTTCCCCATTTTGAGCAAAATCTGAGACAAACTTGAGTATTTTTATAAAACTGTGATTAGGTACTTATTAAGAACTGTTCTGAACTGACCAAGATTATGAGAATTTGTAAAAATTATTATTTTATACCTAATGGGACAAAAACACACTATTTTTGACATGATCATCTTATTCCCTTATCCAAATGGATTATTATTATCCAAAACTACTTTTTAGGTGATTTTTAGGTATGAAACTTGATATGTGCATAGTTCCCACATAGTCAAGATTATTCCTCATTCATTCTACTACACAAATCATGTATCTCTCACCCAATATTTCATACTCACTTATAAAAGTTTTTATAAATTCATATGTACAATTTTAGTGCCAAATCATAAACTTCTATGCACTTGCCTCTATGCATTCTATATTGTGCACTCATTACTATGCACTTCACAACTCAAAGCTTTGCATGCCTCACAATTCTATGTCATAGCTCACATCCACACATGCCTAATTGAATATTAGACTTCAAAAAACATACATGTGTTACCTTACCTTGAACATTTACTTCAAGGGGTTCACCAACCATCATCCAACTTAGAAGATGAACCAACGTAACTATCTTCTTGGTAATTGATAGTGGTTTTAACTGCTCTTGTATTCTAACTTTATAAGTATGTAACATCCACATCCATCCTGAAGTTGGTGTTCCATATATTAATAACATAGATAGAATACCCCATTTATATATTCTATAAAACATGCACTGTAGCATATTGTATTAGTTTTTCCCTATTATTTGTTAATGAATATAAGTTGCATTCCCTACAAGTAATACTTCTGATCCATAAAATGTGTTTAGTTATTTCTTTCTAAATTAACTTTTCCCATTAACTCTACACAAGTGTAACTCTACAAAACTTGTTTATCCCTCACATGATTGATCATGGGCCTCATGGTGTAGATCATCAATTTCAGAGCTTAAAAGTTATATTATTTTATATGCCTATAAACACACAAGTGTAACTCGAGAAGGAAGGTTTGTCAATAGAATATCCAAAAGATTGTCATAGCAAAATCAAGATGGATGACACCTAGAATCAACTTGAGGTGTCCCTTGAGGTAAAAAATCCCATTATCAATACACTAAAGGCTTAATACACTAAACATTTTGGCCACTTTTGTGAATTGATGATACAACTCAATCTGATGCCTTCTACCACAACTCCACAGTTCAATCAATAATGATTTCAATAACAAACCCAATTCAAATTTAAATTCAATATCAACATCCCTCTATTCAAATGCAAGATCTATTCTAAAGTATTGGATGCTTTAATTTGATAACTCAAGGTGTAATTATCAATTAATTGTTTTACTAATGCTAAGAAGATCACCTTCATAGTACTGAAGATGTCCATACTGATTGTTCACTATTGGGAGAGCTTCAATGTGAAACACACATAAGAGTGTGTTAGAATTAAATATTGGAAGACTTTTATTGATGAATTAAAGGAGTAATATTACCCTCTATGCCACTTTGAAGATGAATACATCAAGTTATAACAACTATGTCAGTGTAAAGATCAGTTTATAAAAGACTATGCCAACATTTTTCATGACTAATCTATGTGCCTACATGAGAACTTGAGCCAACAACATAAGGTCTTAAAGTACATCAGAAACCTCTCACCTTATATTCATATGAATATGGAATTTTTAACTTTTGACACTTTAGGACAAGCATATCACAATGTTGCAAAGTTTGAATCCGAGGTAAAGATGAAGTAGTATGTCACCTCTTCATCCAACACAACTGCAAGGCCTAGCCTTCACATAACTCTACATCATAACCTTACTATGTGAAAACAACAACACACTTTTTTTAAAGGAAAGCAATACCCAAAGACTGCACATCCCTCAAATGCTCTAGCATCTTTTACTTTAGATGAAGGAAAGAAGAAGTCTGGTGATAAGAGGTGTCATGACCATCACTCATCCACTCATGATGATTCTAAATGTCATGTAAAATAGTTCCTAATTTTATAATATACATTAATACCCACATAGATGGATGACACTAATATAGACACCTCTTCTATGAGCACCATCACCACTACAATCAACATCTCTAAAGAGTACAAACATCTCTTCCACACCAAATTATGGGTGAAGGTTTATCCTCTCCACATCATCACTGACAGTGATATCTAGACTAACATCATCACATAATCCACAACTCAACACCTTGGTCTTACCACTATTGTGCATCTAAAACCATACTCTTTAGGGTGGTTGTAGTAGGGGAAAGATATACAAGTCCAAAAGTAATGCACTTTTTAGTACAAAGTTAAGCCTATGGAGGATAACATCACTTATGACATTACACCTCTAAAGGTCTATGACATCCTAATATGGAGACCATACTTGTAATATTGTGAAGCTATATATCAATCTAAGCCATAACATTAGACTATTTTCACACAAAATCACTTCTACAATATTTTTGATTCATTACCCATGACCAAAGTCACCTTGGTCTCTACCAAGAAAATTTGTAATCTCATCTTGCACATGCAAAAGTTCATATTCCTCATGGTTTACCTTGATACACCTACATAGTCGATACTGAATCACACCTTGGTAGCACACAAGACTCACACATCATTAAAAAAATAGAAATTTGATAAATTAATAGAGTAGAGTAGTGGATACTTCATAAAACTTGAAGGCCTTTCAACACACTACGTAGTAAAGCACCATATTGATTTGGTTTGTGGATCCCCTCTTCTAAATAGCCCCTCTATTGTAGATCAACTTGGGAGAATGATGAAGTCTAGGACTAGATTCAAGAACTTCTTGATCGGGTTAAGATTAGGCCTAGATCTTTACCTTGTGAGAGTTTGATATTCCTCTCACCCAATAAGGATGGGTCCCAGTGACTCTGCATAGACTATTTATGCACCAAATTTCAAGTTCAAGAAATATTATGAAAATGGTAATAACAACTCAAAACTTGATAAGACCAATAGGAATGGATAGAGGAGATAAATTAGAGAAAATAAAACTTTCTTACCATCCTTTTTACCTTATCATGCCTCCATTCCAATACTTACACTTGTGTGATTGGATATCAAGAGCTTGGATTGTTGGATAGCTTGTGAGACCTTGATAATGGCTTCCAATAGATGTGTGATGGGGATAATGGCTTTAAATGGATGTTAGAATTATATTATAGATGTTATAATAGATCTTGATGGCTTTATGGATGATTTCTCATTAGTTGGAGGGTGGAGTGAAGGCTTAGTTTTATAGGCAAGGGAGGGAAGAATCAATGGTCCAAATTCAAATTTGGGCCATTAAAATCTAGGGCTAGGAAATTTTCATGGAATTTTTAATTCCATGGAAATATCTAGAATTAAAAAATTCTAGAGAAGGGGGTTATTTTGGGGAAGATTTATAGAATCCTCTAATTCTAGAAATCCCCCCATAGGGTTTTAGGAGAGGCTAGTGTAGGGTGGTAGGTGGGTAGGTAGATTATTTTTGAATTTTAAATTGGCTAATGGGCTTAGGGGGTAGGTTAGTAGGTAATGGAGTATATTATGGATTTAATGAGGGGATTAATTGATTTTTAGATAGGGTAAAGGTTGTGTGGGATATAGGAATGGGATATGGGTGTTAAGCTAATAGTTAATTTAGCTAAGAAAGTTAGGATTTAGGCCAAATTAGTAGGAATTAAAACAGTTAGTGGGGTGACCATAATTTAGTGCATACTTTTTGCCCCTCTTTAAAAGGGTATTGTGACTGGAATGGAGTGAAAGGAGTAATGGTATTTTAAATAAAAAACTATGTCATGGATTAATGTTAGTAGATGATGTTAACTATTGGTAGGATATGATGCCCCCTCAAGGGAGCATGCGAGGAGAAGATCAACCTGAATGGTCACTTGATTAGAAATCCTAGGGATGGGATAAAATAGGGATATTACTAAGGGTTGGGATACCCCAAGTGAGTGATTATATGCCCCAATAGAGATGATTAAGTAGATTAAGTGATGGGTCTAGACAAGTGACAATTGTCTAGAAAGTGATTAATTGATAAGGAAATGTTGATTAAAATAGGATGGGTTTGAGCTAATGATGGGTCCTATAGTAAGGATACATGCTGAGGGAAGCTCAAAAAGGGATAAAAATGACAAAGACTAGTGATTTGTGATAAATATACACTTTTCATAAGATTTAGGTCTCAAAAATGAAAAATGATTGGTGAGTGACAAATCTAGTAACGAGACGGTGATAAGGGATAATGGTGCCTAAGCTATCCTTAGGCACAAATAATGGGACCAAGTGCTACCTATATAGTTCAAAAGGACCTCAGGCTGATGTATTTCAAGATGTGGGATAATGGGAATGATAAGGGTGGTGGACATGTTATGCCCTAGATGTTGTTTTTAGATGAGAGAAATTGATGGGATTGTCATTTGGGGATAAGTGATGAAGACATGTTGGTAAGGGGCTATTAAGGGGGGATGGAGGGTCATATAGGACAAAAGAGATAGGTTTTGGGTCATGTGTACTCTTTATCATTGATGAATTGAGCTTTGAGGTGAAATACATGGATCATATTCCTCGAGCTTCCCATCATGGAGAGAGAGTTTGGGAGCACCAGATGGATGTTGAGGCTGGACCTTCAATGAGTAAACAAACCTTAGCTCTTTATTTTTTATGATTTTGATTAATTTTTGGTAGATTTTGAAGTAGATTTTAGCAGAAAGAGACATCACCCATTTTGGTCTAGCAATCTTGTGACTTGCGTTTGTGCCCATAGTCACAGGGTTGTCAATGCAAATGTCAGTGATGTTAGGGGAAGTGGCAGGATTGTAATCCCACTAATAGGGACATAAAGATAAGATACATTGGTGATCATGGGCCTTGGTATAAACACTAAAATGTTTAGGTGGGAGCTTGTAGATAGGGATGTGAGAGCATTGTATTAATCTAGATAGGTGTCATCATGAGGGGGACTTGGACCAATTGATGCTAGTTTTCATGGCTTTTGTTTCTAGCATTCTCTTGCTAGACATGAGTAGATGGTGGTTCCACTTTGGACTAGGAGATATTATTTTAGATATGATTCATGATCATCAAGTATTTATTTGGGGACCCATGGTATTGGCACACTTGTATAGAGAGATAAATTTGGGGGCCTATAGGAGAATGCAGAGTTTTGGGCCATCTCTATTATTTTAGATTTGGAGTTGGGAGCATATCATGATATAGTATCCATTAGGTAGACTTGCAGGTTTGGCACCTAGACATTCGATGGTATTTTGATGGCATGTGATCTTGTGAGTGTAGTTGGGTCATGCAGGGGAGATGAGATATTATAAGGAGGCATTTGATAGTTTACACCCAGAGCATATTATATAGATGCCTTATAGAGGGATCAAATTTGGCTAGGTTGATGAGGTGTGGACTCAGTATATGTTCACACCATGCTTTTTGATAGGTCATTAAGACTACATTATTAAGAAATATCAGACAAATTAGGTTTAGCGATAGTTTGGGTTTATTTAGGATGTGCCAAGCCATGAGCACTTATTTACATGTAGTGAGTGAGAGAGACCATACCGAAGGAAACCTACTAAGAGAGCTAATGCATGTGCAGATTATAATAGGATTGCATGCATCTAGTGGGATTTTTATATGCTTATTCTAGATTCAAGGGTGATATTAGCATATTCAGCATGGTGGAGCCATGGATTCTAGTTTGATTGACATGGCCTCATGTGGTGATTCATAGGGGTGTAGTGAGGAGGTTGCTTCAGGCCCATGGTAAGATCTAGAGGAGAATGAGGTAGAGGAGACAAGTGCCAGCACAAGGGGACAAGGTGGAGGAGGGGATCATGATGTGATGGATGTAGATGATGGTGGTTAGGTTGTAGTGGTAGTAGCAGTATATATGGTGCCCCAATTATAGGCACTATTAGGGCCTCAAATACAAAGAGTGGCCTAGCCATAGACTCAGGTAGGTGGTAGAAGTGGTGTTGTAGGTCCATCACAACCATTGAGGTTAGAAGAGGAGGATGCTCTAATTAACTTATTATAGGGGGAGATTCAAGCATGATTAGTATAGGGTGTAGGGATTACACATGATCAAGACCAATTGTAATCTTGCCTTTAGAGTTTGATTGTCTAGGGTGATAGTCAGTTGGTACAAGCACAGGGGTAGATTATTGTATTGCAAGCCTAGATTACTTAGAGAGATGGGTAGTTGACTTAGCTTCAGACATAGGTTATTGCTTTGTAGTCATAGGTCATATAGAGAGACACATGGCTTACCCAAGCTTAGGAATAGATTACCACATTATAGGGCCAAGTGATAGGTTTATAGGGATAGGTGTCATAGTAACAAGCCCATATTCAGACTTTGATTGATCATCTAGCAGTAGTAGAGAGAGCTATATATGAGGTTGACAAGGTTTTAAGAGGACAAGGCATGATGGAGATGATGGATCACATTATGTTGCTAACCTAGGAGGCCCAATATTATAGGACATTATATGAGGTTGTAGTTCTAGATGGTCAGTATATAGGTTCCTTTTGTGTCAGTCAGTCATGTATTCGATAGCCTTCCAGAGGTGCTGGTGGACCATCAAGGCCACCAAGTCCATAGCCTTGACTTTAGATGTATATATATGGGGACCTTTTGTATTATATCTCATTATTTCCCCATGGGTTCATGTGATTGTATTATATATTTTGACATGGATTCTATGTGGATATTATATTTTGGACACTTGATATTTATATATGATGAAGAATTATGGTGATGGATGGATGTTGTTTATTGTTTTATGGATATGAGATAAATTTATTGTTCTTATGATGATGACATTTGATTGTGTGTGTGTGTGTGTGTGTGTGTGTGTGTGTGTGAGAGAGAGAGAGAGAGAGAGAGTGATGATTAGATTTAGATGTTATATATTTTGTTTATATTGATGGCATGATGTATATATTGATGTATATGTTGTATTTTCATTTTGATTATTTATGGATGATGTACATGGGATAATTGTTTTGATTTTATGGATGTTATTATGTGATACAATGGATACATATGATTACATGTTTACATTGGCTATGTGATGGACTGACTTTCATGTAGTAGAGATGACATAAAATTAATCCCTTGTTTTAGCTCTATTCATTCTTAGTGCTCATGAAAGGAATCTGCCTGCACCATGAAGGTAAGGTGGTAATGGGATGGGTTAAATTCAAACTTAGGACAAGGGTAAGTATGAGAGGGATTGGTTAGGATGGGATTGGAGCTAGGAGAGAAGATTGATTAAGATGGGATAGGGGCTTTTGGAATCTTGTCAAAGTGTGAATATATGCAACCCGTTTTAATATTGCATCATGTTACTATATGTCAGGGACATGATGAATCCAAGACATATTAGTGTAGATGCATGGGGAACTCTATTTTAGAGATGACCCTTTCTAAATGCAAATTTGGGAGTCACTCATTCCATCCTTATTCCTATAAGACTTAACAACACAAACTATTTGAACCCAATATGTACATAAAAAAGAAACACACACACATAAAACACACAATCACACAAAATTTATCATAAGACAATAATAATGACGTGGATGATTGATGATATGACCAAGACTGGGTATGTATAAGGGATCAAATGATGATGTGAGAATTATATAAGATATACCCAAAATTTTGCTCATTCCATGGTGAAAGTACAACCAAGTTTCAAAATGGGGGTCATGATGACCCTTCTAGAATCGGTGGTCATAGTGTATGCTTGGATATGTAGAAAAAGAATTTTAAAATTCCATGACCCTCCATGATGACAATTTTATGTGGGAAGGTGTGGTCTTGAGGCTTAATAACAATAATATGGGAATGGGGATGGGATGTTATGTATAAGGCTAAAAGGAGACATACATGTCAAAGAAGGTTTAGAAGGGTGATAAAGGATGATAAGGATATGATGGGACTTGAGGATAAATTTCCAAGTTTGGATAAATGACTGTAGATAACCCTCCAATGAAGATATTTGACAAGCCTTGTCCTTTCCTCTTGCCAAGATTGTTGTCCTATCTTGCTGTGTACAAACTAAATGATGGATACCCACTGGTGAGACTAGGGTCAGGGTTATTTTACCATGATGCCAGGGAGCCATTTTTCATTATGGTACTTTCCCAAGGCATCAGCAAGTGGGTTTTCACCATTGGATGGATTGATTTGTTTTGGACTGATGAGGGGTGATGGATGGATAGAGTGGGCATGGGGTGCCCCATAGACAGAGGATAATGATATTGGAGTTAGGTATAGAAGTGCTTGAGATGTATAATGTTCATGGGATCATCCAATTCTTCTCTATCAAGCATGGCTAATTTATACACTCTTGATCCAAACTTGGCAATAATGACATAGGACCTAACCAATTGGCTTCAAATTTCCCTTTTTTCTCTTGTTCTACATTGGTATTTTTCTAATTTTATTATAGAACTAAGTCACCAATTTTTAACTCCCTAGCTTGAATCTTCTTATGGTATTGGCCCTTCAATTTATTTTGGTATGCTCAGAGGTGATCCAAGGCCTTATGTTGCTTTTTGTCAAGGAGTTCCAGTTCTTGCAACTATTTTTTTCTAATATTATGATTAGTAATGATGCCTCTCAGTGAGAGTTGAAGAGAGGGGAGTTATACTTCCACTGGTAATATGGCTTCAGTCCCAAATACTAAAGCATATGGAGTTGCCCTGATAGGTGTGCAGACACTTATTCGATAAGACCATAGTGTTGGATATAATTGAGTATGCCAATTTCATCCAACTTGATTGATAGTTTTCTTTAGAATCTTGATAAGGGTCTTATTAGTCGCTTCCACTTGTCCATTACCTTGGGGGTAATATGGGGAGGATAAATGCTACTTGATATGATATTTTTGACATAGGGCCTCAACTTCTTGATTCTTGAATGATTTACCATTATCTAAAATTATATTAGCAGGTATACCAAAGAGGGAAATAATCTAATTGAGAATAAATTTAAAAATTTGGAAGCCTATTATATAAGTAAGTGGCATTACTTTGACCCATTTAGTAAAATACTCTGACGCCATGATAATGAATTTATGACCATATGAGGAAGTAGGATTAATCTTTCCAATTAGATCAAGGCCCCGTATGGAAAAAATTCATGGACTCATAATGGGTTGTAATTCTTGTGTCGAAGCATCAATAAAATTCTGATGTTTTTGATAGGCAACACACTTGCACACATATTGATAGGAGTCATGGTCCATCATTGGCCAATAATAACTAGTTTAGAGGATATTTTTGGCTAGGGCCATTCCACTGATGTGTCATCCACATATACTATCATGGACTTAATTGATTTCTTGAGACACCTCCTCTGATGTTAAACATCCCAACAAGGTTCCATCATAACCCCCTTGATAAAGTGTGTTGCCAAGGAATGTGTATTGAGTGGTGTGATGGATAAAGGCTTTTTGTTGATCATGGTTGAGGTTAAGGAGAAGGATGTTATCTTAAAGGTACTATTGAGTTCAATATAACCTCTATTTTTGACAACTGGGACCCTTGAGATATTTTGAAGCTTAACCTTGAAAGCATGGCTTATTTTGAACATTGTTAGAATTTGAACATCATCCACTTTGATAAGATTGGCTTACTGAGTTATGTTTTACTTTGAGCTTGCCTAATGTTGATAATAATTGATCTTTATGTCTTAAAGATGTAGGTTTTATGGATTCCTTGATCGCATATTCATGTTCTAAACTGTGGCATAAACCCTTGATTCAAATTTGAATTTGGCAAGAGCAAATTGGCAGGAATATTTTAAACTTGTTTTGGACTTAAGCCCCAATTTTTATATTAAGGTTTGATGGTGTTTTTAGCACAACCAAACCTTAGCCTAAAAATTATGCTTGGTCCCTTTTATTGTCCCCCTTATGTTTCCCATATCTCTAACATGGTCCAATGTTAAGCTGGCAAGATCCTTTTTATTTTTTAGCATGGTCCCTATATCATCTACTTAGCCTAAAGCTTTAATGCTAAATCCCCATTCATGTTTATTCACATGAATGAGACCTTAGTATAAATACCTAGCCTAAGTTTCTTTCATCCTGGGTCCTACCTTAATTATCATGCACTTTACAAGATCCAATGATTTGTGCTTCATCATGTCTTTTAATTGAATGACGTGAAGAAAACTTGATATAATTGAGCACTTAGTCCTTTGGGCCAATCATGTCCGAGCACTTGAATCATGATCAATGGATCATACTTCATTATAGATCAAAGATCATATGGAGCAAAGCTATCATTGAAAATTCAAATACCCAAGAGGCCCCACAGAATCACCACATGACATTCCCATATTTAAAGTTTGAAATCAAAGGGTCTTGCATATTAAATGGAACCAATGGTGTGCAACTAATTGGATCACAATCAGATGGCTCTCATTTCATCAAATATTTTAATCAGATAGAGTGAATTCAGTTTGAGATCCAAGGAAGCCCTGTAGAGTCACCATATGGCACTCTCGCATTGGCATACAATAATTTGATGAGCTTAAATTTGGCATTCATATGATTGTCATTTGGCATCCATGAGGACATATTTGATGTTCGCATGACTGTCAACCTTAAGCCCATCAAAACTAAGAACTTCATGAGCCTGAATTCGGCATTCATGTGATCATCATTTTACATTTTTGAGGATGTATTTGACGTCTACAAGGCTATCAAATTTAAGCTAATGGATTATTTTTTTATGACCAGGATATACTCCAAAATGTTGTTAAAAAGCTCATGAATTGCATTTCAGACTAATGGCAAACCTCAAAGGATGTGCAAACACTTTCAATCTTTGAATTGCAAAAAATGAAATGATCTCATAGTCTAAATATATTCAAAAATAAATTTAGTCTAATTCTATATCCTAAGGTCCCCATTATGTTTGTTTGAATGCCATGAACCTTAGACTAAATTTTATTATGTTTATTAATACAATAAATCCCTAGGTCAAAGTTTAGCATTTGGTCCCACTTTAACCCCTTTAGGCATGTTATAAGATCTTAACATAAGTATTTTAGCCCAAATTATGCATTGTTCTTATTAGATACAATGTAAACCTTGGCTTGAAATATTTAAGCATGGTCCCATTTTTGCATAAATCCCAAAAAACTTAGGCATAAATACCTTAGACTAAAGTTTATTTTATGTTTAATAAACACAAAATGAACCTTATACTAAGTTATTTAAACCTAAGTCCCCACATAAATAATGATGTTGATTAAATCTCGTGCATCTTATAGGATCTAATGACTCGTACTTGATCACGAAGTATGATCCAATAGTGTGAAATCATCGATGACTTTTCAATAGAGCTACGAGAGCCCACAGGCTTGACATGTGGCAGACACGCATTCAATATATGATGGATAAAGGTCCTAGAGCTTAGAAATCCCATAGAGGTGCTGAGTGACATAACCATGAGGCTCAATACTAAAAGGAATAACGTGGATCATAATCAACAACCCACGTTGACCCATAGATCTTGATCTAATAGTGTAAATCCAAAGGGAAGATTTCAAAAAATAATGGCTTGTGCTTAGAGCATTTACAAAAAATGTCATGAAAAGTGCTAGATAGATGCCAAATAAGCACCACATAAACACAAAGTGATAAAATAGAATATCTTGTGTGCTTAAAATGCAAATGTATAAAGGTAAAGGTCAAAATCAAGTCTGAGGCACGTATAATCTTGGGTCTAAATAAGCTATCACCATAAAGCTTCAAATCCCTAAAACTTGGATAAAATGCCTCAAGTAAACTTGGATTTATTATAGTAAATCTAAAAGAAGTTCAATTGTGATTTGAGCACAAAGAAGCTAAACTATAGGCCATTTACAATCTAATTGTGAGCAATAAGCAATTATGGAAGCCATGACAGCTTGGAGGAATCAATTAAGGGATGAGATATAATTGTATCTATCTACAAATAGTGAGGGAAGGGTTTTCAAAGACATTGACCTAGACACTACAGCCTTGAACACTAGCAACAAGAACTGGTTCAAGCTCTTCTGGACCATTGAGAAGATGCAATCTATTACCAAGGAATAATAAAGGATTGTTATAGTCATTAGGAGGTATTTCAACTTGGTTGTAGTTTAAATGGCTAGTCTACATCATGCTACCACCAAACTAGAGGCACTCCATTGCATTGACATCCTTGCTCCCATTTTTGTTGATTATAGAATTGAAAATAAATGGATCATTCATGACAGGAGCTCTAGGAGAGCTGCATACATTTCCCCACTAGCCTTTGAGATGTATTACAAACTTATAAAACCCCATATGAGCATGCCCACCACTAAGGAATAGACTGGCAATAATGATCATGCCACCATCCTTAGGCCATGGTTGCTCCAAGGGAACCATGTGATCTAAAACCCTACTGGTAATATCCTAGTTGCCTAATTTAGAGAGGGAATTAGGGTAATTATGACCCTATTGAACACAATATATGGGGCCCCTCAACCACTTTTGTCAATAAGAGTTGGGTATCTTATGTCTACTTCATGATAGAAAAAGGGCTCACTCCCCCAATTGGAGATATGATCAACATCCACCTAGGGAAACAATTCACAACCATAAAGAAGAAGACCAACACCTAATTTTTGATGATGTATTATCTATTGGATGCCTTACTAGCCTCCACCTAGATCCCTCATATCAATAATTGGTCCCCTGAGGGCAGATTCACAATTTCCCACCATTATTCAAAGCTACATATCTTCAAATATAAATACCACATATAATTCATTTGTTCTATCATGATTTAGTATAAGATATCATAGGTATCCCTATGCCTAGGGTAAGCCCTCTAATCAAGAAATATGTGAAACTAATGGGAGATATCTGGTTGTATCCAGATTGTACTATGATCAAAATTGAAGGGATTCTGACTCAACCATACAAGTTGCCTATCTATGTTCCTAACAAATTAGTAGAGAAAAAAATTCATGTCAACTTTTTCATTATGTTGATGGAGTATGCAAGGATAAAAGGAAAGGCCTTCTTTATCGCTTCCCTTTAATAATTGGTAGAACTATTTTACAAGATTGGAAACATGTGGACACCATTACCAGGCATAGAGATTATTTTGGTTTTTATCTAGATGATCTAAGGCATTGGGATCCTTATGATAGGGTAGGTAAGCATTTGAAGAGCAAAAAATTGCCCAAACCATTTTACGTGCATCAACCTGGTCCTTATGATCCTCTACACATCAAGGCCAACAAGTTTGAATAAGTACTAGCTAGGTTCAAGAAACATAGTGTTAGACTTGAACATAGATTGATTGTTAATGAAAAACCACTAGGGGACATATGGAAAATGGGACCTATGTAATACCATTTACTATTTGGACCCTCTAGGCCACCTCAGGAGTAACCACAAGTGGAAGGGAAATTGCCCCAAACCCAAATTACATAAGGTTTTGGTAAATAGAAGTTAGAAGAGAGACCTGGTGGGGGACCCTTGCCCTCAATTCTGCCTCAAAGACTAGAGTCTCTAGTGAAAAACTTAGACATGATTACCTTGGAGCCAAATGAAATAGTGGAAGATGCCCTCAAGGTCCTTGTTGAAGCATATGGATATGAAGAAGAGGAGGATCAAGCTCAAGAACCTTAAGCTCAAATTGAAGAGGCCAAGAAAGATAAAGGAAAAGAGGTTACTTTGGATTTAGTTCTAATAGCACCCCTACATAAAAGAAAAGCAGAGTTGGCAATTGTCCCAGTTGGACAAAAGAGGCCAAAATTAGTTTTCACTCACCCTACAAGTGAAATCAATTTATTCAGTGAGAAATATCCTATTCATGGACCAATCATCCTTGATTGGTTCATCTATGGAAAAATGTTGAAGATCCCTCTTATTCCCACTCATGGGCCTTGAACCAAGCTGTCAACATTGATGTACATGATGATATCAAGCCATGGATAATGGATTTAATGAAGGAAGAATAAGAAAGAAGAATAGTGTCCACTACAGTGATAGATAGCAAGCAGATGGATACTCTAGGAGCATCAAGCAATACCAAAATAGAGGCTCTTGAACCTCCAAGGTTCACTGAATCAGCTACAACTATACAATTCAATCCAAAGACAGTTGGATTAGAGAGTGTGATAGCTAGAAAAGTCATGGTGGGGAATAAATAGTTCACATTAAAAAGGGTTGATCCATTTGTAGGCTTAACTCTATTTGAGGGATAATAGCCTGGTGAATTCCCCATCCATGAAGAGGATGTTGAAATCCTAGTTGAGGCTCATTCAACTCAAGTTAGAGCTAGCATTAGGGGGATGAAACAAAGGATGCATAACTTGGAAGGGGAAAAGGAGAATTTATAGACTCAAGATATCTTATTAGTTCTTGAGGCCATAATAAATATGTTTCAAGCATCTTTTTTTGATATGTTTGACTCCTTAAAATCAATGAAGCTAAGATAGGATGCATTAAACCAGCGGAGTGAGGTGGCCAAGGGATTGTTGACAGAATGGTAGCATGTAGAGGCTAAAATAAGAGATATCATCAATATACTGATCAAGAAGAGAATTCTTAAGTTTAAAACCATTAGCCCTACCCACTTAAATTATATATTAGGGGTAGTGGTAGATAAGATCTAGAGTTTAAGTACTTGGCCAGTAGGCTTAGATAGACTCCTAAGGGGTGATGAAGAGTTGATTACCAAGATTAAGCAACTCCTTGAATACATGCTGGCTAATCCTACAAAGTCTATAGCCTTGGGCATTATTGTTGATGAGGAATATAAGCATAGAGTCACTCTGGTGATGTAGAAAGTAAGGGGCAAAAGCTAGGGTCAATCAGATAGTGACAATAACAAAATTTTGGGCATGATCTTCACTATTGAAGAAAAGATTGTAGAATCCCAAAGTATTAATGAAGCTATGATAAGAAATGATAGGGAGTTTGAGTTGTTAGATGATCAAGAAGATGTCTTTCTCTTAAAGCTAGATGTGGATTTGGAGCTTGTCAAGGAACAACATCAAAGAGCTATAGAGCTTCTGCAAGAACAATAGGGGAACCCTTCGGTAATGGGCCCACCAATTAATTAATATTTTTTTGTAAAAACATTGTATTATTTGAAATAGGAATATTATTTTGTAAAGGCATATGCTAGTCTGTTAGCATATTTACCTCTAGGTCAGTCTAATTTGGAAAAGCAAGTGTATTCTAAAACTTTCTAAAAAAGCATAGTTGTCCTTATATTTTGTACATTTGTATTGTGTAACTGACCAATATATTGCCTTGTGTTTCTATAAAAGGTAGTACTACCATCTTATAAAGAGATATATTTTTGAGCAAAATTTGTATACTTTGTACAGTTAATAAAATCAAGGAATTCTAAAAGGATTGTCCAAATTTGTTTGTGTCAATTGTTACATATTTTTCTCTCAATTGCTAGTCTTAAGTCTTAAATTTGAATAGTTTCTATGAATTCTAAGTTGCATCTTTCATTACAAGGTTGCTAATTTGTGCTTATGTTAGATTAGTTGAAGGATCTTGAATTTACTTCATTTCATTTTTTTTGTACTTAGATGTGCTAATGTTTTTTGAGTGTGGTAGCAAATCTTTAAAGTAAACCTAGTTCTTACTTGTAATTCTTTATATCATCCTTTGAGGTTTGCCTAGTGTCTAGTGATATTTGATCTTATGCTATTTTGAACTATATGTTGGTTATATGTATACTCAGTTGAAATTGGAACTTTGTCATAATGTTCGAGGCTAAGATCAGTAATCACTTATTCTCTTTCCACCTTATCCTTCTTATTTGCTTATTTTTTAACCAGATCACTTTAGTTTAGAATTCACTGTAAATATCCATATAGATTAGTCTATATTTTAAGATTTAATCATAATTCACTAGTATTAGCATAAGATAATTACACTTTGTAAAGATTTTGTTCGTGATGGCTCCCAACCATTAATTAATATAATTTTTTTGGAGCAAGTTAAACATTGTTCTGCCTCTATTTCACCATAGGTAACGTAAGTTATGAAAACCTCCTACTCATGCTCTAAATTCCTAAAACTATAAAATGAGAAGTGTTCTTTGAACACTAAGGACACCTATAATACATTTAAAGGCATCAACAAGTCGTATTAGCACTAGAAGGAGGGTCTCTTTGTAAATCAATTGAATCTTCATTATTCTTAGTGTTTTGATCTAAGATTGATGCTATCTTTGCATTTTTATGTAATTATTTAATTAGAAGTGTAAAGATCATTGATCTTTGTGGTCCTTGACATATCTTTGTGCTTCCTTCAGATAAATATCTTGATTCTTTGAAGTTTGATGTTTGATTTTGGTAAAGATAGCTTAAGATTTTAAGATCCATAGTATTTGAGGTTAGAATGGCTTGTTTTGATCAAAGGTTGATAAATCTTTCATGAATTTTGGTTTATTTGAGCTTAAAAGTGTAAAGATTAATCATATTTGCATAATTGGACACATCTTTGAGCTAACTTAGTCAAAGGTTGATGTTTTTTACTATTATTTATACAATCTTTACAAAATGAGCTTAATGTGCAGGTTTAATCCTTGTTTTATAAATATTAACTTAACACATCGTATTTCAAATAGGATCTTCAATATTCAAGCTAGAATTACCAAGGATCTGAATGAGATCACATTTAGCTTCGAGAGAACCTTTACTTGAGTTTGAGGTCCATAAAAGAACCAGGTGAGATAAAGGTAGGCATAGACGTTCTAAATCCTTGCCAACCTCACCAATTCAAGGAACTGTTGACCAAATTTTGGCACTTCAGGGCAAAATTGGGCACCCCTATTTGAAAACTTAGCCACCTAAGTCTATACCTTTGTCTAGGTCCAGTATGCAGGTTTCATTCGAAATAAGTGTTTTATACAAAGCTCACAACAAATATACAAGTCCAATTCTTTTGAAAAGTTTGGTTTTGGTCTTTTATTAAGCCTTTGCATAGTAATCCTTTTAGGTTTTTTGTTTTTGACTAAAGTGTTATTTTGTTTGGACTTTTCATTCAGCCAAAGTGCCAAATTCTTTTGGACAATTTGTTTGAGACAAATTTCTCAAAGATGAAGACTAATTCTTTCGAGAAAATTATCTGAACAATTTCCCTGAAGGACAATTTGGCTAAGGGATCATTTTCAACTTTTTTAAAGGGTAGTTTACAAGTTTCGAAGGGTGATTCTATAGGAAATGGTCCACTTCATTCTTTTTGAAGGATAATTTTTTCAAAAAAATGTCCCGAGTAACTTTTTCAAAGGGCACTTCAGAAAAAAGTCATCTTCAAATTTTTTGAAGGGCACTTCATTTATTTTTTAAGGGCATTTGTAGAAAGGCCAAAAGGTACATTACAAAAAGTTTGAATGGAACTTCAACTTTCTCGAAGGGGCATTTTTAGAAAGCTAAAAGGACACTTAAAAAAAGTCCAAAAGATTGTTTTCACGGGAAGGTGGACCAAATAAGAGTTTTGAAAGGATACTTCTCAAGCTGAATGAGTCATTTGTAGGATTTCAAAAAGAGTCAATTCCTTAGAGAGATGGCACATACACATTTTTCTGAAAAGGCACTTTTTGAAAAGGCCCAGAAGATTGTTTAAAACAAATTATCCATAGAATTATCTAAAGGAAAAGTCTAAAGAATGAATTCTTTCGGGAGAAGTTTGAGGGAAACATAAAGCCCAAAGAAAATCCCTGAAGGATGATGGCCCACAAAAAGTCAATATTAAACTATGTAAAATAGCCATTGGTGTCAAAAGGCTCGATGAGAACTTGAAGGCAAATATAGAGGTAAAAAATGGTAAAACGTCTCAAGCATTTGGTTCAATCATAACTGATTCAATTGTAACTGATTCATTTGGTGCAATTTTAACTTATTCAATTGTAACTAATTCATTTGGTGACATGACATAGCTCACCCACCTCTCTCCCACATACAAATGTAATTGATTCTCTCATATAGACACATGTCCAAGTGACCCTTGGACTCCCTTTGCTTGACCTCCCTCATAAAGGCTATATATGCATTCTTTTGGCTTATTCAAGAGCCTCCACTGGTTATTGGGAAAAATTTGGCCAAATTTGTACTTCAAAGACTCTTGAAGAAAAAATGAAAGTTATTTTTCCACTCCTATAATGTACCATTGAGTATCATTTTAAATCATGTTGTTCTTATTTAGTGAGAGGTTATCTTTCCTAACATGTCATCCTTGATTACCTACCAAATGTGCAGAAAGAGTATTGTTGTAGGTCCTTGTTGGTATTCTCTCCTAAGTGTATAGACATTTTATAAATGGTCTACTACTATATTACTTCTTCAAATCATCCGTTGCTCTCTTAGATGTTGATTTCCTTCTTAAATCTAATATGTGAAATATTGATGTGATAATGCATAAGGAGTTGTGAGTTTTGTGTGAGAGAAGATTTATTGGTCCTTAAGTAGCATATCTTTTTATTCAAATGGGAGGACATAAATATTGGTGCATCACCATTCTTTATTGTTTTACTTAACCCTTTTCATACCTAAATTTTTAAGTTATATAGAGAGCTTTAAAGGTACATCAAGGGGAGCTATCCCCTTATCTAGAGATTCATCTCAATGAAATTGTCACCCACAACGAGAGAGATGTTTCCATTGTGCCACTTGGATGAAGAGAATTGAGCATATCCTCAAGGGTACGAATCCAAGTGTCAACAATTTTTGGCACACCCAATGGGACTATTTTTCCAATGAGGTGAAGAATTCTTGGTGTGTTCTTCGACCAATCAGCCTTTTAGAGGCATTTCAATCAACACCAATGGCAAATCTAAGTTGAATCAACTGGTCAAGCAGCCCTAGTGCATTTAGAAATCATATTTGGTATGTATAATACCATTGTTGAGTAGTATGGCCCTTATGTTACTTCGTATAGTTTTGATCAAGCTCATGTTATTCATGGAATCACCTCAAGTAGCTCTCCTAATTGTCCTTCTCCTAGTTAATCCAAGAGTGCTAGGGAGATAATGTTAGAGTTTGAGAAGCAAATGTTAGAGATAGATAGGTTGAATGAGAAAAATGGATATCAACAAGAGCTAATGTACAAGGAGGAGTGTTTGTTTAGACAAGCTCAAGCCATGCAATCCATGAAGGAGAAAATAGTAAGATGGAGGAGTCAACCCACTCAAGGCAATCATCCTTGTATGCCTTTTTCCATCCCAAGACAACCTTCCACCATACAAAATAAACACTCCTCTTATACACCAAATCCCCTCTATCAAATACCACTTACTCACCAAAATAAAGTGAATCAACCTTTTAGCCCATATAATGCATTTTCTCCTATACCAAAACTAACTACTTGTGTTATTAATCCTTTGCACTTAGCAATCCAACACCAAAGGACATTAGAACAACCTTATATGAAAACTAACTATTTTAATTCCTTAGATTGTGAGCCCTCATTTGAAATAAGTCATCCTATTTCCTTTGGAAAACAACGCATCAATCATCTCTTCTTATGCATGTGCAAACTCTTCCTAGTCTCCCTCGACCTCCTCAAGTCCTTCAACATGATGTCAAGATTCCAAGTTGGGAAAATGTCTATCATGAACTAGCTCAATACTTTGAGAAAGATGAAGTTGTTTCCTATCCTTAAGAAGAGAGTTCCAATCCTAAGATCATGAGTTGTAATGGACTAGTGGAATCATGGGGTAAGAAAGAAGAGGAGTATTCTTCAAGAGTGTGAAGTGGAAAATGAAGCTAGTCTTCCTCAAGTCCCTCCCACCCTTCCTCAGTAAAATTATTCTTTTCCATGTCAAACCTTTCATACTCCTCCTCATCATGATGACGCATATGATATCCAAAAAAGACTCGTCCAAGAGAATCTAGCCAAACAAATTGAAGAACTAGAGTCAAGAATGAGGTTGCTAAGTCAAGGTGTAATGGAAGGTTTAGACCAAATAGAATATCCCATGTCTAAACACACCCCATATACACCCCTTCAAGAGAGTTATCAAGCTACATCTGATGTGGATGAAGTGTTTTTCAAGTGGAAGGAAGAGAGTCAATTGATTTTAGCCCAAGGTTTACTTCCTCTTCTTCATGAGCTTCTCAAAGAACACCCCACTTCTCATTCCCAATCTTATTTTGAGCTCACTAGTGCTTGCCTCTTTTCATAGTCCATTCCTAAGTCCTCTCCTTCATCCCACATTCCATTTTCACTTCCTTCACTTTCCATTACCTTCCATAATCCAACTTTTATATTTTAAACTCATGAACCTATCCATTCACCCTTTAGTTCATTCCCTTCTAAAAATGATCCTATTTTGAGGGAGGCAAGTGAGCAAGAGAAAATGTATTTTTTGGCTGATTAAGAGGCTATTATGAGGGATGATGAGGATGAAATCATTATAGGTACTACCCATGAGCATCATGATGGTGATCATCATCATGAACATGAGGTGGAAGGCATTATCAAATATGAACAATGTAGTCAAATCTCATTTCAAGAGGTGGTTGTTCTAGGAGGTTTTCATGAGAATAAGGTTGATGAAGTGACTCTTGAAGGTGGCATGATTCAAGAAGAATATATAGGTCACACATACATGCAAATTTTCAAGTAATATGAAGATGAGATTGACAAACTTCACTTGTCAAAGTTAGATGGAGAATGTGAGCATGGTGAAATTTCTTTCCCTTTGTTTGATGAACCTTCCTATTGCTTTGATGAAGATAATGACAAGGTCCTGGGACTTGAGTTGAATGAGGTTCAAGATCATTTCGTTGAGTAGCTAAAGACTATTGTTTCTAAAAAAGAAGGAGAGGGATCACATTGGTTTGATAGATGCATGGAAGAAGGAGTTCTTGAGCAAGAAAATGATGAGTTTTGGGATGAGTTAGAATTTTTTATCTCAGTTTAAATATCATACCAGCCACCCTTCCTCAAGATAGTTATGATGAAGCAAGATACTAGTTTGACAAGCTTCTCAAAGTGATATAAAAAAATGAGTTGGTCCATGATGTATTTTAAGAGGGTCATGATCCAAATGAGCCCCATAATGATGATCTTATATCCATTGATCCATTTATGGACTACATCAACATGAATGACCAACAGGAAACATGTCTCAAGGAGCAATATGAGTACATGGATGTGAAAGACATGTTTGGACTTGATGTATTGGAATACATGTCAATCAAGATGGCAAACACGAAGGGTGAGTCACCAAGTTATCACTCTTACAAACTACTTGGTTATGATCATGAGGTTTCTTGCCATGAAGGAGACCTAAGGAGTTTCCCCTTTGATCTAAGAGGGGTAAAAATGTATCAAGTTAGATGTACATATCAGTTTGATTTTAGTTGTGTTGTGTTTTGCTTTCCCTAAGTGCTTAGTAGCACAATTGTGTCCTTGTCTTGTTTGTTGTTGGGTCTTTATTATGTGTTTTCTTTCCCTTTGTGTGTTTGAGATGGTAACTAGTTGTCTTGTTGATCAAGTTTTGAGTCATGGCCAATGTTTCCTTGTTTGAGTGTCCTTAGATTAATCCATGCCCAATGGATTAATTTGGATACTAGTCTGGGCAGTATAGCAGGGATACTACCCCTATGAGTCACCAATTTTTTGACCAAATTTTGGCCCTTCAGGCCAAAATTAGGCACCCATATTTTAAAATTTAGCCACCTAAGTCTATACATTTGGCTAGGTCTAGTATGCAAGTTTCATTCAGAAGAAGTGTTTTATATGAAGCCAGCAATAAATGTACAATTCCAATTCTTTCAAAAAGTTTGGTTTTGGTTTTTTCTTAAGCCTTTGCATAGTAAGTTTTTTGGGTCTTTTATTTTTTACTAAAGTGTTATTTTTTTTGGACTTTTTTGAAGGGTAGTTTATAGGTTCTGAAGGGTGCTTCTATAGGAAATAGTCCACTTCATTCTTTCTAAAGGATTTTTTTTTTGAAAAACTATCTTAGCAACTTTTTCGAAGGGCACTTCAAAAAAAAGTCATCTTCAACTTTTTCGAAGGGCACTTTAGTTTTTTCTAAAAGACATTTATAGGAAGGCCAAAAGGTACTTTACAAAAAGTTTGAAGGGCACTTCAACTTTCCTAAAGGGGCATTTCCAAAAATCCGAAAGGACACTTACAGAAAGTCTGAAAGATTGTTTTCACGGGAAGGTGGAGCAAAAAAAAGTTTTGAAAGGATACTTATCAAGCTAAAAGGGTCATTTGTAGGATTCTAAAAAGAGTCAATTCCTTATAGAGATGGCCCAGACACATTTTTCTAACAAGGCACTTTCAGAAAAGGCCTAAAAGATTGTTTGAAACAAATTATCTATGGAATTGTCTAAAGGAAAAGTCTGAGGAATGAATTCTTTTGGGAGAAGTCTGAGGGAGACACAAAGCTTGAAGAAAATACCTGAAGGATGATGTCCTAAAAAATTCAATTTAAAACTCTGAAAAATAGCCATTGGTTTCAAAAGGCTTGGTAGGAACCTGAAGGTGAATATAGAGGTAACAAATGGTAAAATGTCCTAAGCATTTGGTTCAATTATAACTGATTCATTTGATGCAATTGTAACTTATTCATTTGGTGACATGGCATAGCTCACCCACCTCTCTCCCACATGTAAATGTAACTGATTCTCTCATATAGACACATGTCCAAGTGACCCTTGGACTCCCTTTGCTTGACCTCCCTGCTAAAGGCTATATATATTCATTATTTTGGCTTATTTAGGAGCCTCCGTTGGTTATTGGGAAAACTTTGGCCAAATTTATACTTGAAAAACTCTTGAAGAAATAATACAAGTTATTTTTCCACTCACATGCTATACAATTGAGTATCGGTTCAAATTGTGTTGTTCTTGTTTAGTGAGAGGTTATCTTTCCTAACATGTCATCCTTAATTACCTACCAAATGTGCAAAAAGAGTATGGTTACAGGTCCTTGTTACTATTCTCTCTAAAGTGTATAGACATTTTAGAAGTGGTCTACTACTATATTCCTTCTTGGAATCATCTGTTTCTCCCCTAGATGTTGAGTGCCTTCTTGAATCTAATATGTGAAATATTGATGTGACAATGCACAAAGAGTTGTGAGTTTTGTGTGAGAGAAGCTTTGTTGGTATTTAAGTAGCGTATCTTTTCAGTCAAATAGGAGGAGCTAAATATTAGTGCATCACCATTTAGTTTCTTGGTTATTTTCCTTAACCATTTTCATACACAAATTATTAAGTTAAAGAGAGAAATTTAAAGGTGCATCAAGTGGATCTAGCCCCTTATCTAGAGATTCATCTCAGCAACTCAGCAAAATTATCACCCATAGTAAGAGAGATGTTTCCATTGTGCCACTTAGATGACAAGAGTTGAGAATCTCCTCAAGGGTGTGAATTCAAGTGTCAATAGGAACCTTTGCCTTCGACCTTCATCTAGGTATGGCTTGGTTGGGAGATTCTTCAATCAACGTTCCAGGTGTGGTACATGATCTCCCATGTAACCTTGAAAAATACTTACCAACATTTAGTCCAATTGGTATTGTAACTATTGAAGAGTACATTAAATCTTTTAAAGTTGTTTTAAGGTTGATAAATGTTATGCTTGAAGATGTAGCATGTAGATTTTTCCCCTTTACGTTTAAGGATGTTGCATATGAATGGTTTCTCAATTTACTTGACAATTATATTACTAGCTAGGATGGTTTCACTAATGTTTTTATAGACCAGTTTAGTAAAATTACTAGTCCATGTGTCATATACCACCAATTTACCACCATTAGGAGGGATGCAAGTGAGCCCATAAGGTAATTTAATGTTAGGTTCTATAAAATGTATAGTAAGACCATAGAATCTTATAAACTTGATGAGGTTTTAGCTCTAGAAATCTACAAGGATGTAGTAGATCCCATGACTTTTGTATTTCTAAAAAGGTTTCTTCTAGCTATAACTTCATTAGCTAGGGCTTATTATAAAGGAAAGATCATCAATGATCAAATGCAATCCCAGGGAAAAATGGCCTACTATATTCCAAATATCAACCCACATATGCCCATTCTAAACATCTTTCCCAACAACAATCAAAATATTCCATCCTTGAATCAAATCCAAAATATGAATCAATTGTCTTTGAGTCATGCTTCTAATAATCAAAATTTAAGATTCTTGAGTCATCCTGTTACTAATGGATTTAATGCAAATGATCAAATATCTTTAGTACTAACTACGGTACAAATAATAATTAGGTGCACAATTCTAAAACACCCAAGAATGAGAATGAGTCTATCTTGAAAATGGTCTAAAGTTAAGGATTGATTTCCTTCAGTTGTAAAAACAAGTAGACAATAATGGAGAAATATTTGGTATTAACTTCTCATTATAAAGGTTTAATAGGCCAAATAATAGGTTTTAGAATGATAGTTTCCATAATAACAAGGCTAATGAACCATCTTCTAGTAATACAACCATGTATATTAATCTTACTAACATTATTTTGCCTAATTATTGGAGAGTGCATTATACAACCAAGCATGGAAAGATTGAATGCATTGAGTTTTGAAAGGCTTTTGAATCTTTCTAATAATAATTAATTACATTTGAAGTGGTCCCTAAGAAGGATAGTGGTGTAGGCACCTTGGGATCCAAATCATCTAATCAAGTCAACATGGTGGAGACATTTGATTGCCCTTTTCAAGAGGAGAACAAACTTGATGATGTCCCTAAGGAAATCCAGGCCTTCCAAAAATTCTTGAAGAAGACTTATCCTTTGATGAATAGAGATCATAGGTAGCCCTTGACTACCTCAATGCTTCCAAAAAACATTGAAACTCCTCTAGACACTTCTTCAAGCACTAATCCAGAACCACCCAAAGGGAGTACCTTTAAACATAATGTTGATGTTCCTATTTATTCAAACAAGATTGGTTATAATATTACTAAATACATGAAGAAAATAAAAGCTAACATCACATTGCATGAATTAATGTAGCTCACAGAACAAAGGGACCTCTTGCTAGATTCATTGTCAAATAAATCCAACAAACCACCCAAGGCTGACAATGTTAATGTGACTGTGCACAAAGCTATGACAGAATCTCCTCCTTTCTTACTCACAATTAGGATGTTTGATAAGAATTTACATAATTTTTTATTAGATTCTAGTGCATCCACCAGTATCATGCTAGCAGGTATTTGCAAACAACTTATCTTGAAACCTGTTAAGTCTGATAGGGTTGTTACTCAATTAGACAAGTCTAGAGACAAGGTTATTGGGGAATTATTAAATGTCCATATGCAATTGGATTTTGAACCTAGAGTGTAGTAGTTTATTGATATCCAAGTTATTGATAATTTTTATGTTTAAGGGATCTTGTTAATTATCGAATGGACCAAAGCTCTAAATGGCTACATGTCCATGGATTGTTGACATTTATGGCTAGCTTGGAAGGGAGTTATAAACTAGATCATGGTTGAAAGAGAGCCGAGGATGAAGCACATGATCACTAAGTAAAATGATATGAATTAAAGGGTCAACATAATTGAATTAGACTTAATGTTTTTCACCCTAGAGACTGTAAAAGTATGTGATCCTAAAAGTACTCATGTTATGCATGGTCTGTGGAAGCTATATTTTGATGGTGCTAGGTGTAAGGCTAGATCTAGGGTTGGTATTGTCCTCACTGACACTATACGTAATAAATACCATGCTTCATATAGACTCTAATTCCCATGCACTAATAACCTTTTTGAATATGAGGCCCTTATCCTAGGTTTGTAATTTGATATAAAAAAAATCCAAAGAACTACTAGTCTATTATGATTCAAAACTAGTGGTCAACTAGGTGAGAAGCAAATATCAATACAAGCTCTCATACCTTAAGAGGTATAAGTTCAGGGTTTGGGATCTAATTGAGTCTTTTGATTCCTTTAGTATTGTTTCCTTTCTAAGAGATGAGATCCAAGTTGCTAATGAGTTTGCATCTATTGTAGCCAACCTCATGCTCAACCAAAACTCCCCCAACTTTAGTATTGAGTTATTTCCTTGTCCTTCAGTCCCTGATAATGTAAATCATTTTCAAGTCTTTAGTGATGATCAATAGATATTGGATTTTATGACTAATTTTAGATCATCTAAAGCTCACATCATTGATGAGAATGATTTAAATGCACTTAGAGAAGGTAGGTTTGATGGTAAAGTCCTTCAGTTGAATGAAAATAAAATTCGCAAAGGTGTGATTGCCTAAGAAAAGCTATTTGATCAAGACAATCTAGCCAAGGTTTCAAAAGTTCCCAAGGTAAATGGGAAGTACTACAATGTTGTTGATCTTGGACCCCAAGACCAACCCCAAATGGTAAACATTGGGAAAGCTTTCACTAACATTGACAACAAGAAGGCCAAAGAACTACTAACCCAATACAAGGATGTCATAGCTTAGTCTTGTGATCACTTAAGGATCTTTGATCCAAAACTCCTCACCCATACTATACCACTTAAATAAAGCTGTAAATCCTTTAGTCATAATCAAAGGCCTGTGATTCCTATCTTAGAACTAATGATCTTCAAAGAGGTCAAGAGATTATTAGATGCTAGAATTGTGTTTCCCATCAAGTATTCTACCTGGGTGGCTAATTTGGTACTAGTTAGAAAGAAGAATGGTGAGATTAGGCTATGTATAGACTTTAATAATTTGAACAAAGCATCTAAAAAGGATAACTATCCTCTTCCATCTCTTGACCAAGTGATACAAGTTTTTTTAGGATCAACCATGATGTCCTTTCTTGATGGATTTTTAGGATATAACCAAGTGTTGGTTGATAAGGAAGATAAGATGAAGACAACTTTCAAAACCAAGTGTGGCACCTTGGCATACAAGAGAATGCATTTTAAGACAATAAACGTAGGAGCTACTTTTCAAAGGGCCATGTACCATGCCTTCCAAGGTCTTATTGGTAAGTGCATCATTATATATATGGATGATCTAACTATTTTTTCTAAAAATAGGGAAGATCACTTTATACATTTACAACAAGTATTTGAGAGATGCAAAAGGTATGGAATCTCCCTAAACCTCAAGAAAAGCATCTTTTGTGTTACTGAGGGTAAATTTTTGGGTCATGTCATAACTAAAGATGAGATATCTATAGATCTTGAAAGGGTGGAAGCTATATCTAGGATAAAGCCTCCAAATACTAGGAAAGAGCTAAAATCATTATTTGGTAAGATAAACTTTGTAAGTAAGTTCATTTCTAGATTTACAGATATTGTTAAGCCATTGAATGACATGATAAATAAGGATGCCAAGGTCAATTGAATGAGGAATCCAGAAAGGCACTTAATGACATCAAAGAAGCAATTAGCTAGGCTCTAGTCCTGATAAGTCCTAACTTTTCAAAGGAATTATACCTCTATTCTTTTAAATATGACAATACTATGGTTGTTGTTTTAACTCAAAAAGTTGATGGGTGTGATCACCTAATAGATTTCATGAGTACTAACTTTAAGAATGTTGAATTGAATCATTCATTGATTGATAAACAAGCATATGCATTAGTTAAGGTAGTAAAGACATGTAGACACTATATCCTTAGAAATAAGGTGCATATTATTCTACCTGACCCTACCATAAAACTTATGCTAAGCTAGAATAAACTTAGAGAATATAAAGGTAAATAGATGTCAGTTTTGTAAGAGTATGACATAGAAATGAAAATGACAAAACTGGTAAGATGCTAAGGTCTGATCCAAATGATTGCTAATACCAGCCCTACACTAGGTATTATGCAAGTTGATTAGCAAAAAGTTTAAGCTAGTGAGTGGTATGACTCCATCATTCATTTACTAATTAATGGTACCTATCTTGCAAAACTGACAAGGGAGAAAAAGAGGGACTTAAGGTTAAAGGCATCCCATTATCTGATCAAAGATGGGGTCTTATACAAAAAGAACTTTGAAGGGGTCTACCTAAGATTTGTCTCAAAAGAAGAAGTTGCCCAAATCATGAGCACCTTCCATGAGAATTTTAGCCATGGGAATCCATCTAAGAAGACTACAACCCATAAGATCCTCAAAGCTGGCTACTATTGGCCAACTTTTTTAGATATGCTCACAAGAACATGAGGGAATGTCACTCCTACAAAATATTTATCACTAATGAGCCTAAGGCAGCAATACCTTTACAACCAGTCATGGTTGATAAACCATTTCCACAATGGGGGTTGGACTTTTTAGGGGTAATCAACCCCAATTCATCATAAGGTCACAAGTACATCCTAGCTACCATAGATTATTGCTCAAGGTGGACTAAATATGTAGCCACAAAACAATGCAAGATGAACGAAGTGATCAGTTTCATAGAAGATAACATTTGTATGAGATTTAGAACCCCAGTCTCTTTTGTGTGTGATAATGGGTCTACATTTGTATCCATTGAGATGACTAAATGGGCATACGATAATGGTATTTATCTCAAGTTTTCATCCAACCATTACCCCTAAGAAAATGGAGTGTTTAAGTCTACCAACAAAGAACTTAATGAAATCAATCAAGAAGTCTACTACAGACAAGCCCAGGATTTGGCATAAACTCTTCAAGTATGCACTATGGGTAGACAGGATAAGGATCAAGAAAACCTTAAAGGCATCACCTTTTCTATTGGTATATGGTCAAGAACCTATCTTTCCTATCATTCTTAAGTTGCCTACATATAAATTCGTGCAAGAGTATATGGAAGAAAGCCATGACCTTGAAAATTCAATATTATTAGACATTATTTAGATGGAAGATGAAAGGGAGAAAGCCTTTGCTGATTTTAGTAGACATCAGACCATAGTGAAAAGGTGGTTTGATAAAAGATCAAATATTAAGGTGTTCAGACAAGGGGACTTAGTTTTCCTTTGGGATAAATCATCTAAGCCTAAGGGTAAGCATGATAAATTCACACCTTTGTGGATTGATCCATATCAGATTGTAGACACATTGAGAAATAACACCTTCAAACTCAAATACTTACAAGTATCAAAGTTCACATTGCCTACCAATGGGTGGTACCTCAAGCATTACTTATCTATCACTCCTCCTGAGGTCTTTATGGAGTAACCTTGTAATATGGTTAGACTTAGTGTAGGTAGGCTAGTTAGTTTTTTTCATTTCTTTCCTTCCTATCCCTTATTTATACATAAGCATTTATATATATGTTTGTTTCTTTTTGTTTCTTACTTTTTTCCTTTTTGTTGTGTCTCTAATTTTGTTGTGTCTCTACTTTTGTTACCTTGTTCATTATTTCCAATAAGTCTTTTTGGACAACCTTGAGCTCAAATTTTATCTATTTTGCCTAAACCTTCAAGAATGTGGGTTTGGACCTTATACATATGTTGACCATGGTTCTGAAATATGAGCCTAATTTTGTGATTTGAAGAAACTAGTAAAGGCTAATTGAAGAGGCCAACTATCCCATGAGAACTTAAACATTGTCCTGACCTAAATTGGGTTCTAAGAAGAGTTTCACTTATAGGATGAAAGCTTAATCTATTGAGGCACAATCATGTTTGTACTTAACAAACATTCTTGCCTAGGACAATGGTTGTAGCCATAGGTGATTATATGAGGATAAAACACTTGAACAAATCCTTAAACGTGGATACCCTGGTTCCCAACCTTGATGAAAGCATAAAAGATCTAAAAATACAAAAAATAAGAATGCAATACAAAATCAAAATCTTTTCAAGCGTAAGTAATTTTGGTAATCTCTACCAGGGTTATGGATTTCTGGCTAGTAGTGGATCAAGGCCATGAGTGGATCCAAATGCTTCTCTATCAAGGTTATGGATGTTTAGTTGGTAGTAGAGTAATTCCCAAGCCTCACCTAAACTAGAAGCATGGTTCTTAATGAATATGTAAACATGCTCCAAGTCAGTGTTAATGATTAAAGCCATGAAACTTGGAAGTTGTCCCCTAAATCCTATGGAAAACAATAAGTGGAATCAAATCACACACACAACATGGCTATATCTTAATGTTTGATCAAAAAATTTCAAGTGCAAGGTTTGTTTTAACCATAAAGTGATCTAGATAATGGCATTGATCAAGTGGAGTGGAGGATTTAGTTATTTGTCTGAACTAGAGTCTCTAAGTTCTAACATATTGTTATGTTTCCCCTAGAAGTCACGATTTGTTGAGGTCAACATGCCCTCTTTTTCGAAAACTACAACCCTTGAGATATTTTAAAGCTTAACCCTAAAAGCATGGCCTATTTTTAACATTATTAGAATTTGAATATCATCCACTTTGATAAGATTGGCTTATCGAGTTATGTTTTGATTTGAGTTTGCCTAACCTTGCTAATAATTGGTCTTCATGTCTTAAAGATGCAAGTTTCATGGAGTCCTCACTCGTATATTCATGTTATAAAACCCTAGCATAAATCCCTAGTTCAAATTTGAATTTGGTATGATCAAATTGGTGGGAATATTTTAAACTTATTTTGGACTTAAGCCCCAATTCTTATATTAAGGCTTGATCATGTTTTTTAACACAACCAAACCTTAGCCTAAAAATTATGCCTTGGTCCCTTTTATTTTCTCCCTTGTGTTTCTTATATCTCTAATGTGGTCTAATGTTATGTTGGTAGGATCTTTTTTATTTTTTTAGCATGGTCCCTTTATCACCTACTTAGTCTAAAGTTTTAACACTTAGGCCCCGTTCATGTTTATTAACATGAATGAGACCTTAGCCTAAGTTTATTTTATCTTGGGTCCTAACTTAATTACCATGTACCTTGCAGGATCTAATGATCCACACTTCATCATGGCTTTTAATCGGATGACGTGAAAAAAACCTGACAAAACTAAGCACTTAGTCCTTTGGGCCAATCATGTTTGAGCACTCAGATCATGATCAATGGATCGTGCTTCATCATAGATAGAATATTGGATGGAGCGAAGCCAACATTAAAAATTCAAAGACCTAGGAGGCCACACAGAGTTACCATGTGGCACTCCCACATTCAAATTTTGAAATCAAAGGGTCCCACATATTAAATGAAACAAATGGTGTGCAATTGTTTAGATCATGATTAGATGACTCTCACTTCATCATGGTTTTTAATTAGACAAAGTGAATTAAGTATGAGATCTAGGGAAGTCTTATGGAGTTTCCATTTAGCACTCTTGCATTGGCATATAAGAATTTGATGAGATTAAATTTGACATTTTTAAGATTGGAATTTGATGTCCACAAGGACGTATTTAACATTTGCATGATCGTCAACTTTAAGCCCATCAAAATTAATAACTTCATGAACCTAAATTTGATATTCATATGGCCATCATTTGATATCCATAAGGATGTATTTGATGTCCATGAGGCCATCAAATTTAATCTAAGGGATTATTTTTCTTATGACTAGGATATACTACAAAATGATGTTAAAAATCTCATGAATTGCATTTCAGACTAATGGCAAACCTTGGAGGATGTTTAAACACTTGATATCTTTGAACTACAAATAATGAAATGATCTCATAATCTAAATATATGTTGAAATGAATTTAGTCTAAGTCTATATCCTAAGGTCCCCATTGCATTTGTTTGAATGCCATGAACCTTAGGCTAGAGACTTTTACTAAGTCTTATTTTAAAAGGGTCCTTGTGATGTAAACTTAGCCCAGATGCTTTAACCAAATATTTTATTGTGTTTATTAATATAATAAAGCCCTAGGTCAAAGTCTAGAATTTGGTCCTTATATTACTTTGACCCCTTTGGGCATGTTCTAAAACCTTAAAATAAGTATTTTAGCCCAAAGTATGCATTTTATTTATTATATACAATGTAAACCTTGGCTTAGAATATTTAAACATGGTCCACTTTTTGCATAAATCTTGAAAAACTTAAGCATAAACACCTTAGCCTAAAGTTTATTTCATGTTTAATAAACATAAAATGAACCTTAGACTAAGGTATTTATACCTAAGTCCCCACCTAAATAATGATGCTAATAAAATCTCATGCATCTTGCAAGATCTGATGGCTTACACTTCATCACAAAGGATGATTCAATAATGCAAAATCACTTATGACTTTTCAATAGAGCTACAAGAGCCTATGGGCTCAACATGTGGTAGACATGCATTCAATATGCAACTAACATATGTGCCAAAGCTCAAAAAGCTTGTGGAGGTGCTGAGTGGCACAACCATGGGGTCAGTACTATTGATGACAAAAATTGCGCTTGATCTTAATCAATCAACAATGGGAAGTTTCAAGCTGTGGGATAATGCGGCTTGAAACAACCTCCAGATTTTAGAGAAAATTGTCTCTTCTTTTGTATCAAGTGTTTGGGGAAAAGAGATAGGAAATTAAATAGAAACACAAGTGCAGGAAATGAAACCTAACTATGGTGATGTGCCTGAGTGTAATCCTAGTCCTAACCTGAGCGCAGTGATACTATATGTAGGATTCAATTACATTTAAGATCAGATAAGTGCATGATCAATGTAAAAGATTGAAACAATAGAAATAGAGGCTCATAACAAGGACTTCTTTTGCTGAGATACAGAAAATGTCAACGAAGGCATAGTGTTCAATCTTCTTAACAGAATCTTTCAATCACATAAGAGGCACAGAAATCACGTACAGTTATGTAGAAATTCTGACTCAAGAAAATGAGACAAAAGAAAATGACATTCTTAATCACAACTCCAGAGAATCTACAGTATAAGCTACATTTGCAAATGACACAGATAACATCAACCCAGGCATAGAGTTCAATCTTCTTAATTCATTTAGCCACATAAGAGGCACAAAAACATGCACAGTTACATTAACTTTACAACTTAAGGAAATGAGACAAAAGCAAATGATATTACTAGTCAAAATTCTAGAAAGTCTAAAACTATAGAATGTTCCCCCCCATTATATATATATATATATGTATGTATGTATGTATGTATGTATGTATGTATGTATGTATGTATGTATATATGTATGTATGTATGTATGTATTAGCACTTACTAGAATGAATCAGATGCATCAAAGGGAGCTAACCCTTACCTAGAGACTCTCCCCTCCAGCTTCATCGGTCCCATAGGCAAGAGGGGAGTTTCCATTGTTGCGTGTGGAAGGCAGGAGCTTGGCCTCCTACCTCAGGTGTAATCCACTGCGTCAACAGTTTTTGGCATGCCTGGTGGGACCAACTAGGACAAGTTGTGTCCAAAGAGTTGAAGAATTTTTGGTATGTTCTTCAATCGACCAGCATTTAGAGGCTTTGCATCAAACACCAATGGTGACTCTGAGTTGAATCTACTAGTTAAGTAGCCTGGTGCCATCATAAATCTTACTTTTATATGTATAATTCTTTTGCACAGAATCATGGACCTTGTATTCCTTCATATGACTATGATCAGGCTCTAGATATTTATACAATCCCCTCAAGCAGCTCTCCTAGTTGCCCTGCAATGATAAGGGATGTGGCGCTAGAGTTTGAGAGGCAGATAATGGAGATTAATAGACTAGAGGAGCAGTATGGTTATCAGCAGGAGCTGATGTATAAAGAGGAGTGTTTGTCTAGGCAAGCTCAGGCCCCGCAATCCATGGAGGAGGAGGTAGCAAAATGGAGAAATCCATTTATTCAAGGTAGTCAGCCTTGTGTGCCCCCTCTTATTCTGAAGAAAGCCCCTTCTATTACACAAAATCCTTTTTATCAGATAAAACTCACCCACTCCAGCTCATCTAATGCATCTGCTCTAAATCCCATGCGCCTAGCTTTCTAACATCAAAGGGCATCAGAGCAACCCCCCATGGAGATCAATCTTCCCAATTCTCTATATTGTGAATCTTTCACTGGGGGGAATCCCATGAACCAATATGTCCCTCTTCTAGAGACTCTTTCGGTGCATCAACAGTCTCTTCCTAGCATTCCTCAACCTCCCTAAGTTTTTCAACATGATGTGCAGATTCCAAGTTGGAGGAAGGAATGCCAGGAACCAGCCTAGAGCTTTGAAGAGGATGATGTTGGTGACCTCCAAGAAAGACTCTTTCAGGATAATCTAGCCAAGAAAATTGAAGATTTAGAGGCTAGGATGAGACTGCTTCTTGAAAGAGAGATAGAGCTTCCAGACCTTGCGGAGGAGCCCTAGGACCTTGGACAAAACAAAGTTGTTGCTTGTTCACAAGAGCAAAATTCCAATTATGAGATCCTGAACTAGGGGAAAATAGTGGATTCATGGGGTAGGAAGGAGGAGAAGCAAGGTTTTTCTCAAAACCTTGAAGAAGCTGAAGCTGCTCCTACTCATGATAATGCTGACGACCTCCTGGAAAAGCTCTTCTAAGAAGATCTGGCTAGGAGAATTGCAGAGTTGGAATCCAAAGAAAAATTCCTCAGCCAATGTGTGATGGATGGCTCAGACCAAATAACACATTCCATGTCTGAACACACCCCATCTACACACTTCCAAGAGAGATATCATGCTACACCTAATATAGATGAAGTACTGACTAAGTGGAAAGAGGAGAATCATTCGATTCTAGCTCAAGGACTGCCTCCTCTTCCACATGCTTATCCCACTTCACCCCTTCTCAAGGAAGAACCTATTCTGTAGGAGGTGAGTGAGGAGCAAAAGTTCCAAGCTACAGTTTCCCAAGGGGCTATCATGAGCGACAACGAAGAAGAAATCATCATTGTGCTTCTTGTGAAGACACCATCGGCAATGGAGAAGATGTAGGTCTTGCATATATGTAGATGTTTTAGCAATATGAGGAGGAATAAAAGCATGGTGAGCTCTCTTCCCCCTTGTTCGATGAACTTCCTTGTTGTTTTGCTGATGAGGATGACTACGTTGAGGAGCCTGAGTTGGAGGAAGATTAGGAGAATATCTTTGAAAATCTAGAGACCCTGATCTTTGAGGAGGAAAAGGAGAGGTCTGTCTTCTTGGAAGAAGGCCTTGAAGAAGAAAGCTTTGAACAAAGAAGAGATGTTCTATGGGATGAGCAGTCATTTTGTGAGTCCATTTTAGACATCACCACCATCCCCCTTCTTTAAGAAGGCCAAAAGGAAGCAGAGGACGAGTCTGACAGGATCTTTAACAAGGTAGAAGGAAACAAGTTAGACCATGATGCATTGCAGAGGGAATGTGCATATCAAAGGGCTTATGGCGATGAGCCAACTACCACATATTTCTTGGTGAAGAGCACCAACATGAAAGACCAGCATTCAACAAGCCTCTAGGGACAAGAATAATACATGTATGTTGGAGGCATGTTTGAATCTAATCCACTTGGATACCAGCCAACTCAGGTGACAGGCAAAAGGAGTAGGTCACCAAATCTCCTTTTCATTCAGCTACTTGCTTGTCACCATAAGTCTTCTTGCCAGGAAGGGGACTTAAGAAATTTTCCCTTTGATCTAGGAGGGAGGTAAATATTCCTGGTTGGTTGTATATAGTAGTTTGCTTTTAGTTTCTTTTCCTACTATCCCTAAGTGCAGTTGCATAGGTAATGTTTTTAGCCTTGTGTGTTTCCCTTTGCGTATGGGGTAAAAGGCTCTATGTTTGAATCTTGGATTTTTTTGGGGGCTGTTATTAACTTTGTTCAAGATACATCTGACTTCATGCCCAATGGACTGCAAGGCAACTGGTCTTTAAGCATAGCAGGCATGCTTCCCCTGGGAGTCACCAATTTGTTGACCATTTTTTGCCCAATAGGCAAAAATCAGTCACCTTCTGCCCCTGGTATGCTAGGCCATTTTCATTTTTTGATTTTGCATGAATCTAGTGATTTCTATAGACTCTACAGGTTCTGGCGATTTCTACAGACTTAGTAGGTTAGTCCTTTGGCACATGAAGGATCAGTTCAGAGAGTTTCAAGTTTTACAAGGCTTCTTCGAGCTCTAGTCTGAAGGAAATCACAAAAAAATTGGCGTCTTTGAACCTTTGAACCAGTTCAAGGCCTTGGTTCAATGTTTAAAGTTCATCGATGTTTGGTTCAACCTTGGTTCAACGCTTTAGTTCAGTTTAGCAGTTCAACAGCCTTTCGTTCAATGTAGGAGTTCATCGCTCGGATCATTCAGCTTTGGTTCAAGCGGCTCAGTGCGCTTCATTGAACCATTAAACCGGTTTAATGGATTGGTTCAATCATTTGGTTCAACACTTTGGTTCAATGGATGATTCAACAAAAGGACCCAATGACTTTTGTCGAGGACGGTGACGTCCCAAAAGTTATCAAATTTAAGCAAGCAAACTAGCTGTTGGGTGATGGTTGCGTGAACATCAAATTTAACATAGTGAAATATCCATTTGTTTTTGGAATTATTTAAGCGTCAAGCATAAAAAAGGCCCAAGGAATGCAGTGACCCACCCAGAGATAGCCTTGAGGGCTGAAGGAGCCAGAGGAGACAAGGCAGGGAAAAGACAAAAGTGCCAAGTGTAGGAGCAGGTAGATTGTCCAAGTGGTGAAGGGAAGAGTCGATTCAAGAAATTACTCTAGCAGGTGATACAGTGCCTATGAATTGACCATTGGGAGGCATAAATAGCTAGCAGTGCAACTGGTTTTCTTCATTTCACATTTATGAGTAGACAAATCACGTAATCACCTTGAAGAAGCGGCCTTACAAGCAGACAAAAGGGTGCAGCTCATTGATGTTTTGAGTGGCTTGCTCTTCCCAATGCTCACAAGGCACATGGGTCACTTGTAAAAAGGGCACCAAAAGGCCTCCTTTCTTCTTCTATATATTGGAGACTTGTCATTTTTGTAATCATCTTCCACATTTGTAAGGCGTAGCCCTAGCAAAATTTCACCTGAATCAATAAACGCATTTTTTACCTCTATCTTCAATAGATATTTATGTGTATGTCTCGAGTGTTAGTTTGTGTTTAGTCATTGTTTCTTGATGCTTTCACAGGTCCAACACCAACATATCTTTTGTCTACAAGGTGCCATTTCTGTAGCTGACAAGGAGAGCTGTATTTAGAAGTGCAAAAATAGAAGAAATTACTATACAGTGTGCATTTCACAGCACCTTTGGTGAATCTCTATTTTCTGTATTTTCCATTAAAGCCTCCTTGCCAAGTTTCTCGCAGCCTGGTCCTTCTGCCAAGTCTGAAGTGTATGTATGTGTTTGTCTGATTTAAGTGTGAATGTGAGAAGGTCAATTTATTTTTGGTGCATCACCTCCTTAGAGTAGATTTGTTTTCCTGCAATCTTTCTCCCTTTTCATCCCCCCCATTATATATATGTGTATGTGTGTGTGTGTGTGTGTGTGTATTAGAACTTACTAGAACGAATCAAATGCATCAAAGGGAGCTAGCCCTTACCTAGAGACTCTCCCCTCTAGCTTCACCGGTCCCACAGGTGAGAGGGGAGTTTCCATTGTTGCATGTGGAAGGCAGGAGCTTGGCCTCCTGCCTCGGGTGTAATCCACTACGTCAACAATAACTAAAAGGAACCAATGACAAGCGAGAGCCTAGATCATAATCAATGACCCATGCTGACCCATAGATCTTGATCCAATGGTATGAATCCAAAGGGTAGATTTAAAAAAATAATGGCTAGTGCTTAGAGGCATTTATGAAAAATGTTGTAAAAAGTGCCAGATAGACACCAAATCAACACCATGCAAGTACAAAGTGATAAAATATAAGATCTTATGTGCTCAAAATGAAAATGTATAAAGGTGAAGGTTAAAATCAAATTTGAAGCATGCATAATCCTAGGTCTAAATAAGCTACCACCATTAAATCTTCAAAGCCCTAAAACTTGTATAAAAGGCCTCAAGTGAAATCATATTGATTACAGTAAATTTAAAAGAAGTTTAACTGTGATTTGAGCATGAAAAATCTAAACTATAGGCCATTCAAAACTATGGAATCCATGGTAGCTTGGATGCACCAATTGAGGGTTGAGACATAATTGTATCTATCTACAGTTAGTAAGGGAAGGGTTTCCAAAGACACCAACCTAGACATTATGGCCTTGAACACTGGCAACAAGAATTGTTCTAAGATCTTCTAGGCCATTGAGGAGATGCAAGCCATTACCAAGGAAGAACAAAGGATTGCCACAATCAACAAGAGGTATTTTGACCTAGTTGCATTTTAAATGGCCAGTCAACATCTGCTACCACCAAACCAGAGGTAATCTATTGCATTAACATCATTACTCTCATTTTTATTGATTTTAGAACTAAAAATGAATATATCATTCATGAGGGGAGCTCTAGCAGATTTTCATGCATTTATCCACTAGCCTTTGAGAGGTATTACAAACTTTTAAAACCCTATATGGACCTACCCACCATTAATTAATGGACTTGCAAGAATGATCTTGACATCATCCTTAGGCCATGGTTGTTCTAAGGGAACCATGTGATCTGAGACCCTACTGGAAACATCCTAGTTTCCCAATATAGAGAGGTAATTATGGTAATTATAACCCTATTGAAAACAATATCTAGGTCCCCTTCAACCACTATTGTTAATAACAGTTGGGTATCCTATGTCTACTTCATAGTATAAAAAGGGCTCACTCCCCCAATTAGAGATATGATCAGCATCCACTTAGGGAAATAATTCATAGCCATAAAAAGAAGACCAACACCCAATTTTTCATGATGTCCTATCTGTTGGATGCCTTATTAGCCTCCACCCAGATCCCTCATATCAAGAATTGGTCATCTGAGGGTAGATTCATAATTTCACACCATTATTCAAAGCTACGTATATTCAAATATAGACACCACATGTAGTTCATTTGGAATTATGTCTATACTACTTTAGTAGAAGCCATCATATGCCCAAGGTAATCCCTCTAATCAAGAAATATGTGGAGATAATTGGAGGTATCTAGTTGTATTTAGATTGTACTATGATTAGAATTAAAGAGATTCTAACTCAACCTTACAAGTTGATTGTCTATGTTCCCAAAAAATTATCAGAGTAAGAAATTGCATGTCAACTTCTTCATGGTGTTGATGGAGTATGCAAGGATAAAAGGAAAGGCCTTCTTCATCCCTTCCCTTTAATAATTGGTATAACTATTTTATAATACTAGAAACATGTGGACACCATTACTAGGCATAGAGATTCTTTTGGTTTTTAGTTGGATGACCTAAGGCATTGGGATCCTTATGACATGGTAGGCGAGCATTTGAAGAGCAAAAAGCTACCCAAGTTAGTTTACATGCATCAACCTGGTCCTTATGATCCTTTACACATCAGGGCCAATAATTTTGAAGAATTATTGGATAGATTCAAGAAACATAATGTTAGATTTGAACATAGATTGACTGTTAATGAAAAACTACTAGGGTACATATGGAAAATGGCACCTATGTAATGCCATTTTCTTCCTAGACCTTCTAGGCCACCTCAAGAGCAACCACAAGTGCAAGGGAAATAACCTAGTAAAGATAAGTTAGAGAAGAGACCTAATGGGGGATCCTCATCCTCAACCCTGCCTCAAAGACCACAGTCTCTAGTGGAATACTTGGATATGATTGCCTTAGAGCCAAATGAAACAATGGAAGATGCCCTCAAGGTCATTGTTGAAGCATATATATATGAAGAGGAGGAGGAGAAAGCTCAAGAACCCCAAGCTTAAATTGAAGAGGTTGAGAAAGATAAATGAAATGAGGTTGCTTTTTATTTAGTTCCAATAGCACCCCCACAAAAAAGAAAAGCAGAATTGGCAATTGTCCCGATTGGACAAAAGAGGCTAATATTGGTTTTCACTCACCCTACAAGTGAAATCAACTTATTCAATGAGGAATACCCTATTTGTGGACCAATCATCCTTGATTGGTTCATCTATGTAAAAGTGCAAAAGATCCCCTCTTATTCCCACTCATGGGTCTTGACCCAAGTTGTCAATATTGATGTACGTGATGATATGAAGCCATGGATAAGGGTTTTAATTAAGAAAGAAGAAGAAAGGATAATAGTGGCCACTACAGGGATAGATAAAAATTAGATGGATGCTTCAGGAGCATCAAGTAGTACCCAAATGGAGGTTCTTAAACCTCCAAAGTTCACTAAATTAGCTACAACTATATAATTGAATCTAGAGATAGCTGGATTAGAAAAAGCGACAACCAGAAAAGCCATGGTGGGGACTTAAGATTTAATATTCCAAAGGGTTGATCCATTTTTAGGCTTAACTCTAGTTGAGGGACAACAACCTAGTGAATTCCCCATCCATGAACAGGACATTGAAAGCTTAGCTTAGGCTCATACAACTCAAGTTAGAGCTGGCATCAGGGGGATAAAACAAAGGATACATAACTTGGAAAGGGAAAAGGAGAATTTAAAGACCTAGGATATATTATTAGTTCCTAATTCCATAATAAATATGTTTAAAACACCCTTTTTCAATATGTTTGACTCATTAAAATCAATGAAGATAAGATAGGATGTATTGAGCCAACAGAATGAGGTAGCCAAGGGATTGATGATAGAATGGTAGGATGCAGAGGCTAAAATAAGATATCTCATCAATATATTGATTAAGAATAGAATTCCTAAGTTCAAAACCACTATCCTATTCCACTTAAATTTTATATTAGGGGTAGTGGTGGATAAGATCTAGAGCTTAAGTACTTGGTCAAAAGGCTTAGATAGACTCCTAAGGGATGATGATGAGTTGATTACCAGGATTAAGCAACTCCTTGGCACCATGTTGGTTAATCCTACAAATTTTACAGCCTTAGGCATTATTTATGATGAGGAATATAAGCATAGATTCACTCTGGTGATGTAAGAAATAAGGGGCAAAATCCAAGGTCAATCAGGTAGTCACAACAGTAGAATTTTAGGCATGATCTTCACTTTTGAAGAAAAGATTGTAGAAGCCCAGAGTATTAAGGAAGCTATGGAAAGGGATAATAGGGACTTTGAGGACTTAGCTAATCAATAATATCTTTGTCTCCTAAATCTAGTTGTGGATTTAGATCTTGTCTAAGAACAACATCAAAGAGCTATGGAGATTATGCAAGAGCAATAGGGGAACCCTTCGGTAATGGGTCCACCAATTAATTATTTTTCTTTTTTTGTAAAAACATTGTAATATTTGAAATAGGAATATTCTTTTGTAAATCCATATGCTAGTCTGTTAGCATATTTTCCTCTAGGTTAGTCTATTTTGAAAAAGCAAGTGCATTCTAGAACTTTCTATAAAAAGACAATTGTCCTTATCTTTTGTACATTTGTATCTTGTAACTGATTGGTATACTACCTTGTCTTTCTATAAAAGGTAGTACTACCATCTTGTAAAGAGATAATTTTGAGCAAAATTTGTATACTTTGAGTACTTAATACAATCAAAGAATTTTGAAAGGATTGTCTAAATTTGTTTGTATCAATTGCTACATGTTTTTCTCTCAAATGCTAGTCTTAAATCTTAAATTTGAATAGTTTCTATAAATTCTAAGTTGCATCTTTGATTACAGGGTTGTTAATTTCTACTTATGTTATATTAGTTCAAGGATCTCAAATTTTCTTCATTTAATTTATTCTATACTTAGAAGTGCTAATGTTATTTGAGTGTGGTAGCAAATCTTTAAAGTAAATATAGTTTTTACTTGTAATTCTTTATATCATCCTTTAAGGTTTGCTTGGTGTGTAGTGAAATTTGAGCTTATGTTATTTTGCACTATATACTAGTTAAAAGTATACTCAATAGAAATTGGAACTTTTTCATAATGTTTGAGGCTAAGATCAATAATCACTTATTCTCTTTCCACCTTACCCTTCACTTTTGCTTCTTTTTTAACCAGATCACTTCAGTTTAGACTTCATTGTCAATATCCATTTAGATTAGTCTATAGTTTAAGTTTTGATAATAATTCACTAGTATTAGCATAAGATACTTACACTTTGAAAATATTTGGTCCCTGATGGCTCACAACCATCAATTAATATAATTTTTTTGGAATAAGTTAAACATTGCTCTACCTCTATTTCACCACAAGAAACTTAAGTTGCCAAAACTCCCTGCTCATGCTCTGAATTCTTAGAATTCTAAAATGAGAAGTGTTCTTTGAACACTAATGACACATGCGATACATTCAAAGGCATCAACAAGTCCTATTGGCACTAGAAGGAGGGCCTCTTTGTGAATAGATTGAATCTTTGTTAATCTTAGTGTTTTTATCTAATATTGATGTTATCTTTGCACTTTTGTGTAATTCTTTGCTTAGAAGTGTAAATATCACTGATCTTTGTGGTCCTTGACATATCTTTATGCTTAATTTAGACAAAGATCTTGGTTCTTTAAAGTTTGATACTTGATTTTGGTAAAGATAGCTTAAGATTTGAAGATCCATAGTATTTGAGGTTAGAATGGCCTATTTTGATCAAAGGTTGATAAATATTTCATGAATTTTGGTTTACTTGAGCTTAAAAGTGTAAATATTAATCATATTTGTATAATTGGACACATCGTTGAGCTAGCTTAGTCAAAGGTTGACATCTTTTACAGTTATTTATATAATCTTTGCAAAATGAGCTTAATGTGCAGGTTTAATCCTTGTTCTTTATAAAGATTAACTTGACACATCGTATTTTAAATAGGATCTTCAATCTTCAAACTAGAATTGCCAAGGATCTGAACAAGATCACATTCATCTTTGAGAGAACCTTTAATTGAGCTTGAGGTCCATAGAAGAACCAAGCAAGATAAAGGTAGGCATAGATGTTCCAAATATTTTCCAACCTCACCACTTCAAGGAACCTTTGCCTTTAACCTTCATCCAAGTATGGCTTGGTTGGGAGATTATTCAATCAATGTGTCAGGTGTGGTACATGATCTCCCACATAACCCTAAAAAATACTTGCCAACATTCACTCCAACTGGTATTGTAACTGTTAAAGAACACATTAAATCTTTTAAAGTTGTTTTAAGGTTGTTAAATGTTATGCATGAAGATGTAACATGTAGATTTTTCCCTTTTACTTTTAAGTATATTGTATACAAATGGTTTTTCAATTTTCCTAACAATTATATTACTAGCTGGGATGGTTTCACTAATGTTTTTATAGACCAGTTTTTTAAAATTGTTAGTCCATGTGTCATATACCACCAATTTACCACCATTAGGATGGACACAAGCAAGCCCATAAGGTCCTTTAGTGCCAGGTTCCAAAAAATGTATAGTAGGACCATAGAGCCTTATAAACCTGATGAGGTTTTAGCTCTAAAAATCTACAAGGATATATTGGATCCCATGACTTCTGTATTTTTGAAAAGGTCTCTTTTAGCTATAACTTCATTAGCTAGGGATTATTCTGAAGTAGTGATCATCAATGATCAAATGCATCCCCAGGGATAAATAGCCTACTCTATTCCAAATATCAACCCACATATGCCCATTATGAACATCTTTCCCAATAGCAATCAGAACATTCCATCCTTGAATCAATTCTCAAATATGAATCAATTGCCTTTGAGTCATGTTGTTCCTAATCTAACTTCAGGATTCTTGAGTCATCCTAATGCTAATGGATTCAATTCAAATGATCAAATACATTTAATACCAACTTTAGGTACCAATAATAATCAAGTACACAATTCTAAAACCCCTAAGAATGAGAATGAGTCTATCTTAAAATTTGTCCAAGAGTTAAGCACTGATTTCTATTAGTTTTAGAAACAAGTAGGTAATACTGGAGAAAGCTCTAGTAGGAAATTCTCATTAAAAATTTTTAATAGGCCAAAGAGTGGGTTTCCTAATGATAGTTTCCACAATAACAAGGCTTATGAAACATCTTCTAGCAATAAAACCATGGATATTAATCTTACTGACATTACTTTGCCTCGTTATTATAGAGTGCATTATACATCCAAGCATGTTGAGATTGACTACATTAAGTTTTTAAAGGCTTTTGAAGATTTATAAAAAGAATTAGACACATTTGAAGGGGTCCCTAACAAGGATAGTGGTGCATGTACCTTGGGATCCAAATCATTTGATCAAGTCAACATGGTGGAGACATTTGATTTCCCTTTTTAAGAGGAAAATAAACCTAATGATGTCCCTTAGGAAATCTAGGCCTTTCAAAAATTCTTGAAGAATACTTATCCTTTGAATAATAGAGATCAGAGGCATCCCTTGACTACCTCAATTCCTCCAAATAACTTTGGAACTCCTCTGGACACTTTTTCAAGCAATGATCTAGAACCACCCAAAGGGAGTACCTCTAAACATAATGTTGATGTTCCTAGTTCTTCAAACAAGATTGGTTATGATATTTTTGAAGACATGAAAAAGATAAAAGCTAACATCACATTTCATGAATTAACATAAATCATAGAACAAAGGGACCTCTTACTGGATTCATTATCAAAGAAATCCAATAAACCAACCAAGATTGATAATGCTAGTGTGACTATGCACAAAGCTAAGGTAGAATCTCCTCCTTTCTTGCTCATAGTCAAGATGTTTGGTAAGAGTTTTCATAATTTTTTATTATATTCTAGTGCATCCATCAATATTATGCTAGTAGGTATTTTTAAATAACTTGGCTTCACACCCATTAAGTCTGATAGGGTTGTTACTCAATTAGACAAGTCTAGAGTCAAGGTGATTGGGGAATTATTAAATATTCATATGCAATTGGCTTATGAGACTAGAGTGAAGTAGTTTATTGACATCCAAGTTATTGATATTCTTGATGTTTATGGGATTTTGTTAATTAGGGAATAGACCAAAGCTCTGAATGGCTACATGTCCATGGATTGTTCACATTTATGGTTGCATTGGAAGGGAGTTCCAAAGTAGATCAGGGTTGAAAGAGAGCCAAGGATGAAGCACATGATCACTGAGTATAATGTTGTGAATGAAAGGGTGAACATAATTGACTCAGAATCAGGGATGTTCACCCTAGAGACTACAAAGGTATGTGATCCTAAGAGTACTCATGTTATGCTTGCGCTATGGAAGCTACATTTTGATGGTATTAGGTGTAAGGTTGGATCTAGAGTTGTTATTTTCCTCACTGACCCTATAGGTAAAAAATACCATGCTTCTTATAGAATCCAATTCCCATGCACTAATAACCTTATTGAATATAAGGTCATTATCTTAGGTTTGCAATTTACTATAAAAAATAAAGTCAAAGAACTACTAGTCTATGGTGATTCTGAGCTAGTGGTCAACCAAGTGAGAAGCAAATATCAATGAAAGATATCATACCTTAAGAGGTATAAGTTTAGGGTCTAGGATATAATTTATTCTTTTGATGCATTTAGTATTATTTCCATTCCAATAAATGAGAACCAAGTTGCTAATGAGTTGTTGCAGCCAACCTCATACCCAACCAAGACTCCCCCAACTTCAGCATTGAGTTGATACCTTGTCTTTCAATCCCTGATAATGTGAATCATTTTCAAGTCTTCAGTGAAGATCAATAGATATTTGATTTCATGACTAATTCTAAAGAATTTGAGGCTCACATCATTGATGAGACTGGTGAAAATGCACATAGAAAAGACAGGTTTGATGGTAAAGTCATTCAACTAAATGACAATAAATTTACCAAAGGCATGATTGCTTTAGTGAGGCTATTTAATCAAGACAAGTTGGCTAAGGTTTCAAAAGTTCTTAATGTAAATGGGAAGGAATACAATTTTATTGATCTTGGACCCTAAGATCAACCCCAACTGGTGAACATTGGGAAAGCTTGCACTAACATTCAGAATAAGAAGGCCAAAATACTACTAAATAGGTACAATGTTGTCATAGCTTGGTCTTATGATGACTTAAATATCTTTAATCCAAGATTCATCACCCATACTATACCACTTAAAGAAATTTATAGACCCTTTAGGCAAAAGCAAAGGCTTATGAACCCTATCTTAGAACCATAGATCTTCAAAGAGTTCAAGAGATTACTAGATGCTAGAATTGTGTTTCCCATTAGGCAATCTACCTGGGTGGTTAATTTGGTACCAGTCAGAAAGAAGAATGGTGAGATTAAGCTATGCATAGATTTTAGTAATTTGAACAAATCATCTAAAAAAGATAACTATCCTTTTCCCTCTCTTGATCAGGTGATAAAATTTATTTTAGGATCAACTATGATGTCTTTTATTTATGGATTTTTAGGATATAACCAGGTGTTGGTTGACAAAGAAGATAAGATGAAAATAGCTTTCACAACCAAGTGGGGAACCTTTGCATACAAGATAATGCCTTTTATGATAATAAATGCAGGAGATACTTTTCAAAGGGCCATGGACCATGCCTTCCAAGGTCATATTGGTAAGTGCATCAATATATATATGGTTGATCTAATGATTTTTTCTAAAAATAGGGAAGATAAATTTATGCATTTACAACAAGTATTTGAGAGATGCAAAAGGTATGGAATCTCCCTAAACCCCAAGATAAGAATCTTTTGTGTTGCTGAGGGAAAAATTTTAGGTTATGTCATATCTAAAGATGGGATCTCCATAGATCCTGAAAGGGTGGAAGCTATATCTAGGATAGAGCCTTCAAATAGTAGTAAAAAGATAAAATCATTCTTTGGTAAGATAAACTTTTTAATGAAGTTCATTTATGGATTTGCATAGATTTTCAAGTCATTGAATGACATGTTAAAAAAGGATGCCAAGGTCACTTGGAATGAGGAATATAGAAAGGCATTCAATGACGTCAAAGAAGTTATCAGCCAAGCTCCAGTCCTGATAAGTCCTCATTTTTCAAAGGACTTCTACCTCTATTCTTTTGCATCTAACCATAATATGTCTATAGTTTTAACTCAGAGAGTTAATGGGTGTGATCACCCAATAGCTTTCATGAGTACTAAATTTAATAATGTTGAATTAAACTATTCATTGATTGATAAATAAGCATATGCATTAGTTAAGGCAGTGAATAAATTTAGTCACTATATCCTTAGAAATAAGGTGCATACTATTCTACCTCACCCTACCACAAAAATTATGCTGAGCCAGAATGAAATCAATGAATGTATAGGTAAATGGATGTCAGTTTTGTAAGAGTATGACATAGAAATGAAAACAACAAAATTGGTAAGGTACTAAAGTCTGATCCAAATGATTGATAATACCTACCCTAATCTAAGTATTATGCAAGTTGATCAACAAAAATTTCAAGTTAGTGAGTGGTATGACTCCATCATTCATTTACTAATTAATGGTATTATCATATAGGACTAATAAGGGAGCAAAAGAGGATCTTAAGGCTCAAGGCATCCCATTATCTGATCAAAGATGGGGTCTTATACATAAAGAAGTTTGAAGGGGTCTACCTGAGATGTGTCTCAAAAAAAAAGTTGCCCAAATAATGAGCACCTTCTATGAGAAGTTAGGTCATGGGCATCCATCTGGGAAGACTATAGTCCCTAAGATCCTTAAAATTGGCTACTATTGGCCAACTATTTTTAAAGATGCTCACAAGCACATGAGGGAATGTCACTCTTGCCAAATCTTTATCACCAAAGAGCATAAGGTAGAAATGCCTTTACAACCAATTATGGTTGATAAACCATTTGCATAATGGGGGTTGGACTTTGTAGGGGTAATTAACCCTAATTCATTATAAGGTCACAAGTACGTTCTAACTACCATAGATTATTACACAAGGTGGACTAAAGTTGTAGCCACCAAATAATGTAGGATGGAGGAAGTGATCAATTTCTTAGAGGAGAACATTTATACTAGATTTGGAACCCTAGTCTCTTTGGTGCGTGATAATGGGTCTGCATTTGTATCTATTGAGATGGCTGAATGGGTATATGATAATGGCATTTGTCTCAAGTTTTCATCCAACCCTTACCGCCAAGGAAATAGAGTGTCTGAGTCTAACAATAAAAACTTAATGAAATGAATCAATAAGTACGTTACAGATAAGCCAAGACTTGGCATAAACTCTTCAAGTATACACTATGGGAAGACAAGATCAGGATCAAGCAAGCCTTAAAGGCATCACCTTTTCTATTGGTATATGGCCAAGAACCTATCTTCCCTATCACTATCAAGTTGCCTACATAAAAATTCATGTAAGAGTATATGTAAAAAGGCTAGGAGCTTAAAAATTCAATATTGTTAGACATCATTCAGATAGAATATACAAGGGAGAAAGACTTTGTTGATTTTAGTAGACATCATACCACAATGAAAAGGTGGTTTGATAAAAGATCAAATATGAAGGTGTTCAAACAAGAGGACTTAGTTCTCCTTTGGGATAAAGTATCTGAGCCTAAGGGAAAGCATGGTAGGTTCACATCTTTGTGGATTGGCCTAAATCAAATTGCAAACACATTGGGAAACAACACCTTTAGACTCAAAGACTTATAAGGAGCAAAGTTCACATTGCCCACCAATGGGTAGTACCTCAATCATTACTTCTCTACCATTCCTCTTGAGGTTTTTATGGAGTAACCCTATAAGATGGTTAGACTTAGTGTATGTAGGCTAGTTAGTTTCTTTTAGTTCTATCCTTCATGTCCTTTATTTGTATATAAGCATGTATATATCTATTTATTTCCTTTTATTTCTTGCTTTGTTACTTTTTATTATGTGTTTACTTTTGTTTCATTATTCATTGTTTCTAATAACTCCTTTTAGACAACCCTGAGCTCAAAGTTTATTTAGTTTGCTTGAACCTCCATAGTTCAGGAATGTGGGTTTGGACCTTATACATATGCTAACCATGGTTCTAATATATGAGCCTAATTTTGTGGTTTGAAGAAACTAGTAAAGACTAATTGAAGAGGCTAACTGTCCCATGAGAACTTAAACATTATCCTAACCTAAATTGGGTTTTAAAAATATTTTCACTTATAGGATGAATGCTTAATCTATTGAGGCATATTCATGCTTGCACTTAACAAACATCCTTACCTAAGATAATGGTTGCAGTCATAGGTGCTTATCTAAGGATCAAACACTTGACCAAATCCTTAAACTTGGTTACTTTAGTTCTTAACCTTGTTGAAAGCATAAAATATCTAAAAATATATAAAATAAGAATGCAATGCAAAATAAAATGCTCTTCAAGCATAGGTGATTCTAGTAATCTCCACTAGGGCTATAGACGTCTGGCTAGTAGTAGAGCAAATCCATGAGTGGAGTTAAAGGCATCTATGTCGGGGATATGGATGTCTGGTTGGTAGTAGAGCAATGCCCAAGCCTTCCCTAAACTATAAGTGGGGTTCTTAATGAATATCTAAACATGCTCAAAGTCAGTGTTAATGATTAAAGACATGAAACCTGGAAGTTGCCCCCTGAATCCTATGACAAATATCAAAGCACATACACAACATGTCTATGTCTTAATGTTTAATCTAAATTCTATAAGTGCAAGGTTTGTTTCAACCATAAATTGATATAGATAATGGCATTAATCAAGTGGAGTGGAGGACTTAGTTGTTTGTCTAAATCAAAGTCTCTAAGTTCTAACATATTGATATGTTTCCCCTAGAAGTCAACATTTGTTGAGGTCAACATATACCCTATTTTTTTTTAAACTAGGACACTTGAGATATTTTTAAGCTTAACCCTGAAAGCATGACCTTTTTTTAACATTATTAGAATTTGAAGATCATCCACTTTGATAAGATTAGCTTATTGAGTTATGTTTTGATTTGAGCTTGCCTAACCTTGCTAATAATTGGTCTTCATGTCTTAAGGATACAGGTGTCATGGAGTCCTTGCTTGTAGATTCATGTTCTAAAACCCTAGCATAAACCCCTAGTTCAAATTTGAATTTGGCGGGAGAAAATTGGCAGGAATATATTAAACTTGTTTTGGACTTAAGCCCCAATTTTTCTATTGAGGCTTGATCGTGTTTTTTAACACTACTAAACCTTAGCCTAAAAATTATGCTTTGGTTCCTTTTATTTTCCCCCTTATGTTTCATGTATCTCTAATGTAGTCCAATTTTATGTTGTTAGGATCCTTTTTATTTTTTTTAGCATGGTCCCTTTATCACCTATTTAGCCTAAAGCTTTAATGTTAAGGCCCCATTCATGTTTATTAACATGAACGAGACGTTAGTCTAAATGCCTTAGCCTAAGTTTATTTCATCCTAGGTCCTAACTTATTTACCATGCACCTTTCAGGATCTGATGATCTATGCTTCATCATGGCTTTTAATCAGATGATGCAAAGAAAACCTAATAGAACTGAGCACTTAGTCCTTCAAGCCAATCATGTTCGAACACTCAGATCACAATCAATGACTCGCGCTTCATCATGGATTAAATATTGGATGGATCAAAGCCAAAATTAAAAAATCAAAGACTTAGAAGGCCCTGTAGAGTCACCATGTGACACTCCCACATTCAAAGTTTGAAAATAAAGGGTCCTACATATTAAATAGAACTAATGGTGTGTAACTGGTCAGATCATGATCGGATGGCTCTTGCTTCATCATGATTTTTAATCAGATGAAGTGAATTAAGTTCAATATCTAGGGAAGCCTTGTAAAGTCACCACATTACACTCTCACAATGGCATACAAGAATTTAACAAGCTTAAATTTAATGTTCATGTGGCTGTCATTTGACGTCTACAAGGACGTATTTGACATCTACACGACCGTTAAATTTAAGCCCATCAAAACTAATAACTTCATGAGCCTAAATTTGGCATGTACATGACCATCATTTGACATCTACAAGGATGTATTTGACATCTATGAGGCCATCAAATTTAATCTAATGGATTATTTTACTCATGACTAGGATATACTCCAAAATGTTGTTAAAAAGCTCATTAATTGCATTTCAGACTAATGGAAAACCTCAAAGGATGTTCAAACACTTGAGATCTTGGAACTATAAATAATGAAATGATCTCATAGTCTAAATATATGCAAAAATGAATTTCGTCTAATTATATATCCTAAGGTCCCCATTGCATTTGTTTGAATGCCATGAACCTTAGGCTAGAGACTTATACTAAGTCTTATTTTAAAAGGGTCCTTGTGACATAAACTTATCCCAAATGCTTTAACCAAAAAAAATATTATGTTTATTAATACAATAAAACCCTAGGTCAAAGTTTATCATTTGGTCTTTATATCACTTTGACCCCTTTGGGCATGTTCTAAGAGTTTAACATAAGTATTTTAGCCCAAAGTATGTGTTATGTTTATTAGATACAACGTAAACTTTAGCTTAAAATATTTTAGCATGGTCCCCTTTTTGCATAAATCCTTAAAAATTTAGGCATAAACATCTTAGCCTAAATTTTATTTCATGTTTAATAAACACAAAATGAACCTTAGCCTAAGGTATTTAAACCTAAGTCCCCACCTAAATAATGTTGTTGATTAAAGCTCATGCATCTTGCAGGATCCAATGGATCACACTTCATCATGAAGGATGATCCAACAACATGAAAATATTGACAAATTTTCAATAGAGCTACAAGATCCCATGGGCTTGACACGTGGCAGACGTGCATTTAATATGTGATTGACAAAGGTGTCAAAGCCTAGAAATCTTGTAGAGGTTTTGAGTGGCACAACTATGGGGCTTGGTACTAAAAGGAAATAATGATAATTGAGGGCCTAGATCACAATCAATGGCCCATGTTGACCCATAGATCTTGATCCAATGGTGTGAAGCTAAGGGGCACATTTTTAAAAATAATTCCTAGTGCTTAGAGGCATTTATGAAAAATGCCACAAAAAGTGCTAGATAGATGCCAAATAAGTGCCACATAAGCACAAAGTGATAAAATAGAATATTTTGTGTGTTCAAAATGCAAATGTATAAAGGTGAAAGTTAAAATCAAATATGAGGCACATATAAGCCTAGATCTAAATAAGCTACTACCATTAAAGCTTCAAAGCCCTAAAACTTGCATAAAAGGCCTCAAGTGAACTCGAATTGATTACAATAAATCTAAAATAAGTTCAATTATTATTTGAGCATGAAGAAGCTAAACCAAAGGCCATTCGTAACTATGAAAGCCATGGCAACTTGAAGGCAACAATTGAGGGATGAGATAGAATTGTATCTATATACAAATAATAAGGAAAGGGTTTTCAAAGACATCAACGTAGACACTTTGACCTTGAACATTGGAAATAAGAATTAGTTTGATCTCTTATAGACCATTGAGGAGATGCAAGCCATTACCAAGGAAGAACAAAGGACTTACATAATTAGTAAGAGGTATTTCAACTTGGTTGTAGTTCAAATGGCTAGTCTACATCATGCTGCCACCAAACTAGAGGCACTCCATTACATTGACATCCTTCTTCCCATTTTTGTTGATTGTAGAATTAAAAATGAATGGATCATTCATAAGGGGAGATCTAGGAGAGTTGTATACATTTCCCCGCTAGCCTTTTAGAGGTATTACAAACTTCCAAAACCCCATATGGACTTGCCCACCATTAAAGAATGGACTGGCAAGAATGATCTTGACACCATCTTTAGGCCATGATTGCTCCAAGGGAACCATGTGATTTGAGACCGTACTAGTAACATCCCAGTTTCCCAATATAAATAGGGAATTAGGGTAATTATAATCCTATTAAATATAATATATAGGGCCCCTTCAACCACTTTTGTCAATAAGAGTTGGGTATCCTATGTCTACTTTATGGTAGGAAAAGGGCTCACTCCCCAAATTAGAGATATGATCAGCATCCACCTAGGGAAATAATTCATAGTCATAAAGAAGAAAACCAACACCCAATTTTTCATGATGTCTTATCTGTTGGATGCCTTACTAGCCACCACCCGAATCCCTCATATCAAGAATTGGTCACCTGAGGGTAGATTCATAATTTCCCACCATTATTAAAAGATACATATATTCAAATATAGACACCACATGTAGTTCATTTGTGATTATGTTTATCCTACTTTAGTAGAAGCCATCATAGGGATCCTTGTGCCTAGGGTAATCCCTCTAATTAGGATATATGTGGAGCAATGGGAGATATCTGGTTGTATCCAAATTATACTGTGATCAGAATTGAAGGGATTTTGACTCAATTTTACAAGTTGCTTCTATGTTTCCAACAAATTAGCAGAGTAAGAAATTACATGTCAAATTCTTCATGGTATTGATGGATTATGCAAGGATAAAAGGAAAGGCCTTCTTCATCCCTTCCCTTTAATAATTTGGAGAATTATTTTTCAAGAATGGAAACATGTGGACACCATTACCAAGCACAAAGATTCTTTTGGTTTTCATTTGGATGATCTAAGGCATTGGGATCCTTATGATAGGGTAGGCAAGCATTTGAAGATCAAAAATTTGCCCAATCCATTTTATGTGCATCAACCTGGTCCTTATGCTCCTCTATACATCAAGGCCAACAAGTTTGAAGAAGTATTGACTAGATTCAAAAAACATAGTGTTAGACTTCAACATAGACTGACTGTTAATAAAAAACTACCAAGGGACATATAGAAAATGGGACCTATGTAATACCATTTACTGCCTCGTTCTTCTAGGCCACCTTAGGAGCAACCACAAGTGGAAGGGAAACAACCCCAAACCCAAATTACACAAGGGCCTGGTAAATAAAATTTAAAAGAGAGACTGGGTGGGGGACTCTCATCCCTAACCCTACCTCAAAGACCAAAGTCTCTAATGGAATAATTGGACATGATTGCCTTGGAGCCAAATGGAATAGTGAAAGATGCCCTCAAAGTCCTTGCTAAATCATATGGATTTTAAGAAGAGGAAGAGCAAGCTCAACAACCCCAAGCTCAAATTGAAGAGGCTGATAAAGATAAAGGAAAAGAGGTTGCTTTGGATTTAGTTCCAATAGTACCCTTATAGAAAATAAAATCAAAATTGTCATTGTCCTAGTTGGACAAAAGTCGCCAAAGTTGGTTTTCACTCACCCTACAAGTGAAATCAACTTATTTAGTGAGGAATACCCTATTCATGGACCAATCATCCTTGATTGGTTCATCTATGGAAAAATGTAGAAGATCCCCTCTTATTCTCACTCATGGGCCTTGACCCAAGCTATCAACATTGATGTATGTGATGATATCAAGCCCTAGATAAGGACCTTTAATGAAGGAAGAAGAAGAATAATGGCCACTACATGGCCGGATAGAAAGTGGATGGATGCTCCAGGAGCATCAATCAGTACCTAAATGGACATTTATAAACCTCCAAAGTTTATTGAATCAACTACAACTATATAATTCAATCCAAAGATAGCTAGATTAGAGAGAGTGACAACTAGAAAATCCATGGTGGGGATTGAAAATTTCACATTCCAAAAGGTTGAGCTATTTACAGGCTTAACTCTAGTTGAGGGACAACAGTCTAGTAAATTCCCCATCTATGAAGAGGATGTTGAAATCCTAGCTGAGGCTCATTCAGCTCAAGTTAGAGTTGGCATCAGGGAGATGAAACAAAGGATACATAGCTCGAAAAGGGAAAAGGATAATTTAGAGACCCAAGCTATCTTATCATTTCTTGAGGCTATATTAAATATGCTTGAAGCATCTTTTTTTGATATGTTTGACTCGTTAAAATTAACGAAGCTAAGATAGGATGCATTAAGCTAGTAGAGTGAAGTGGCTAAGGGATTAATGATAGAATGGCAGGATGTAAAGGTTAAAATAAGAGATCTCATCAATATATTGATTAGGAATAGAATTCCTAAGTTCAAAACCATTAGACTAGCCCACTTAAATGATATATTAGGGATACTAGTGGATAAGTTCCAGAGCTTAAATACTTGGTTAGAAAGCTTAGACATACTCCTAAGGGATGATGAAGAGCTAATTACCAAGATTAAGCAACTCTTTGGCACCATATTGGCTAATCTTGGAAAGTCTACAGCCCTAGACATTATTGATGATGAGTAATATAAGCATAGAGTCACTCTAGTGATGCAAGAAGTAAGGGAAAAAGCCAGCGTCAATTAGGCAGTAACAACAATAGAATTTTAGGCATGATATTCACTACTGAATAAAATATTGTAGAAGCCCAAAGTATTAAGGAAGCTATAGTAAGGGATGATAGAGACTTTGAGGACTTAGTTGATCAATAAGATGTTTGTCTCCTAAATCTAGTTGTGGATTTGGAGCTTTTCAAGGAACAACATCAAAGAGCTATGGAGCTTATGCAAGAGTAATAGGGGAACCCTTTGGTAATGGGCCCACCAATTAATTTTTTAATTTTTTGTAAAAACATTGTAATATTTGAAATAGGAATACTCTTTTGTAAAGGCATATGCTAGTTTGTTAGCATATTTGCCTCTAGGTCATTCTAGTTTGGAAAAGCAAGTGTATTCTAGAACTTTTTGAAAAAGGATCGTTATCCTTATCTTTTTTAAATGTGTATCTTGTAACTGATTGGTATATTACCTTATCTTTCTATAAAAGATAGTAGTACCATCTTGTAAAGAGAGAGAATTTTGAATAAAATTTGTATACTTTGAGTAGTTAATACAATCAAAGAATTTTGAAAGGATTGTCCAAATTTGTTTGTGTCAATTGTTACATGTTTTTCTCTCAATTTCTAGTCTTAAGTCTTAAATTTGAATAGTTTCAATGAATTCTAAGTTACATCTTTGATTATATGGTTGTTGATTTATTCTTATTTTATATTAGTTGAAGAATCTCGAATTTGCTTCATTTCATTTTTTCTATACTCAGATGTGTTAATGTTATTTGAGTGTGGTAGCAAATCTTTAAAGTAAATCCATTTCTTACTTGTGATTCTTTATATCATCCTTTGAGGTTTTTTTGGTGTGTAGTGAGATTTGAGATTATGCTATTTTTCACTATATGTTGGTTAAATGTATACTCCATTTAAATTATAACTTTATCATAATTTTTTACGCTAAGATCAGTAATCACTTATTCTCTTTTCACCTTACCCTTCTCTTTTGCTTCTTTTTTAACCAGATCACTTTAGTTTAGACTTCACTGTAAATATCCATTTAGATTAGTCTATAGTTTAAGATTTGATCATAATTCACTAGTATTAACATAAAATACTTACACTTTGTAAATATTTGGTTCATGATGGCTCCCAACCATAAATTAATATAAATTTTGTGGAACAAGTTAAACATTTCTCTACCTCTATTTCACCATAGGTAGCGTAAGTTGCCAAAACCTTCTACTCATGCTCTAAATTCCCAGAATTATAAAATGAGAAGAGTTATATGAACACTAAGGACACCTATGATACATTCTAAGGCATTAATAGGTACATATAGATATCATGGTACCATGGGAGACTAGGGTCGTTGACTGTACAAATTTGACGTGGAGCCAATGATTGATAGGCCAAGATAATCAGGTGCTCAATCAAGAAATTACCTTCCAAAATATCTTCAAGGAGGTCAATGAGCAAGCCAATAGTGGACATATAATCAGTTGCCTTATTTCTGCCTCATGGAACCTGTTCAAATGTTATAGATTGAAAATTGGGTTTTAATTGATCCAATAATTAATTGTAAGGAAGTAATTTTCCATCCTTTATTTGGAATTCATCATTGACCTATTTGATAATCAATTATGAGTCATCGAATACTTGAAAATATTGGATGTTCCACTAAATATCTAGATGAAGTCTTATTATCAAGGCTTTTATTCTAAAACATTATTAGTACATGTAAATTCAAGGTGGAATGCCTTTGGGATAAGATCACCCTAGGAGGTGACAAGAAGGAAACCTACCCTAGATCCATCTGTAGTGAATGATCTGTCAAAATATAACTTCCATCTATCTGATTGTGAGGTATTCAAGATGGACTCATCTAGGACACTAGTTGCAATTAGCTCAGTTGCTTCTAAAGGTGATTCTAGTAGTTGATTTGCTATGACTTGTCCTTTTATAGCTTTTTGATTTATATACTCAATGTCAAATTCATTGAGTAGCATTATCCATTTAGCCATTTTTTTTGTGAGTGCTGATTTGGACAACAAATATTTCAAAGGATCAACTTTTGCTATGAGTTATACTTGATTATTAAGCATGTAATTTTGGAGCTTTTATGATGCAAAAACTATGGGTAAATATGCATTTTCAATAGGAGTATAATTTAGCTCATAGGATATCAATGTGTGGCTGAGGTAATATATAGCTTATTCCTTACCCTGATCAATGTGTTGTGCAAGGAGAGCACCAATGGCACATGGCATTCCTAAACTATATAGGAGTAAAGGCTTTCCTAGCGTTGGTGGGGATAAAATAGGTGAATTAGTCAAGTATTGTTTTAGTCTTTCAAAGGTTTGTTGGAAGTCTTCATTCCAATGGAAGGCAGTCCCTTTCTTTAATAGATGAGTAAAAGGGTGGCATTTATTAGTCAATTGAGAGATAAAATGTTGTATGGCCTAAAGTTTTTCTTGAAGACTTTGAATCTACTTAACATTATGAGGTGGGGGCATTTCTGTAATTGCTCTAACTTTTTCCAGATCCACCTTGATTCCCCTTCTCTAGAATATAAATCCTAAAAATTTACCTGAAGTTACTCCAAATACACACATTTTAGGATTCAACCTTTATATTCTTGTAATCACTCAAAGATTTTTTTGAGGACTAAATGGTGCTCTAATATTAAATGAGACTTCCCCAAAATATCATTAGCATAATCATCTACAATATCATTCATCATGTCATGAAAGATAATACTCACAACCCGTTGATAAGTGGATCCTACATTCTTGAGACCGAATGGCATGACTTGATAACAAAACATCCCCTAGGGAGTGATAAATGTTGTTGTATGTTTATCCTTAGGGGTTATTTTTATCTGATTATACCTTGATAAGCCATCTTTGAGAGAAAGCATTTCATACCTAGCTATTGAATCTATGATCATGTCGATATTAGGGAGTAGGAAGTCATCCTTAAGATATGTCCTACTAATATCTAAAAAGCCTATACATATTAGGATTCAACCTTGTGGTTTTGTTATAGCAATAATATTAGAGATCCAATTTGAGTAATCTATTGGGCAAATGAATCTAACTTCTAAGAATGTTTATATTTCCTCTTTGACTAGTAATGCCACCTTGGGATGCATCTTTTGTAATTTGTATTTGATGGGTTTTGCATTTGGATGCACAACTAGGCGGTGTACCACCAATGAGTGGTCTAACCCTGGTATGTCAGCATAGCTCCATATGAATATGTTAATAAATTACTTTAGAAACTTAATTAGGTCTTTGCATTCTTTCGTTATGAGAGATGCCCCTAATTTCACTATTTTGGGATGTTTGTTAGTTCTAATATTAATTTCACTATTTTGGGATGTTTGTCACTTATTAATATGTTAATAAATTACTTTAGCAACTTAATTAGGTCTTTGCATTCTTTCATTATGAGAGATGCCCCTAATTTCACTATTTTGGGATGTTTGTCAGTTCTATCACATCCTTAATAAGTGAGGGTGATTGATCTTGTAAAAAAGGGGGTAGAGATATTTTTGGAACATCGAAAGTGAAGTAATCTAGTAGTTTAGTATCAATATCAAAATAATCTTCTGATGTGAAGGACCTAAACTGGAGTTCATCCAGTTCTTTGGAAGGCTTTCCTTCTTCTTCAAAGTATTCATCCTCACTTTGATTATGAGATGTTTTTTGTTCCCTAAAATATGATGACTAACAAAGATTAATAAAAAATCATTTTTTATGATCACCAGATGACATGAATTCTCTTGCTCCCATGTATTCCAAAATGGCCTCATCATTTTCAAACGTGTCAAAGGTGGGCTCCCACTTTGATTCCTAATCTATGAGGGATGGATAATGGAGGGAAACATTAATGGTGGATATGGTGGTATTAGGGAAGAGGTTGGTGGAAGCAATATCCTCAAAGTGACTACAAATAGAACCTGTTTCAATATCCTCCTTGGGGAGAAATGACTCATTGGTCAGAAGAGAATCCATAATGATATTGGTTGGGTCATCATCATATAGTTTGTACCCTAATCCAAAATATTATGGATGTTCCTGAACCATTATAGGTTCAAGTTGACCTTGCTCTTTTTTTCCCAATCCCTTTCCTTTGTAGTACATGTTTTCCATCATTCTCTAGACTTTAGGATAATGTTGCTTGGGAGAGATGAGGGCCTCATCATCTAGAATGAGCCAAGAATCATCTCCATCTTCTATATACTCGTTAGGAAAAAATCTAGTGCTTGAAAAAAAAATTGGAGCAAAATGATATTTAATGGGATTAGTCTTCCTCATAGTCAAAGACCCATAATCACATATAGATAAGGGTATATTTCCAATGCAAAATGTTTTGTAATCGTATTACCCACACCCTATGGATATGATCTTTAATTGTGTGACATCAGGCTATTATTGAGATGTAGATTCTAATTGATCTAAAGAGATGTACTTAATAGCTATTGGGCTTAAGATAATGTTTTTAGTGTCAAGGTAAGGTGATGGAGATAGTGATTGATCCATTTAACAACAATGGAGATGATCTATGACTCCAAGAATGGTGACCTCTATTATTGAATGAGGGAACTTTAAGCACTTATGGAGAGTGGATGGAATAGCTTACATTTCATGAATCCATGGTTTTCCAAGCAACATGTTATATGGTAATTCTACATCCACAACATGAACCAAAGTTTGATGCAGTATAGGTCCCACGATAATAGAAAGATAAATAGCCCCAACTGATTGTCTCTCATTATCATCATAAGATTTAATCATTATTAAAGTAGGCCCAAGTGATGTCTCAAAGTATCCTAATTTATTTTAAAATTCTAGATTACACAGGTTAAGCGTGGATCCTCTAGCTATGAGGACATGAGAGACTTGGTGGTGGGATATGGTGACTTCAATGTATAATGGGTAATTATGATATGGGCTAGCAAAGGGTAGATCTTAGGCATTAAAATCAATTTGATGTGATGGCTATAAATGTGTTAATAGCACTTAAAATTGATTATTATCTAGGTCGCTAGGTACTTTTAAATCATTTAGCACTTGATTCAATATTTCCCTATGTAATGCAGATGTTTTAAGGAGTTCAATCAAGGATATTTGAGTGGGATTCTTTTCTAATTGATTAATGATATCATAGGATTTATCTAAACTACTTGAAGTTTTATTATAAATATTCCCCTTTTGTGCAGTGAATGGTGGAAGGATCTTAGGGAGGTGTCATGAGAATTACAATCTTATTACGTCGAGTGGTAACAATGTAATGAGTTGTAGCCCTATTAATTTTTAGGATGGGGGATGAAGGTGCAGTAGATTCTTGGATTTTGTAAATTTTGATGGTAGTAAAGTAATGGTATGGAATATTGTGATAATCAGTGTGATTAGATGATGATGCCTACCCCTGGTCTATTTGGGGTTTTTTATTCCTCTAATCATGTTTTGGGAGAGGATATTTATAAATTCCAATGTGTTGATTTGATAATTAATTTGATGGCACTTATATTTGAATCTCTATATCATACCTTTCTATTAGATCTTGGATATAATGTTTTAATTGCATACACTACTCAGTATCATGTCCTTTTACCCTGTGATATTTTCAAAACTCATCTTCATGGTACCAATCAGGTTTTAGTTGATGGTTGTCCACATTTATAATCTCAAGTAGAGTAATCATGTTGGTAGTGATCAATTTGTCTAAGAATGTCTCTATCGAGACTCCCAAGCTTATAAGTAGTCTTTTGCTTGTTTGAGGCTTTGGTTTGCCTCGAAGAACTCTGATGGTAGAGACATTAGGGTGTTGTGTGGGTCCTTTATTTTGGATTGTCTATACATGTTGTGTTTTAGAATCTATTACCCCATCACCCACAACATTTTTATTCTTATTGAAGACTTTGGATTTGATTGAAAAATAATTATCCTAATTTGTATTGTGCTCATTTCAAGAATATAACTTGATGGTTCCTTTTTGGATGAGAGTTTTCTTTATTTGCATTCTCTTTTCTATGATCACATTGAATGTCTTGGCAAATTATAATTTCAATTGATATTTAATTTTTGTATTAAGATTATCCATGAATGTATTGGCTAATTATTTCTCGAGCATGGTACACCTTAGACAGCTTTCCAAACTATGCCACCTTTGTAGAAAATAGGCCAGACTTTCCTCACTTCATTACTTAGTATTATAAAGGTAAATGATGGAAATATCATGTTCTATGTTGTATGAGAAATGTCAAACAAACTACTCTGTTAGTTTTCCAAAGCTAAAAATTGACCCTTTAGGTAGGTGCATTAACCATTTCAAAGCAGGGTATGTGAGACTCTTAGGAAAGAGTCACAACAAATAGCATCTTCATAGGATACTTTGTAATAAGCCACATAGAATTCTTGGATGTGGTTTCTAGGATCTCCCTTTCCCCTATACTTTTCAAATTTGGTACTTCAAAGTGTGAGGGAAAGGGTATTTACATGATGCTCATGTCCAATGGTGATGGACAAAAGTCTTCATATTTATACTTTTGGGCTTGTGATCTAGGATCCATTTGTTGGAGAGTCTCTTTCATCATTTTCCATTCTTGGGAAAAATAGGGATCCCCAAGAGGGTTAGTAGATTGGTTTTGACTTTATTGGGGGATGTGGGTATTATAGGTATTATGAGTGTTATTTATGTTGATGGTATTATTGGGATTATCAATGGTCTTATTATGAGCATTATTATTAGTATTGATATGCCTAGGTGATGGTGGATGTTGGTTTTGACTTAATAGGTTAATTTGTTGAGTTAATTGATCTAGGTGATCCTTAATGATAGCCTATCTCCTATTAGCCTCATTACATTTGTTATGAAGGGGTTATGGGTGTTTTTCTTCTTTGATGAACCCACGGTCTACACCTTCTTCTTCTTAAGGAATATGGTTGACATGTTGATGGGGTGTGTTTAGTTTTTATGGGTGGATTAGGTTATGCAAGAGGGTGTGATCAAAGGTGGAAGGTAAGGTATCCCCTATTTCTATAGCATGGGTTAAAACATGATCTTGGTTCTCATATAGGTAACAGTCAATGAGGTTTCTAACTTCCTCATTTTGGAAGGGATTAAATATTTCATTATCTTCCCTTGGTGTGTGCTTATCATTATGATTCTCATCATATTCTAGGGTTGGGTCAACAATATTCCCCACTATTTCATTCTCTTGGCTGGATCCTTGTCCAATTCAAAGTTGATCTCAGGTATGGATGAACATTATGAATGACGGTTGTGATGAAAAGTGATGGATGAGATGGGAGTCTTCAAATACTATTTCTATCTAAAGATCAAAACATTTAGTGGTCAAAGGGATGATGATGTAAGAATATGGGGATGACCAAGAATTACCAAAAGATAAAGTCCTTCAAGAGACTAATCTAGTAAGGATGAAATAAAAGTGATGGGATCAAATATCTTTGTCTACTAGCAAATGGACAAGTTGATGGGTGCTAGAGGACAAAGGTATCCGATAAAATGAATATAATGATGGGTGTTAAATTAGGATCTTACAATACTATGTATAATGATAATCCTAAGTCAAGATAAGGTGATGATTAATGATCCAAGAAATATGGGTGAACACTAAAACCTTGGTTTTTAGGACAAAAACTAGTATTTAAAGAGAATGGGATGTAGACAAGAAATATATGATATGTGATGAACAAAGGATTTGGACAAGAACACCTACTCAAGATAAATTATATATGAATGGGAGAAATGGATGTGGGTGAGTTGGTCACAAAATAAAGGTCGGGGTGAATAAGTGACGAGTGGTGATTACTCATGATTATATATAGAGTGGTGTAGCCAAAAGGTTGGAAATTCAAATGGATATGGATGTTAGATATAGAAGATTAAGTGAGGATAGGAGATAAGATTAAACTTTCACAAGTTAATTTTATATGAAATGTAATATGGTATGGGGATGATGGATGAAAATATTTGAATGGGTAGGGAATAAAATAGTATATGCAAACTAGCTTGGGCTAAGCAAGGGTATTATATGAAGATATTATGTGGTAGGGGGATAGTGGATAGTAGACTTGGAAAATGGGCTATGTATATGGATAAATTATGAGAGGAAAAAATAATAAAGAGGGGTGGATATAGAACAATAGGATGAAAATTATACAAATGGATATGGAGTGAGAGGATATCATATAAAGATGTGAGAGGTGATTACTATATGAGGGGTGTGGATGAGGATAGATACTATGTTTAATATGATGTGGGTAGATAGTGGGATGTATATGGTATGAGATATATAAACAAAAGGAAATGGCTAGGAGAAATAAAATGTATAAGAGGAGATGGATGATGGGCTATGATATGGAGAGTAGATGAATAATATACATATGATAGGTGATATAGGTAGGATGGTTACTATATTAAATGGTTAATAAGTGATCAAAATACACAAGAAATGGTATGAAAAGGGGATGGATACTAAGTGTTATGGAATCGATATAGATGGAAAGGAGGTAGGTAGGATATAGTATGCAATAAAGATGAGAGATAGATATTAGAGGGAATGGATAATGATATGGAAAGGTAAAGGTAGGATGGAGAGATAGATAATAGAGGGGATGGATAATGATATGGAAAGTGGATAAATACTATAAGTATGTGATAAGATGGTCACTATAGGATGAAAGTGATAGAAAAGAAAGGGTATCAAAATGGGATGGATACTAAGTGTTATGGAATGGATATAAAAGGGATGGACACTATAAGATGTATGTAGGATGATAAAGTGAATGTGGTGTGAATATAGGGTAAAATGATTGGTCAAGATATATACACTATTATGAAAGCAGGACGGTATTATATGAGGTTGTTTTGAAATGGATGTAAGAAATGGACTATGTGATTATAAAATAAATATAAAATTTAGAAGAGGTATGGAAAATGGATCTCTAAGATGGATACTATACAGGTGGTGGATGTAGCAGAGATGAGATAAAATGGGGATAGTTGACTAGTATAATATAATGACTAGATAATGATCAAAAGGATGGTTCCTATATGGGGACTAGGTGTGGAGTATAAAATGAGGAAAAATGATGAGAAAATAAATAGATGATGATAAATTAAGATGATTATAAGATAATAAATTTCAACCTAGGGGCCTCTCAGGTATCACACAAGATATGGGTATGGTTGACTCGACTAACAAACAATACGGGTCTCATCACAACACACAAATAACCATGCACAAGTACAACCCTAGATTATTCAAATCTAAAAAGGTGTGTAACCTGATGCCGACACCATCCAATGGCTACACAGTTGAGGTTGTAGATTGATGACCCATTATAAAATCGATTAAACCCTCTCAACCCTATTTACACTCGATGGTTACTTCAAAGTTGATACTAACTCCTGCAATAGAACACTTGTTACAACTGAAGTCCCCTATTCTAAGTTATATAAAATGATATAGGGGAGTCCATGATATAAATTATGGTATGTTGGGGCTTGAGTCTATGTAGGAGGCTATTTGATTACCCTGAGTCTTGGAGCTTGATCACCCCTCACTCCATGAAACTCTTTATGGGGAATTCCACTTAGGCCATAGCGACATCTCTTATAATATTTAGACTCTACTATAATATGGAGTTTGGTTATAGCATGGTGGTGAAATACATGACACTAACCCCTATATACTAAGCCTCGGGTGTGGTGATGAAATCCACATCATGTGTTATCCTAAGGGAGGGATTAAAAAATAAGTAAACACACAATATGATTAATTGACCATTCTAATTACCTATGTGTGATTGGCATGATATGAAAAATTATTTAAAAATAAATAAACACACACACACATAAATAATTATTTACAAGGAACTAGAAAAGATAATGATACATTCAAACTAATAATTTTTCAACAATGTAATGGAATCTAAGACAAAAATGTAGAATGGCACCCCTCCCTGCAATCACAAAGGTTATAGATCTAATTAGGGCAACAAATCATTCAAGTAACCTATAAGAAAAGGGTTACCAATGTAGACACCAATATCGTGTCAACCCCACCTTGGTCCCCTTCTAAACGTTAACACTCCTAACCCACACTTACACACCTTATTAATTTAAAAACTACTTATTTTAAATTAATTACCTCACCTTGGACACCTCACCTAGACACCTCACCCTAAGACCGTTTCTTAGCCTATGAGTCAGCCTGAGACTAGGTCCTCCAAATCCTAACTACCCATGACCTATTCTCACCCCATCTTAACTCCCTAACCAACTCTCATGCCTCATAAGCCCTTGTTTTGATCATTCTCCAATGGAAAAGGCACTTGGCAGGTGGAGAAATGGGCAAAGAGCTAAAAATAGCCCTTTTACCTATTCTCTCTCCACCGACGTTGGTCAACCCATAGCCAACATCGACAGTCCTACGTCGACACCAGTGGGATCGCCGATGTTAGTTACATAAGCTAAGCTCTAACATTGAGCTCAGGCCACCTTTTCACATATTCACATGCACACTCTGAGATTTCAAGCACCAAAACTTGACTATCATTCTCCTGGCTACCAAAGCTCTACACAAATCATTCCAGAGACTAGATTGAAAGATTGTATGAGGACCTCAAGCTACTAAATTGAAGTAATTCATGTTTGCTTCATTGGCTCACAACACCAGTCACATCAGCCACAATGGGAATCACTATTCTAACACCTCTGGTTCTTCACCCTATAAAGCTAAGTACTCTGGTTTTCATTTCAGTGTTTTAGAATATATTGTCAATTAGTTTTCATTGATATTTCTAAATATTGTCAAGAGGCTTGACTTCCTCTGTGGAGGGGCTGAAAGGCCTTCCCCTTGTTCTCACCCCCTTTTCACACCAATCCTCCACCTATACCCTTCCTCAGACCTCATTCACCTTCTCGCAACCCTGCACCAACCTCTAAACTTTCAAAAACCCCTCTGTCTATCCCGAAAATACTCTAAAAGCCATCCAAGGCTGATAACCCCAACCGACATCGACAGACCAACTGACACTGGCATCTACAACACCTTCATCTAGACTGACATCAGCAACCCACCCGATGTCGGCACAATTTACCTGACTGACCTCGGTAGACCCACTGACGTCGGTGACTATGTTTTGAACCAGCAAACCAGAAAGCCATCTAAATAGCCCATCTAGACCAGACAGAACCTTCAGCCAGCCTTATATAGCATTCTGAGATACACAGACTGCAGGGAATAGGTACACATCATCTACTTTTCTATTTCTTTAGTCATTTATCATTTCTTCCTTTACAATACTTTTATCTTTAAACAGTGGACTATCATCCCTTAGGGAGCTTCACGCTTCTGGGACCAAGCACGTAGCTTGGCAGTCCACCATAACCTCTTCTAACATCTTTCTTATTTAAGTTTCATTCTTACTGCAGGTGTTTCCTCCATAGCCAAAGAGGAGCTCCCACAAGGCTTGGATACGGTGCGCACTAAATTCGGGTAACATCAAACCCATAACCTCTTAACCTTAGTTTCTTTCTCATTTGAATGTAATTAGTGAAAATTTAGAGAAACATTTTGGCATGCCTGGTGGGACCCTTGGAGTTTTCCTTAGGTTCATTCTTCTTCTTTTAAAAATCAAATTTTCATGTAGATGCATTAGAAAAATATTTACTTCTTGCATCCCCTCTTCTATCTTTTTGTTTCAAAAGAGAAATCATTAGAAAAGGTTAAAAAGAACATCTCTTTTTCTTCTTGTTACTTCTTGCATGCATCATAGAGTAGTGAAAAACTCATACTCTTTACCTCTTCTCCATTTGTTTGCATTTGAATAATATATTTCAATTTGGGTTAAAAACTATTGCATTTCATTCTTGCTTGGATGCACACTTAGCCCACTTAGTAATTAAAGCATTATGAATAAATCGTAGTGCACAAATGTGACACAACCAAACCACAATCACTTCAAATCAAACACATATACTTACTTGAGACAAGGCCCATCTAGGATTTCATCACCTAGCAGATACCTTACCCCACCCAACAATCCTACTTGGATTTCACCACCAAGAGGAGGACCCATTCTGTTCTCTGGCAGAGTATAAACTATAGGGAAGGTATATTTTGGCTAAGTGGCCCAACTCGGCTCTAGGTTCGTGAAGTGAAGGGAGCAAGCCCCAACACCAGGCCAAGTACTGACCCTAACACAGATATCTTTGAGCACCATAACACAACCTGAAACTAGCCATAGACTTCCTCTCTAGGAACTATTCTACAAGCCCAACTCCCAACACATTCTCTTAAGGCATAAGCCACCACGACTTTAAAACTCATTCCTAGAAATCTAACATTTTAGAGGTTGCTTGCCTAATCATCTATTCTGCTAGTTTTATCTAAGTGTTTGAGCTGGTAAGGTTGTACCATTCTAAAGTTCAAAACAACTCAGAATATCTTCTTCTTCCAAAAACTATCAATCTTTTGTGTTTCTAGAATTACACAGAAATTGACATCAGTTTCTCCATCGACGTTGACAACCAAACCTTCACTGACATCAGTTAACTAACCGACGTCGGCAATATTTTCTAACTGATATCGATTAAACAATCGACATCAGTCATAAATAAATTTAAAAAAAATTCCAAACAGTAAGATTAAAACCCAAATTTCTTGTTGTTTAACACAAATCTGGTTTTTTGAAACTAAAACACATAGTTTTTGAAACCTAAACCCCTTTCACCTTGGATGGTCCTGACACGCAGTAAAGCCAAATTCTTTATTGACCACGCGAGTCAATAGCCACTCCCACCTTTGCCCTTCGTGCCAAGTCATCTAGTGGAGTATACTTCAGACACTGAGCATACTCCTATCTGACCTACCCCCGATCAACCTCCTGTTGTTCCTCAAAGGGATCAAGATTTTGAGATTCCTTGACCACAACGTCAAGGCTCTCCAACATTATCTCACTAGAAGCCAAACATGAGATCCTTTAGGTAACCCTATTTATGGGATGCCAACTTCTTTGGTTGAAGCGATAATGATATCCACATCATCTGCTACCTAACATATGGTCACTCAGGCCACTGCCTCGACCAATAACCCAACCATGGCCAATGTTCAAGATTTGGCCTCCCCTTCTATCTATTCTTGCCCTACCTCCATCGAGGTTTTTGTACCCCCTCAACCAAGTTCAACGCCTTTCCAGAACTTGATTGTCTCTATCCCATCCACTCTTGCACCTATAAACACGAGAGTGACCACTTATCCTTTAACTAGTGTCACCGCCATTCAACCACCCTTGGCAGCATCTAGTTAAGTTATGCCCTCCAACTTCATGACACAAGCTCCCTTGGCCTCGACATCGGCCCCTATGATGCACTATCAATATGTTGCACCTACACAAATGCAACCAAGTACGACATACGCCCCTTCTAATGCCTTCCAAGTACCCTATAACTTAGGGGGTGCCCCTCATCCCAATCCATATGCAGATCTAATTAAGATGCTGATGGATAAGATGTCCAACCTTGAGACATTTGTTTTAGGTTTGAGGAGTGTTCTTTCATACAAACAAATTTGCAATGAACCTATCCACCCTTCAGTTCCTATTGGACCATACCCTAGCCAGTGGGAACTCCTAGAATTTACTCACTTTCAGAGCAAAGAGGACCCACAACAACATCTACAAGCGTTTAGACACGCTTGCTACCTTATAGGGCACGATGATGCGTTATTGCTTCACACATTCCCTATGTCACTTTTTGGAATCGCCCTTGACTGGTATAGCTCCATTACCAGTCATTCTCTCTTCACCTTCATTCAACTCGCTTAGCTATTCCTCGATCGTTTCTCAATCAATATTACCAAGAAGGTCTCCATCACAGACCTTTATTCCATTAGACAATTTGAGGATGAGTCAATAGCAGACTTCATCACCCATTGAAGAGGTTTGATCAACCAACTCTCCTTCTCACTACCTCAACCTAAGCTCATTGAGCTCTTTTCAAGAGCATGTGCCAAGCACATCTCGTCCACTCTGCGGGTTTAAACTTTTTGCACATTTGATGAAGCTTTCACTATGGCCTGAAAGCTTGAACTCTATGCAATCAAACATGACAGGGTCAAATTACGTAAAAAAAATACCAACGCAAAATCCAATGACCCTTATTCTTCCAAACCTTCTTCTTCCCACCCCAAGTCCAAGGGATTGGCGAATGCTATGGTCCTTAAGTCACCATCTTCTACCACAACCAACCAATCTGAGCCCTCCACTTCACAAAACATCACTCGACAATTCTAAAAATGGTATGAATGTCGTCGATACACTCCAATAGGAGAATTGTATGCTTTCATATTGGATAAATTAGTGAAACAAAAAGTCCTCAACCTCCCTCAAATCTGACCAACTATATAATTTGACCCCTCACGAGCCATCCCTGCATGGTATAGGGAAACCAATTTTTGTAACTATCATCATGTCAAGGGTCATGACACAAATAATTACAAAACCCTAAAAAACATTGTTCAAGACATGTTAGACAAAGGGGACCTTATTTTGGATAACCCTAATGCATCGGCCAACCAAAACATGGATGTCTTTAGGCAACCATTTCCTAACCATCCCCCAAGTCAGAACAATGTTCAAACCATGGTTGATGACCCTCAAGAATGCAACATATGCACAATCAACACGGTCTTTCCTTTCATTCCTATCCAACCTCTCCCACAATCTAAAGAGGCTGGTCAACCTATTTCTCTACCACAGGTAGAAGAGCCTATTTTACCCATACCACCCCCACACAATGAAGAGCTCCCTTTACCTCACCCTCTTCCTCACGTGGATGAACCCATTTCACCTATGTCACCCCCATGACATCAAGCACCTCCTCTACCCATTCTTCTACCTCATGAGGATCCCGTATTACATGTTCCTCTTGCCCCCACCTTCCCTCTTCTTCTACCATTGGAAGAATTTACCATTCATACCCCACACCCTCATGTAGAAAGGGCCATCATCCCTCTACTTCACCCTTTAGAGGAGCCTTCCTCTCCTATTTTTCCTCCACTGATGGAGGATAGTTCTCCATCCACCCCACTTTCACATGTAGGAGAGTCTACTTTGACCTCTCCCATATTAGAGGATGTTTTGATGGTACCAACGCTGGTGACCCCGCCCTTATCCTTCTTATTATCAATGGAGGATCATACTTTCCATGCTCCTAGACCACACATGGAAGGCATGATCATCCCTGCGCCCTATCCGCTTGAAGAGCCAAATTCTCCAATCCCTTCTCCATCGAGAGAAGAACTCACCACCTCACCCACTTCGGCCGAGGAAGATTCAGTGATGGTTCTCTCTCGCCTTTGGCCCATGGTTGCTGCATCCAACATGTTTTTGCTCTTGAAATCGCCCAACTCCTCCAAAGGACCGACTGTAAGGCCTCGCACAATGTCATCTAAACCCTTCTCTCGATTGGCAGAAAACTTAGGATTCCTTCATTTTAGGAACCTAGAGTATGAGGCATTATGGGAGCGACTTAGGGCTCCTTATCCTACACATCCTGCTTCACCTTATACTACCAACCCTTTCACGACTATTTACCCCAAAGTCTCTGACGAGGATTGGGTTTCAACTTCTAAATCATCAGAAGCTCAGCCTTCCACGTCTGAATCCAAACCCTCACAAGTGTCCACCCAGCTGAAACAGATTAAATCTCTCAATGTTTGCCCTGTATCAAACCTAACTCACCCATAAGTGAAGTTATATTTAAACCTTGCCCACACAGTAGTGGTCCTCACACCATAATAAAAGAGGATGCTAAACCACGTCCGTCTACTCCTCCCCCACCTTCACCATTGCCCTCTATCTTGGGTCCACATCCTTCCACTTTAACAGGAGTGCTACCTATTCCAACACCTCACAAAGACAAACTGCCTCCATTACTCCCTCTACATGTCAAAAACATATTTCCTCCAAGAAATTTGACACCTCTCATTAAGAAAGTGTCATCTACGTGTGTGGCCACACCACTAACCAAAAAGGTGGTATGAAAAACTTTCCCTACAACTCCTAAACAGAAGTTGTCAACTCCTACTGCAACAATGAGCGCAAACCCATTAGTGGGTTCTTATGCTTCACTGTTACACCAATTTTTGCAATCTTCTAGCATCATTCTCTCGCCCATTAAGCCATACCAACCTCTCGAATCAAAACCATCTTGGTTTGACAACACTCAAATCTGCTTGTATCATCGCACACCTGGGCATGATATTGATGAGTTGATACGCTCTTAAGGTTGTCATTCACCAACACCTAGGAAAGGACACCCTTCTCATTGAGGATTCTCTTGACCACATTTTTGACAAACTACCAACACCATCCCATGCCTCCCAAACCTCCTCACTTGAATCGGGATCCCAATGTGAGATTATGGTCCTTCTAACACATTCTCCCCCTTTATTCAAAATCAACACTATTAATGTGGCCACCAAGTACCAAACCCTAAAGGATAAAGGAAAAGAGTAGGTTTCTACCCCTTGGACATATCCATTCACCAAGCCCTCTCCACCACCAGAGCCCAAGATTTCTATCTTGGGCACATCTCAACCAACATCTTCGGGGGCAATTCGCGACTCCATGGTGAAACAACTTCACCAAACCCATATGAAGATGTCTTTGTATGACCTAATATAAAGCTCTCTGCAACATCACCAAGCCTTGATCAAAGATTTACAGGTAGTGGAGGTCCAACCTGAAGACCTCCAACCACTGGCTGCTTTAGTCAAATTGTTACCCACCGTTGCCTCCATCACCTTCAGTGATTTTGAAATTCCTACCTATAACCTGGAAGATCAAGATTTTGCCCTCTTTATCACGACTTACATTGATAAAACTCACATTAAGCAGGTTATGATTGATGGAGGTGCTAGCATCAACATCATTTCTACCCACGCATATGATCAACTAGCCCTTTCGAAGAACTGCATGTCAAAAACTGATGTAATTCTTCATTCTTTCAATGATGCCATTACCACTACCATTGGCACTGTGGTCTTGCATGTTCATGTTGGCCCATGTACAATTTAAGAACTCTTCTATATCATCGAGGGGGAGTTCTAATATAACATGCTATTGGGATGACCTTGGACACGTGCCATGACATGTGTCCCTTCCATGTTGCATCATTGTGTCAAGTTTGAACACGAGGGGCAGGTTCATGTCATTCTTACTGACCCTTCCCCCTTTAAGACATGCAACATGACCTACCGACCTAATGATGTTCTCATCCCTTTGAAAACATCCACCCAAACACCACCTTCACCTGTGGAAGCCTCGACAAGCTTGCAGACACTGGTCACACCTACACCTACTCCTCAAGTGACCACAAAGGATCTTATGGAAGATACCTTCCACTGCCTTTCACTTGCAGAGTATCATTTACTTACCCTTGACATGTTCCAAACTCTACAAGAATATGGAAAACTTCATCACCACCCTAACTACGACCATCGCATCAGAATGGTCATCCCATATGGTCCTCCCGATCTCCAAACTAATCTCACCTATGGAGGGCTAGATCGAGCTCCTACTGTTAAAAATCCTCTCTCATCACCCTGACTATTCACTTATAATTTCTCCTTCCTCGACAACCCTAGCTTTGCTCACACCTATCTTCATAAGTGTGTGTGGAAGGGTTTTGGCTTTGGGCGTTATGAATAAGGTCCCCACAAGCCCATTGAGCCTCCAAATGATGAGGCAATCAAAAATGCCAAGAAACGACATGGCGTGGGTTTCAAAGAACCTATAAAACACTCTAAGATCCCTCACCATGACACTGTCATAGAACATTTTCCTCCAACTTTGCCTATTCCCCCACCCTCACCTACAGAATCGGTGGTCTCCATCCCTCCTAGTTTTTTTTCTTTTTTCATAAACGCCATTCACTTGGAACCCGTGACCTAGCAATTAGGTGAGGCATCAAGGTCTCTTCCTCTCGTTTATCCAGACATGATAGACGATAAATCTTCTAGCATCAACACTATCCAATGCCTAGACGATGATGTTATACTCACCTACATGGGTGTGGATGACCCTTCATACAATGATCACTTCCTTCAGAAACACAAGTTATGTTAAATGAATCAATTGTTGACATTAATCTCCCATCTTTCGATGTTCCTCACATTTTAAAAATTGGTCAATCTTTAGATGCCCAAGAACAAATTGACTATACCACATTCCTTACAGATCATAGCAAAGCCTTTGCTTGGTCCTATAGCGATATGCCCAGCATTGACCCTGACATTGTCATCCACAACATCGTCACGAACCGTGAAGCTAAGCCTGTCAAGCAAAAGCTTCACAGGATGCATCCTTGTGTCGCACTCCTTGTCAAAGAGGCACTTCAACATCTTCTCTCTGTCTCTTTTATCCAACCCATTGATTATCTGTAATGGGTGTCAAACATTATCCCTGTCACAAAAGCAACAGGGGAAATTCAAATTTGTACTGACTATCGTGACCTCAACCTAGCTTGCCCAAAGGATGACTTTCCTTTGCCAAGCATCGACCAACTTGTTGATCTTACAGTTGGTCATGAGATGCTATCCCTCATGGACAGGTTTTCAGGATATAACCAAATATTGATTGCCCCTGAAGATCAACATAAAACCACCTTCATCACCCCATGGGGGACATTCTGCTATAGGGTCATGCCTTGTGGCCTCAAAAATGCAGGCGCTACATACCAACGCACCATGACTTATATCTTTCACAATCTCCTCCAAAAAATCATGGAGGACTATGTGGATGACCTGTTGGGGAAATCCAAACTTCCCCATGACCACCTAATCATTCTCAAAACAATATTCACTTGCCTACTACAATATAATGTTTGACTCAACCCTAAGAAATGCATCTTTGGTGTTTTCTCTGGGAAGCTTTTGGGTTTCATCGTTTCTCTCTGTGGTATTGAGGTAGATCCAACTAAGATTCAAGCCATACTCAAGATGCCCCCACCAACTAACCTAAAACAACTTCACAGCCTGCAAAGGAAGCTTCAATCTATTCATTACTTCATCTCACAGCTATTTGACCGATGCCAACCCTTCCATCACCTCCTCAAGAAGGACGTCTCCTTTAATTGGAATAAGGATTACCAAGAGGCTTTTGAGGCTCTTAAATTCTATCTTGTCTCTCTACCAGTCCTTATTCCACCTAAAGATGACCAACCCTTCTATCTTTACATTTTAGCAACAGATCATTCCTTAGGTGCCATGATTGCGCATCGAGACAAACAACATCGTGAGCAGGCAGTTTATTATATAAGCCAAACACTCATTACCTAAGAAACTCGGTATACTCATACCTAAAACTTTGCTTTGCATTAGTCTTTGCCGCCTCCAAACTCTGCCACTATCTCCTCAACCACAAGACTTACGTCATCACCCACACTGACCCTCTCAAATACATGCATTCCAAGCCATACCAAAACTGACATATGGCTCGTTGGCTCATGCTTCTCACTAAGTTTGATTTGGAATTCATTCAATAAAAGTCTATAAAGGGGAAAACGATCACTGACCAGCTAGTAGATGCCCCTTTACCTGATAACTAACCCTCTAACTGTGAATTTCTTGATGAGTCTATCACCATGCTATCCACCGATGACATCCCCTATCAAATGATAATGTTCTTCGATGGATATAAATGTCAACTTAGTGGGGGTGTGGGGGTCATTCTCATCTCTCACGAGGGTGAGCCCATGCCTCTATCCTTCAAACTCGACTTTGAATGCACCAATAACATGGCTGAGTATGAAGCCTTAATTTTGGGGCTTCAAACTACCATTTTCTTGGGCATTAAGACAATCAATATCTTTGGTGACTCACAACTAGTTGTTAATCAGATTAATAGTTCATATCTTTGTAAAAATAAAGTTTTACAATGATATAAACACCGTGTTGACACATTGTTAGGGTCTTTCAACTGTTATCTCTTACAAATTGTTCATTGCTCTATGAATAAGTTTGCCGACACAATGGCCTCTCTCGCCTCACACATCCCATCTTCATTTGCTTCCTCAAGAATCTATGTCATGGTACACCATTTGGCATTGCCCTCATATATCTCAATTGACATCAACTTTGTTGGCAATATCGACTCTAGTCCACATGATGTTTGGTATAAACAACTTATTGACTACTTGACTTATTCTATCATTCCTCCTGACCTCTCTAGTAATGGACGACAGGCTTTTATCAAGAGTACTGCTCGATACACCATGCTTGGGGGTCTTCTCTACAAATGAGGTTTCGACAACCTCCTTCTCCAATGCCTAACCACCACCGAGACATCTCATGCCATCAAACAAGTCCATGATGGGATTTGTGGAGGACATTTCAGTGGTAACTTGATTGCAAAGCACATCCTCTGCCTGGGATATTATTGGCCCACTCTTAACCAAGACTGTAGTGACTATATTTGGCATTGTATCAAATGCCAGCAATATGCTAACCTACTTCACATCCCTAGCCATGCTTTACAAGTTGCTAAGGATTTCTGGCCCTTTTCATAATGGGGCTTAGATCTAATTAGTGAGATCAACCCTCATTCGTCTCTTTGACATTAGTTTATTATCACAGTGACTGAATATTTCACTAAATGGATGGAAGTGATTCCTCTCATCTCCACTAAAGCCGACAAAATCATCGACTTCATTAACCACCACATCATCTGTCATTTCGGTGTACCTCACAAGATAATCACCGATAACAACAAATCTTTCAAAAACAAAACCATCCAAAAGCTTTGCGACTCTTTTGGCATCAAACTCAACTTCTCCTCGCCTTATTATCCACAAGCAAATGGATAGGCAAAAGCTTTTAACAAAATCCTAACTAAAATCCTAATGAAGGTGGTCAACGACACTGCAAGGCATTGACACACTCACATTCCCTTCACTTTGTGGGCCTACCGCACTAGCATCTGAACCCCTACAGGTGCTACACCTTTCTCCTTAGTGTATGGAATCGAGGCTATCTTGCCTCTTAAAGTAAAAATACCTTCTCTTCACATCTCCTTGCACGACATGCTCTCTAATGATGATTTTCATCAAGATCGATTAACACAACTTGAGTTACTCGACGAACGTCGTCTTGCCGCTCTTAATCATCTTCATATCAACCAAGATCGCATCAAGCGTGCCTATAACAAAAATCTGAAAGAGCGAGATTTTAAAATCAGAGATCTCATCCTTAAAGAAAACCAACACGTGACCACTATGGAAAGAAGTAAACGAGGCAAGTTTGCTCCTAATTGGCTCAGACCTTATATAATAATGCACAAGTATGGATCAAGCACTTATCATTTGTCTTCTCTCGAAGGCCAGCTAGAACCTGAGTCCCTTAATGCCTTACATCTACAACCATTTTATTGTTAACCAAGTAATCATTCACTTGATGTTTAACTTGAGCTCATCCCTTAAACAACCCCCGTCATCCTCATTCCTATTCCTTTCAACCCTTTTTCCCTACAAAAATTAGTTAACCCTTTTTTTAAGCATTAATGCTTTGTCTTAATAAAAGGGAAACCCCTAAACCTCTATAGTCTAGTTCATGACTAAAATTTTAGTTAACCAAAAAAAAACATAAACTAGGATGCCTAAAAAGTCATAAACTATAAATGTAGACTACTCCCTCGAAGGACAGCTGCATTATTGTTGTAATTAATAGACTGCTCCCTTGAAGGATAGCTATTCAAAGAAATCAAAACATATAAAGCAAAATATAGACCACTCCCTCGAAGGATGGCTATGACCAAATTTTGCTACAAAAATAGCACCCTCTCAGAAGCTTCCCGCATCGATCAGCTTCACATGACCACAAAACAAAACAACATCTCCAAGTAGACTTCCCACATTGATCAATCTCCCAAAACAAAACAAAAAAACTGACTAACAAACTATTAAGTCATGGACTTGCCTATAGTCGTTCTCAGGGTCACCTATAAAAGGGGCAAAGTTATCCCTACTAAAAAGGGTTACGTTATCCTCACATATCACATAATCACACCTATTACCCCAAAATACCCAAGGGATTTTGAGCTCACTTAATGTCAAGTGATTAGGGTACTTCTCTAACAAAAACCAATGGTCAACGACATAATGCATGAACGGGGCTTTTGTTTGCAAAAACCCTATCTATGTTATCATTATAGTCCTTACCAATGAAAGAGCAACGCACCTTTCACTTCTTACACACCTTCGTCACATGCCAATTTATCTTTTAAGATGCAGTATCTTAAAATTATATGCTCGCATATTGTCATCTCATAATTTTCACTATAAAGTTATGAACCTAACATTCAACTCAATTTTATCATAAATAACATCACATGTTTTTGATAAAATACAACCAAAATATTTTCTAACCACTAACATAACATCATGATTTATTTAATGCAAATACTAATTTGTGTTATATAAATTATCATATCACATTCACATTAGTTTCTATGGAAAACAATACACATGGAAACTATCAACCAAACACAATTTATGTCATGCATATACCATCACCAATATGGAAACCTGCTGAAACATAAATAAACTCATTTCATTTTTAGCATACACCGTCACCAACATGGAAAATTGCTAAGGATGAAAAACCACATAACCTATGTTACAGCATACACCATCACACAATATGGAAAAGGCTATAACATCATCATACACTCATCATTTCAAGCATGTACCATTAAACATATGGGAAATGCTAAAAACACTAACATAACCAAAATAACTATCAACCTCTTTCACTCTTCTTCCCTTTTAGGAGAACTAAATTGGCCTGAGGCCCTTAAAACAGGGGCTATATAGGCAGCACTCAGTTGACATGGGGTCTTCTGAGGTTAGCTCAGCCATTCATTCGTTCATCTACCTAATGGACCAACTATCTAAACCCTAGGCTCACCGCCTATCCTAAACTACTTCATTTTTAGTCTTTCCAACCCTGACACTATAGAAGTCACTTTAGACTTCTCATGGGGCACATTGGAGATCACATACATCTCCCTAACCACAACAAACAACACTTGAGATCACTTATATCTCAGCCCAACTCGATAAACAATCTCAGAGATTGTGACTATCTCCTCAAACCATGACCACTTTTGAGACAACTTTGCCTTGGTTGTTTTGATTTCATATGCTACCTCATGAATAGTTAGCAAATTATACGTGCCCCTCACACCTATTGTCAGATCATGACCAAGTTGATCCCTAATATCTGTGACATTTTCGTGTTTTCCAAGAGCACTTCTTAGCCCAAATACTTGGAACACGATGCCCATTAGAGCTACTGCTTTGATCGATCTAACCCAATCAGCTACCACTAATAAGCTGGGGACCAGTTACTTCAATTTTAATCCTCATTGACCTTACCTGTGACAATTTGACCTGTCTATCAAGTGAAGTGGTATATGCACAATCTCAACTATTGTAGCGTTCACACTTCAACCTCACCCTACCCATCCATTGCCTATCAAATCAGCACCCGATTTTGGATTACCTTCTCTCGATTCCCACTTTGAGGGGGAATACCTCATCCCATACCTAGGGCAACCTACGTCTATTTTTGTCTTGCAGTTTGTCAGAATAAACCACAAGACAAAAAGGGGCAAATGTAGACACCAATATCGTGTTAACCCCCTTGGTCCCCTTCTAAACGTTAACACTTCTAACCCACACTTGCACACCTTATTAATTTAAAAACTACTTATTTTAAATTAATTACCTCACCTTGGACACCTCACCTAGACACCTCACCCTAAGACCATTTCTTAGCCTATGAGTCAGCTTAAGACTAGGTCCTCCAAATCCTAACTACCCATGACCTATTCTCACCCCATCTTAACTCCCTAACCAACTCCCGTGCCTCATAATCCCTTATTTTGACTGTTCTCCAATGGAAAAGGCACTTGGCGAGTGGAGAAACGGGCAAAGAGCTAAAAATAGCCCTTTTACCTATTCTCTTTCCACCAACATCGGTAAACCTGCGACCGACGTCGACAGTCTTACGCTGACACCGACGGGATCACTGACGTCGGTTACATAAGCCGAGCTCTAACATTGAGCGTAGGCCGCCTTTTCACACATTCGCATGCACACTCTGAGATTTCAAGCACCAAAACTTGATTATCATTCTCTTGGCTACCAAAGCTCTACATAAATCATTCCAGAGACTGGATTGAAAGATTGTACGAGGACCTCAAGCTACTGAATTGAAGCAATCCATGTTCACTTCATTGGCTCACAACACCGATCACATTAGCCACAATGGGAATCACTATTCTGACACCTCTATTTCTTCACCCTATAAAGCTAAGTACTCCCGTTTTCATTTCAGTGTTTTAGAATATATTGTCAATTAGTTTTCATTGATATTTCTAAATATTGTCAAGAGGCCTGACTTCTTTCGTGGAGGGGCTGAAAGGCCTTCCCCTTGTTCTCACCCCCTTTTCGCACCAATCCTCCACCTATACCCTTCCTCAGACCTCATTCACCTTCTTGCAACCTTGCACCAACCTCTAAACTTCGAGAAACCCCTCTGTCTATCTCAAAAATACTCTAAAAGTTGTCTAAGGCTGACAACCCCAACTGACATCGACAGACCAATCGACGTCGGCATCTATAACACCTTCATCTAGACCAACATCGGCAACCCAACCGACATCGGCATAATTTACCTACCGACCTCGGTAGACCCACCAATGTCGATGACTGTGTTCTAAACCAGCAAACCAAAAAGCCATCTAAATAGCCCATCTAGACCAGATAGAACCTTCAGCCAGCCTTTTGTAGCATTTTGAGATACACAAACTATAGGGAACAGGTACACATCATCTACTTTTCTATTTCTTTAGTCATTTATCATTTCTTCCTTTACAATACTTTTATATTTAAACAGTGGACTATCATCCCTTAGGGAGCTTCACTCTTTTGGGACTGAGCACGTAGCTTGGCAGTCCACCATAGCCTCTTCTAACATCTTTCTTGTTTAAGTTTCATTCTTACTGCAGGTGTTTCCTCCACAACCAAAGAGGAGCTCCCACAAGGCTTGGATACGGTGTGCACTAAATCTGAGTAACATCAAACCCATAACCTCTTAACCTTAGTTTCTTTCTCATTTGAATGTAATTAGTGAAAATCTAGAGAAACAACCAATTCAATTTTTATCAATGCCATGAGTCCCTGCAATACCGTGAGTACACAGTGCAATACCATGACCAGAATGTATAACCCCATGATTAGATTATCAAACCCATGAGTTGATATTCATGGGTTTGAAAAATGTTATCAAACTACTATGGTTAACTACAACAATTTTACTATATAACAATCCCGTGACTTAGAATGACAAAGCCAGGACTAGTCTAAAAATGCAAATAGCGATATTAAAGTTCTTAAGAAAAATAGTATGTATGACCTAAGTAAAAAGTCTATCAAAATGTTTATAGGGATTTGATATTAATTACAATTATTTTATGATAAAAATGATAATAGATCATAATACTAATCCTAATTATCCTAAATTATAAAGCTACGACTAATAGTGACAAAGCCACTATTCATAGGGCAAACTCACAACTGTTTCAGTCACAGTATTGTTGAATGAAGTTAAAGTGGTTTGTATGATGGATTTTTAGATATCTATTTTTTTTTATTCCTCTTATGAATCCTACAAGATAGAAAATACCACTTGTTAGTAGTTATTTATAGACAATAAAGGGGTTAAATGTTTATATAGAGAAATTTTTAAGTTCTTAACAGAAAGGTCAAATTTCTTTAGTTTTGCCTTACAAATCTTTCAAAACCTCCTACAAAAATCCTAGTAGCATTATGAACTATTATTCAACAGGTAATAATGGTATTGTTTTACCAATATTTATTGAAAATGCAATATCATGACTGTGAATTATGATTCCATGATTACCAGGTCAATCTTGCTACTATAAGAGTCATTGGTTTGTCAAAAGTATTCAAAGCTCTTCCTGCCACCACAACTTCTATGAAAAACAAGTAGAGAACAAGAGAGAAATCTATCTTCTAGTCAAGATATAAATGATAAAATAACCCCTAATATTATATTTGATAATATCACTATTAGCACTTATGATACCGCTACTACCAGGATAACCCCGCTATTGAGGGAGTCACGAGTTTGTGAAAAATATGTGGTTAGTTGATCTTTGGGGGGGGATTTTTCTTTCTATCTTGAACACATCAATAGAAATATACAAAACACCTAAAGTAACAAAGAGTTAGCAAAGATGAATATAATCTAAGCCCTACTATCAGATTTGACAATATCACTACTTAGAATGATGATATTGTTATTAACAGTGAAATCCCATGACTGAGTTAATCATGGTATTATAAAATGATAAAACCCTATAAAACCCCTAACCACTAGAGACTTATATGAAAATACCACTACTAGCATTAACAATCTCATAACTACAATACCGTGACTATCAATGCAATATCATGATTCACCTAGACATACCAAAAATTGAAAATCCAGGCTTGGATTTAGCTACAGTTGGTCATGCAATCACTTGGAACACTTCTAGAAATGGTATTAGACTAAATAGAATATGTTACTCCCATTGTGGTCACCAAAAGGTGCACCAAATTTCAAGTTCAAATAATATTATCAAAATGGCAATAACAACTCAAAACTTGATAACACCAATAAGAATGGATAGAAGAGATAAATCAAAGCAAATAAAACATTATTACCATACTTTTTAACTTCTCATGCCTCCATTCTAGGACTTTCACTTTTGTGATTGGATATCAAGAGCTTGGATTATTGGATTGCTTGTGAGACCTTGACAATGGCTTCCAATGGATGTGTGATGGGGATAATGGCTTTGAATGGATGTTAGAATGTTGTTATGGATGTTAAAGGAGAGCTTGATGGCTTGATGGATGATTTTTCCTTAGTTTGAGGGTGGAGGGAAGGCTTAGTTTTATAGGTAAAGGAGGGAAGAATCAACGGTCCAAATTCAAATTTGGGCCGTTGAAATCTAGGGCTAGGAAATTTTCATGGAATTTTTAATTCCATGGAAATCTCTAGAATTAGAAAATTCTATAGAAGGGGGCTAGTTTGGAGAAAATTTTTAGAATCCTCCAATTCTATAAATCTCCCCATAGGGTTTAGCGTTTTAGGAGAGGCTAATGTAGGGTGGTGGGTGGGTAGGTAGGCTATTTTTTAATTTTAAATTGGCTAGTGGACTTAGGGGGTAGGTTAGTAGGTAATGGAGTCTATTATGAGTTTAATGAGGGGATTAATTGATTTTTAGATAGGGTAAAGGTTATGTGGGGTATAGGAATGGTATATGGGTGTTATGACAATAGTTAATTTATCTAAGAAGGACGGGATTTAGGCAAAATTAACATGAATTAGAATAATTAGTGGGGCAAGCATAATTTAGTACATACACTATCATGCACTCAACAAAAACATGGTGAATAATCAATATCCGTTGTCATGTATTGATAAACTTTTGGACCAGCTCTGAGGCATATAACACATCACCATGATCAACTTGAAGTTAGGTTACCATCAAGTTCCAATATATCCTGAAGACATCTAGAAGATAACATTCAAGACTAGAGAAGGATTATATGAATGGTTGGTCATGCCTTTTAGCCTCACTAATGCACCAACCACTTTCATACACTTGATGGATGATCTACTCAGTCCATTCCTAAACTCCTTTGTCATCATCTACTTGGATAACATTATCATATTCAGTAAGACTTAGAGGATCATATGGAGCACATATCACATGTCTTAGACACTTTGCACCAACACAAGCTAAAATCCAACCTAGCAAAGTGTATATTTGGAACAATACGAATCCAATACCTAGGCTACATCATTAATCACACTAGCATTAGAGTAGATCCAAAAAAGATAAAAGTGATCCAAGATTGGCCTATTTCATGCAATCTCACATAATTAAGGAGTTTTCTTGGACTTGTTAACTTCTACCATAGGTTCGTCCTTGGTTTCTCACACATATCTTGGGCTCTTAGCCAGCTCATGCATGTCAAATCCAAGTTTACCTAGACACATACACAACAACATGATTTTGAGGCACTCAAACAACACCTCTATGAAGTGCTTATTCTTACAATGCCTGACATTATGCAAACCTTCAAAATATACATTGATGCATCTGACTACGCACTCAATGCAGTGCTCATGCAACATGGACATCCAGTTATATACCACTCAGAGATGTTCAATGACATAATGCAAAGGTACTCCACCTATGAGACGGAACTACAAGCTATTATGCAAGTAATTAAGTAATGGTGGTATTACATTCTCAAGAAGGAGACAGTTATTCATTCAGACTAAAAATTACTTTAGTTCTTACAGTTGTAAAACAAGTTAAAAAATGTGTGCCACATGAAATTGATAACTTACCTATAGTAGTTCCACTTAATGATCAATTAAAAGAAAGGTAAGGACAACAAGATCATATATTTCCTTAACTAACCTCTATTTTATGTACTCATCACAGTGTTAGACACACATAGCCATAATTTCCAAGACCAAGTTCCTTTGTACTTAGTTGATTAGGACTTCATAATAACTTACACCAGCCTTGTACAAGGAAAATAAGTTTAGGATTTCTATTTATCTTACCAACTTCTCTACAAGCTCGAATAACTCTATGCTCCCTCTAGCACACTTCACCCACGATTCATTTAGGAGGTGCACTATGCCAAGACCTTGGGATAATTTGGCATGACAAAGACTCTAGTCATATTATAGTCATACTTATACTAGTCACACATGTGTATAGATGTGGAGCACCACATCAATTCCTACATTCCTTGTTACATCACCAAGCTAATGAATAGGAGTTGGGTCTTTACACACCTCTACCAATTCTATCCATATCATGGGAATCTACCAGCATGGATTTCAAGATTGGATTACCTGTGACAAGACAATAACATGATGTTATGTTCATTATAGTGGATTGGTTTTCCAAGATGGCCATCATGGTCACATGCAAAAAAAACATTTATGTAGTTGGTACTACGTAGACATTCTTCAACCATGTTTAGGTTCATTTTAGGTTACCCACATCCATCATCTTTGACCATGATCCACTCTTTATAAGTCATTTTTTTCAAGTATTGTGGGAATTTTTGGGTATGCAGTTGGATTGGTCGATGGCTTTTCATCCTCAGATAGATGGGAAAATTAAAGTGTTCAATCACACACTTGTTCATATTTTACAAATGTACAATCATGGACATGCTTACACCTGGGATGATAATCTCTTATACATTTAACATGCCTATAATAGGGATTTTCATAGCTCTATTGGCCATAGTCCATTCCATACATGTCTTGGGTTTCAACCTTAAACACCTCTAGACATCTCTTACCATGTACCGTTAGGAAATGAGTCACGTGCATAGGAATGAGAAGCAAACAAAGCCAAGAAGTTTATACGACACATCTAGTTTGTTAACCAGTAGGTTTAGTAGATTCTTTCTCACACTCAATCTAAGTATAAGGAGTGCCATGATGTACATTTCACACCTCATGTATTCTGAGTTGATGATAAATTTTGGTTGTAACATCAAAAGGATTGCTTCAAAGGTCCAAACTAGAAGATCAAGCCTCTGTGTTATGGTCCCTACACCATTTTGTGCACAACTACTAAAATGTATTTATGCTTGATCTACCTCAGTTTTTAGGCATGTTTCTGGTCTTTGGGCATGTATCTAGACTTCAATGTGGAGCTTATCAATCCTTACACTCCATCTCTTATTGAGATAGTAGTGACACAACATCCTTCTAATTTGTATCCTAAACACTTTTTCCCGACAAAAAAGGACTAGATCATCGAAATGATAGACACACGCACCTACCATGACACATATCAACTTTTTTGAGTGTAAGTTGGGTAATACGCTAATCAAGCCAAGTATTACACTTCATAACAACTTCAAGCACTATTTTTGCAACTGTGCACTGACATAATGGAGATTTTTTCTCTTTAAAAAAAGGTGAATAATCTATGTATAATTCTTATGTAACTAAGTTTACTCCTCATTCGCTCTACTATGTAGGGTGTGCACCTTTCACCCAATCTTGTGCACTCCTTACCCAAAGTTTTCTCAAAGTCATATACATAAGTCTCACACCATATATTATACTTATATGTACTAACCTCTATGCACTCCACACTATACACTCATTATTGCACACTTCACAACTCATAACTCTATATGCCTTGCAGTATTTCATTGTAACTCACTACCCCATGTGTCCTGTTGACTCATAAACTCCACATCACATCCATGTGTCACCCTACCTCAGCCACATGCTTCAAAAGGTTCACAACCATCATCTAACCTAGAAGATGAACCAATGCAACCATCTTCTTGGTAATTAACAGTGATTGTAACTACTCTTATATTCTAATTGTATAATTATGTAACATCCACATCTAGTTTGGGGTTGATGCTCCACACAATCATAACAAAGATAGAATTCCCCATGTATCTAATCTATAAAACATGCATTGTAGCACATTATACTATTTTCCCTTATTCTTTGTTAATGAATACAAATTGCATTTCCTACAAGTAAGACTTCCACTATATTGAGTGTCTTTAGTTGTTTCTTTCTGAATTAGCTATGCCCATTCACTCTTCTTAACCAATTGTCCCCTACACAATTAGTCCTAGGCCCTATGGTATGGATCAATTTATTTTTTTCATGTATGTGTATTGGTTTATTACAATTGAGTCTCTAAGACAAGCCACTATGTATGCCCTTTCTTTTAAGGCGAATCATGAAGCCTACAAAATAACTTATCTGAAAATAAAAGGTTATGCAAGAGATGTTATTAAAAGATATAAATATGATTAGGAATGATAACATGAATATAATGGTATCATCATATGTAAATTGATAAAAATAGTAATGTTAGATGCATGTGGAAATAAGCATACATAGTCACATTATCAAGATATATGTTATAAATTAGGCACGTAGATAAGTGATCATGTACGATAGATAAGTAAAATTAAATTAAAATAACTTAAGGGGGATGCATGATATCCATCATGACATTAAAAATTGAAAAAATTGAGCAAATATATGTCATGGCCATGATGCACACAAACAAATAGTACACACAAAGCACACAAACCATACAATAGAAGGCCAAGGAACCACATAATAGGGACATGCTTAGATTTCACTCACACGCATAGAAATATACAATGAAGGCTTTGAGTCACATGAAAGGACATGTTTAAATGCCATAATCAAAGCAAATGATACACACAAGACATGAAGCATAGAATCAAACATGTAAAACATGTATGATTAAATGTAATTGATCAAAATTAATAATTATAACACTAAAATAGTTATCAACTTAGGTAACTAGTAAGATATCAATGCACAATGGAAGGAACTAAGGTATGAACATGAAGGGATAGAAAAATAATGAAATAACATGTCTATGAGATTCTCCCAGTGATCTTTTTGGTGTATATATAATATATAAGAGTCATGTGTCTTGTTTGGATCTAAGAATTGATAACCTATGTTCACTAGGATAGAGATGGTGAAATAGGACAAGGGCATTGTGCTCTAGTGTCTGAATAGGGAGGTTTTGTATATGTGCAATTTCTAAGAGTGAGATAGTATCACCTCCTATAATGATATCTGGAAATGAAATGTCATATGTTCTACATTAACTCATGTACACTTGTGAATCATTTATGAAATGAAACTAGATAGAAATAAGTACTAAATAACTGAGCATAAATTAACTAATGTAAATGAATTAAACATAAGCATGCATAGGTCCTAATTTTTAGAAATTTTTGAAAATTATTATTTTATTATTATTATTATTATTATTATTATTATTATTATTATTTTGAATTTATGAACCAATCATGGTAATCTAATAATTAAACAACATATCCAAAGGATGTGGATAATCAAAAAGTGGATCTAGTGGTAGATCATCAAGTGTTTGGTACTGAATCTTGTCAAACTCTCATATATCATCATCATTGTGGTCATCATATAATTCATGCTCTATAGTTGTAGCCTTATCTTTAGCATTTTTTTGAATCATGTGTATATGTATGGCATGTTTTTTTGTTGTCATCTATACCATCATGGAGAATGTGCAGTGTATTATCCTTAAATTTGAAAGTAAATAATTAATGTAACTTATCAATTGTAACTTCCATTTCATGTAGCCATTGTTGACCCAATGTAGCACTGGTGTGATTGCCTGTTTGAATAATTAAAAGTATTGTCCATAACTTTGGGGCCACATGAAATTGGTAGTGTGATATGACCTATTGAGTCTTAGAAATATATAGATTTATGTAATTCACATCGATTATAACCTATGTGTTAAATAAATGCAAGTGTACATATATTGGGCTCTATGTTCTCATCTATATCCACATGTTGCCTATATTCATTCTTGCTAAAAACTTGAATAATTAATGGATTCTCTCTAGAATGTTTAGAATTTTTTTATATGTGACCTTGTTGTTGAGCCTTAGTAGGTTGTGGTATGAGTTGTATAATCTTAATAGTGCCTTTAGCCTTATATTTATAAAGTTTTTTTTGTAGTGTCGCACAAGTATCCATGGCATGCCCTATAATTTTATGAAAGTGACAAAAGGGTTTTACCTCTTAATTTGTCAACCTACTAGTGGATCTAGTTTGTACTATTGATAAAGTAATTAATTCCTAGTGAAGTAACATATGTAACATCACGCATTGTCTATCATGTGTACTGGGAACCTGGATTCTAATAATTGGTTCTATATCTATGAGTTCCACATTATTTACTGAATTTGTGAATGATGGCTTGTTGGTATCTATAATGCATTGATTTATGTATTTTGCCTCTTGTTATCTATAAATGATAGATTTGAGAAAGGTATTTTTCCATAATATCCCTAAAAATATAGTGTTTTATGTTGTAATTATATTGCAATAAATAGTCTTACCTGGCTTTTTTTCTCTGTTAGGGTTTCCTCCATGCGTGTCATTAAGTTGGCCCTTGATTTTTTATCACTCTAGCTTGTGTCATACCATGGCCCTTAGGTTACCTACGAGACATGAATTTTTTAACTTTTACGGTTTCTCACCTTTGAGTGAATCCATCCTATTTAAGGACTTCTCCTCATTCTCTCTTGATTATTTTAACTGTGAAGAAAAATGATTGAGTGTCGAATAATGGCCCCATGAAAGCTCCCAAAGAAGTTTGTCATGAAGGTCTACCACAAGGTAACTCTTTGGAACCTAATGTTTTTATTTTTCATTCAAAAATTTAACTTTACTTGTTAATGGATAGAATAATTCTATTTGATATGATATTTTGTGGGTTGAATTCCTTTTGAAAGTATGCTTAGGTCTTAGGTTCAAGCACATTGGGAAGCTCATAGCATAAAGCTTGAGAGCATCCATAATATGACTAAGGGTTTTTTTCTATTTTGTTTTATCACCCCTTCCCATGTAGGAGGTATCCTCCATAGGTCAGCCACATGGTATGTTAGGAACTTGCTCATGGTTCTCTCCCCTTAGACATGAAACTTGGTTGTCTTGGAGAACACTGCTCTTAAAGTCCCAGTTTGGGTTGAATTTCTAGGTCTTTCACTCCCCTACTAGAATTTTATTCACCAGATAGCTTCCTCTATAGGTCATGTTGTCTATCATGAGTAAAAAAAGTTCTACTCTACTAGACTACATAATCAGGTTTGTGTATAAGTATACCTTTCCTGGGAACTTAAAGAGTTTGTGTAAATTCAAGTTGGGGATATGAGACACTCTTAGTGAGTCTTGTATATCAAGTTGCCAAAAACCTATTTACACTACCAAGCCACTACCCATAAGATTCAAGATTACCCCCTTAATTTATCCATCAACAAAGTGCCCAACTACTCATCCTCTCCTTTTAAGCCCTCTTTAGAAGCTAGCAAGAATCCAATTGAGGATGGTTAGACTACGGTAGGAAATAAGAATAGTCACACTAAATTCATGAGCTCAAATGCAAGAAATACTAAATGTATCAAGTCATAAATAAGTAATGGCCCATAGGACTAGGATCCTTCTAAGAAAGATCCTTCATAGGTTGAAGCCTTGAAAGTATTAGAAAAACCCAAGGTCTTCAACACCACTCTTGCTATCAATGTTTTAACCTAGGGTCTCGAGGCTCTTTTGCCTAATTTTTTAGATTTTTAAACATACAACCAACCTCTCTTCCACTTCCTGTTCAGTTGGATGCACATGAATTCTCTTGTATCCTTTTTATAAGGTGTGAATATTTAGAATAAGGAGAGTATCAAGTTGATCATACTATGAGGAAATAATTTGATGATTTTTTAAATGACAATTGATGTAGGAGCATCATAACCTTTTGTACATATTAGTCTATTTTACATGTTTGTGTATTTTTTTAGTCATTTTGGTCATAATAGGTCTATATGATTCAATACTAAATGCTATATTGTTAAAAAATTTGAATTAGGGCCCCTTTGGCATTTTCATGCTAAAACCCTTTATTTGAATTTTCAAAACTTCATGTCAAGTTTAGGAGGCTTCAACTTGTCTAAAGGAGTCTCAATGTTATAAGTTGCATAGTTAGGATATAATATGGAGTCAATAATGTTTTAACACACACATGACTCACATTATGAGTCATCTTGATGAGTAGTTTAGTGGTTAGGCGGTTTACAATATACAAAAAGGAAGTTCGAAGTTAGTTATGGAATTTTGGAGTCTTTTTAAATAGATAGTTGTTTTGTGTAACAAGTATTTCAAGGAAATAGAGAATGATGGGTATGATTTAAAATTATAGATAAATAAAACCCAAATATTGAGAATATATATTACTTTATGTGACAATAATTCTATTGGCAGACCCTATGTCTTTGTGTAAACAATAGTGTTGAAGGTGTAAACAGAGCATGTGAAGGATACTTTGAATAAGACATGTTTTTATTCATTTGTGTAAATTTGTTAATTTTATTCCATATGTTTTGAATTTATTTTTATTCTATGAATTTGTTTTCAAATGCATGCTTAATAAACTCAAAGACATACATTATTTTCCCTGTGTTGTTAAACTTTGTGTTCGAAAGATTGAGAGTGTGTTTTTGGAAGTGAAAGATTTGATGTAAGGAGATGAAATGGTGTTTTTATAAGAGTATAACTCAATTTTTAGAAGGATAATTAAGTGGGAAACATTAAGTTCTTATTATTTACTTATGAAAGTGTCATACTAACCATGTAGGAGTTTGTGAGTCATACACAGTCCAATGCACGCTTGAATATAATTTGCTAATGGATAATGTTTTAAAGGTTTTTATCTACTTATGAAGGTGGAAGAGATGATTTTAGACCCTATAAAATCATATATGAAAGTTAATTATTTTTTTAAACCCTAAAAATAAAAATATAACCCTCTAAGATAGAAGCAGACAGTATTGTTCAAAATATTCACACACAAAATTGAGTGAACAAAGTGAATAAAGGTATCAACATGTAAAATAAATGATTCAAAAAGGTGAGTGTAGGTTATTCAAAATGTCTTTAAATTTTGTGGAAAGTCTTAAAACTAAATACAAACCTTCTCGATCCTGCACAATCAAGTAGAGTCATGTTTTAGGGTTTTAGAACCTAAATCTATATTATGAATGATTTAACTAACCAAATCCCATGAAATTTGGTCATTAATTAGGGTTTAAATTATACTAAATATTTTTTAGGTTTATATGTTATGTTGGTATGGATCCATACTAATATAAGTGATTGTGTGTTGAAAAGGTAAATAGAGGCCTAATAGGCCTAAATAGAGGCTTAGAAATGGCTAAAAATATGGTCTAAAGAATGAATTAGGGCATGAATCTTTGTGAAATGATAAAAAAAGGATATAAGGTGCTGGAAAATTGTATTTTTTGCTTAAATCCATTCTGTACTAGTACATAAAAGGAAGAAAACCAAAGAAAAAGCTAACTAGAGAGAGCTTGTGATAGAATAAGAAGTAAGATATGTAATTAGTGGTTGTTTGAGAGATTTGTAGATTGAATGGGAGGAAAAATAGATATTTTTTTATCATGATACTAAAAATAAGAGATTTCATAAGGTAAAAAAATCTTAAGTCAAGTTTTGAGTAAGGAATCAATGAGTTATTACCAAAAAATGAGCAAGGTAGACCAAGACTAAAGTGCAAGTTGACAAGAGAGTGGAAAATATGATTATCTTAAAGGATGACTAGTACTAACATAGATTGAGTGTATGAAAGGTAGAGACAAAGAATTATTTTGAAAATTATAGGTTAATGAACAAAGTAAGACAAGTCAAGATCAGAGCCAGTTGGTATAGGCAAAGGTAAAGGAGTATATTTGTGGTATGTTTTCTATCTAGCTTGACAAGATTTGTGATGACCTCTAAATCATTTGATATCAAAGTAAAAAGTTTTTTGAAAAGGTATGTTTTGAGTTTTGAGATTGTTGATTACATATGCATCAATTTTATGCTATGTGTTAAAGATAGTCTAAGATATTGTTATAATAATTTTAATGAATATTGCAGGAAAGAGTGGAGAGGTTGTAGGTTTATGAAGGAGAGGTAGAAATCTAAGTGAAAGAGAAGAGTGATGTGGCAAAGCCATTAATATAAGAAGGCTTAGAGAAGGAAGAGAGATAGTGAATGCTCAAGAAGAAAGATCAAGAGAAGAGCTTAATAAAGAGATAAGAAGTCCCTAGTGAGGACAAGAAAGAAAGAGACTCTAAGAGAGAGAGAGATAATCAAGTGAGAGAGACCACATAAATAGTCAAGAAGGCAAGTGGGAAGGCTTGTTAAGAAGAGATAGGTCAAGAGAGAGACCTAAAGATAGAGTGAGATAGTGAAGAGAAAGAGTGAAAGAAAGATGAATGGATTGATGAATGAGGAATACCATAAGAAGATAGATAAAAATAAACAAGTGAAGCAAAGAAACTTAGAGAGAGAGAAGGAAATTACTAAGATAAAGGAGGTATTGACAAGGCTAAAGAAAATATTGGAAGAGATGAGACCAAGATTCCAAGTATGCATAAAGAGGAAGTGAGATGGCCTCTCATGAAGTTAATATAGAAGAGGAGAAGACAAAAGATGAAGATGATAGCAAGGTAGCCTAGAAAAAGAAGCAAAGGGGAAAGCAAGCCTAAAATGTTTAAGACTAGTGATATCTTGGAATGTTTGCATACAGGTGAAAAGTTACATGAAGATGAAGAATAATGGAAGCATGAGCAACATGTTAATGATGAGGAACCAATTGAATCAATAGTTTAGTATGGTGATACAATTATATGTTACCCTAAAAAAGGTGATCCATTGGATGAAGAAGAAGAGGAGAGATAGTTTACAACAGCACCATGCCTCGTGACAAGCAAGGAGACAATTTTCAGTCAAGTAAACCTTGAAAAGAGAAAATTAGTACAAGGTATATGTTTCAATGTTGTTTTTGATGAATGTGTTGATATGAATGTTATTGAAGATGATTTATATGAAACTACATTAAGGCTAATGAATGTGTTGTCGAAGGACAAGAGGGTAAAATAGTACAAAAAAGTGCTTAACATATAGGAAGGAATTTATGAGGTGACATCAATAGAGAATAAAAAAGAAGCACATGTTAAAGTTCTTAAAAAGACTAAGTTGTAGAAGGTTAAGATGTCTTGCCTAGAAACAATGGAAGATAAAGGAGATATGGTTGAATATATTACAGAGGAGCAACAAATATGGCAGCACACAATGGAAGAAACAGATGATTTGAGTCTCCGAGGAGATGATAACTCCATCATGGTAGCTAAGTGTGCATTGAAGTCAATCTTGAGTCAAGATGAATAACCAGAAAAATGTGAAGAATAATAAGGTGAACTCTAATGGAGAAAGTAAAATATGGTTTTGATTGACATGTTTGCTTCCTATGCAAGTCATTGGAGGAAATAAAATTAATAGTAATTGCCCATGATTAGATTGAGGATGCAAAGAAAGAGAGAGAACAAAAAATGAGGAGCCACAATGAGTTTTAGAAACCATCAAGAAGGTATATATGTTTCAAATAGGCCTTGGGATCTAGGTGGACATGAAATTGGAAGAAGGATGTTGTAAAGAACCTAAAAGTCAAATCATTTATAACTTTCATGGAAAGTTTTTCTTGTTCCTTGGTAGTATGATGTAGGAGCATCACTGTCTTTTGTAAATATTTATCTATTTTACATGTTTGTGTCTTTTTTTATTCATTTTCGTCATATGAGGTTTGTAGGAGTCCATACTAGATGCTATATTGTTTAAAATTTTGAATTATGGCCCCTTTGGCATTTTCCCACCAAAACCCTTGATTTGAATTTTCAAAACTTCATGTCAAGTCTAAGAGGTTTCAACATTCTCTAAAGGAGTCTCAATGTTATAATTTGTGTGGTTAGGATATAGCAATGAGTCAATAATGTTTAAAAACACACATGACTCACATTATGAGTCATCTTGATGAGTGGGTTAGTAGTTAAGCAGTTTACAAAGTACAAAAAGGAAGTTAGAAGTTAGTTGTGGGATTTTGGAGTCTTTTTTAATAGATAGTTGTTTTTTGTAAAGAGTATTTCAAGGTAAGAGAGAATGATGGGTATGAATCAAAAATTTTAAAGAAATAAAACCCAAAGAATGAGAATTATAGTACTTTGTGTAACAAGAATTCTGTTGGCAGACCTTTTGTCTTTGTGTAAGTAATAGTGTTGAATGTGCAAATAGAGCATCCGAAGGATAATTTGATTAATACATGTTTTTATTCATTTGTGGACCTTTGTTAATTTTATTCAATGTGTTGTGAATTTATTTTTATTCTATGAAGTTTTTTTCCAATGCATTCTTAAGAAACTCAAATATAGACATTGTTTTCCCTGTGTTGTTAAACTATGTGTTTGGAAGATTGAGAGTGTGTTTTTAGAAGTGAAAGATTCAATGTAAGGAGATGAAATGGTGTTTTGATAATATTATAACTCAAATTTTTAAAGTCTTATTAAGTGGGAAACATTAATTACTTAGTATTTACTTAGGAAAGTGTCATACTAACCCTGTAGGAGTTTGTGAGCCATACATAGTCCAATACAGGCTTGAATATAAGTTGGTAATGGAGAATGTTTTAATGGTTTTTATCCAATAAGAAAGGTGGAAGAGATGATTTTGGACCCTATACAATAATCTAGGAGAGTTAATTCTTATTTGAAACCTAGAAATTATAAATCCGACCCTCTAAGATAGAAGCAAACATTGTTGTTCAACACAATCACACACATAACTGAGTGAACAAAGTGAATAAAGGTATCAACATGTAAAATAAATGATTTAAAAATGTGATTGGAGGTTATTCAATCCATAAACCACTTTAATAGTGTCTTGAAAGTCTGTGGAAAGTCTTAAAACTAAATATAAACCCTCTCAATCCTGCACAGTCAGGTAGAACCCTATTATAGGGTTTTAGAACCTAAATTGATATTATGAATGATTTAACCAATCAAATCCCATGCAATTTGGTCATAAATTAGGGTTTACATTATAATAAATTATTTTTAGTTTTATATTTTTTTTGGTATGAATCCATACTAATAGAATTGATTGTGTGTTGAAAAGGTAAATAAAGGCCTAATAGGCCTAAATAAGGGCATATAAGTGACTAAAAATATGGTCTAAAGAATGAATTAGGGCATTAATATTTTTTAAATGATATAAAGTGATAGGGGGTGATTGACGATGATCTTATTTACTTAAACATGTTTCATACCAGTACATACAAGGAAGAAAACCAAAGGAAAAGGCTACTAGAGAGAGCTTATGACAGAGTAAGAAGTAAGTTATGTAATTTGCAGTTGTTTGACAAGTTTGTAGATTGAATGGTTGCACAAATAGACCTTGTTTGAGCATGATATTAAAAATAAGATATTTCATAAGGTCAAAAAATCTTGGTTCAAGAGTAAATAATCAATGAGTTCTTACCAAATAATGATTAAGGTAGACAAAGACTAAAGTACAAGTTAACAAGAGAGTGACAATTGTGATTGTCTTGAAGGATGACTATTACTAACAAAGATTGAGTGTAGGAAGTAAGAGACAAAGAATTATTTTGAAAATGAAACATTAATTAACAAAGCAAGATAAGTCAAGATCAGAGCCATTTGGTATAGGTAGAGGTAAAGGAGTATATTTGTGTTATGTTTTCTATCTAACTTGACAAGATTTGTGATGACCTTTGCATCACTAAAAATGGGCATTTTTTTCAGAACCGGTATGATTCCTTAGAAGGCCTAGACTCTAAGTATGTGTATCTAAAAACCCCTCATCTATGAATTGATTTTCATGGAATGTTTGAGGTCTTACAAACCCAAAATGCAAGTTTCTTTTGTGTGATTTCAGAAGGAAGTTTCCCAAGATGGACATTCTTTATCTGAAGAAGTAAAGGTGGTGGATTTTTTATTGATGGTGGTCAATAACTCTATTTGGAATGATATTATTATCTTGCATAGCAATCATGAAGCAAGATGTGGAGGGGTTATCACATTTATTTATCCATGGTGGCGGCCACACTTGGTACAATCTGGCATGGACCCCACCAACCTATTAGTTTGGGCCCTTTGTGGCATTGAAATCCATTCCTTTGGATTTATTAATATTTATGTCTCAAATAACACCATTGAGAATACCCATTTATGGTGATGGATTGTGGATGATCTCCCTAACACTCATGGGTCATATGTGGTGACTTTAATATGGTGGCATCTCCTGAAGATAAAGTGGGCCACCTACCAATACATTGGACAATTGGAAAAAGGGAGGCATGGTATTATATGTGAACTAAATCAGGATTTTATGACCCTAATTTAATCCATCAACTTGTAGATAGAGTATGGTACACCTAGAGTAATATCAAGGAGGGCCCTGCTTGGATTCTAAAGTGCCCAAATAGGGCAAGGATGTCTAATCAATCATATTTCTCCTTTGATAATAGTTTTTCTCCTATGGTGCAGGCATTGCTAGATTTTGTAATTTTTGACCACTCCCCCATTTGGTTATGAGTGACATGGAAACTAATGAAACCTAAGGTCTACAAGACATAATTATTTCTAAAAACTTCCATGCTCAAACATAGACCCACTATGGCACACATTCATAGAGTTTGTAATCTGGATCCCCATCCATCCCTAGAATCTAGTTGGATTATGTGGTGGGATGATGCCATTAGAAGGACCTATCACTCTATGATAATCTATGGCATCTAACTTGCTAAAATTCAAAGACACGCTTACCCTACTACTTTCTTAGAGTTTAGCCATGCAACTTTAGCCTTGTAAAAATATCCCTTCAATGAGATCTTGCAGGTCAGATTCTCCTCTTTATGACATCGTATCTAGATAGAAGATAATTACAATGCCCAGGGAGATCAAATCAAAGCCAAGCTCCATTGGCTCAAGATAGGGAATAAGGCTTCCAAAGAATTTTTTAAAATGTTATGAGCCAAAAACTCAAAGTAGCAAATCTAGACTATCTCTGATGCTAGCAAGAGATTATCAAAGACACCACAAATTTTTCAAGATTTGTCCTTCACTATCAACAAGCATTTAAAGATCAAGATTCCTCTATAGAGCATGATATTTCCCTTTAGCAATGTCTCATAGTGGTGCCTGAAAAATTCACTCTCACCCAACGGGTAGCTTGTGATAAGCTCCTCACTATGGATGATCTGCATGAGGTAGTGTCTCATGTGGCAAATGACAAAGCTTTAGGCATTGATGGTTTCCCCTGTTAATTTTATAAAACCCTCTGGGATCTTGTGGGTTCTGACTTACATCATTTTTATCAAGAGGCCTTTCACTCTCATTATATAGGGAAGAATATAAATAAAGGAAACATTAAATTCATACCTAAGCAAGGGGATCCTGAATTGATCTCTAATTGATGGTCGATCACCCTCCTGAATGTTTCCTACAAGACCATTTCCAAAACTCTAGTGATTCAATTGTGCAATTTACTGACACACATCATTCATCCTAAGCAAATAGGATTCACCATAATTAGATATATATTAGACAACATAATTATGGTTTGGGAAGGAATGGACTGGGTTAAAAGGTCTAAAAAATAAGATATGTTTGTTAAAATTGACTTTGAAAAATCTTATGACCATATTGAGTGGGCGTTCATCCTAACCATGCTTAGATCCCTGGGCTTTGGTCCCAAATTCATTCAAACCATCTAGATGCTTTTTTTAGATGCCTTAGTTGTCATATCCATTAATGGAGTCACTTCTAAACAATTTGGTTTATTTTGCTCTATTCACCAAGGATGCCCTTTAGCACTTGCCCTATATGTGCTTACAACTAGGGGTTTTGGATATCTTCTTAGTAATTCCTAGGCTAGGGGGCCTTGTTAAGGTAATATATCTCCCTCTAGATAAAGAAACACCTCATTAATATATGTAATTAATGAATGGCCACTTTGCAAATGATTCTTTCCTTACTCATATTGAGGATGAAAAATATGTGGACAATGCCATTTAGTGTCTCAACACCTTCTGCCTTGCCTCTGGATCAAGCATCCAATGGAAAAAAACCTAGTTTAACAGGCAATCATACCTCCCCCCTTCTGATGTGGGCTTCTAAATATGGATGGGCCTCGATCCAACATGATGAAATTTTTAAGTTTCTTGGAATCCATTTTGCTTTTGATGCCTCTCCGCCCCTGTTTTGGAAATATGTTATTGATAGAGTAACTAAAAAGCTAGAATATTGGGTGACCAAGCCTTTATGATGAGTAGGTAAGTTCCAAATCTGCTTGAAAGTGCTTGTGACCACCCATGTTTACTACTCCTCATGTTGGGTGCCTGCAAAGAATTCTTACCAAAAACATGAAAAACTTATCAAGGATTTTCTTTCGACCAAGTATTCCCATAGACATGGATTCCATAAGGTGGCTTGGGATTACTATTGCCTCACATGAGATGTTGAAGGTATGGGGCTCACTGACATGGCTCATCAATAAACTTCCTTATGTGCCAAATAGATTGTGTAGGAAATTGACAAGAAGGAAGCTTGGAAGGTGTTGTTATGACACTACATTGCTTCAGGCTCGCGTAAAGGCAAGAAAGCCTAGAAAGGGCTTGGCTTCTCCAATATGCTTATCATCAAATCCCCCATCAAAATTTTAGGGTCTTTTGTGGTGAAAAGCATCTGGAAAGCATGAGATAAGATCAAACCATAGCTTCTTTAGAATGGCTCAAGTTTTTGAGATGGGTTGTCCGTTGATTCCCACCCACATGGTAGTCACTGATTCTCAATTTTAATGAAGTAAATATGGCTGAGGTTCCTTGGATAAATACTCTAAAGTTATTTCATAGAGGCATTCATATTGTCCAAGATATTTTTTATAAGTAGTCTCATTCTTGGCTATCCTGGGAAGAGGTCAAAACCAAATTTTGGTTAGCCAATACTAATTGAGAATCCTTCTAAGAGATCATTAATGTTGTTCCACCTTCAATTCTTAAAAAATATTTGTTCACTCCACTCATCAATGGTGGAAGGATTGGAAGTGGTATTTTTAAACTTCATTTTGTAATTACACTCCACGACTTGGCTATGGATGGCTTACTCCCCACATGCCTATGGTGGATAAGCTTCACTCCCACTGGGGTCTAAATTCCTCTATTCATACTTGGTGATTCCATTTTCATAAAGTTTAGGGGGCTTACTTGGAGCCTAAGCTAGCTCATTTTTCTTCATGTATCTTATATCAAGGCTTACCTATTGGTAGAAGGCTTGTTCAGTTAGGAGTTTCCCTTCCCACTTGCCCTTTTTGTGGCCATCTAGAAATGTTTTCTCACCTTTTTTGGTACTACTCCAAAGCTCAAAGGGTCTGGACATGGATTCATGACCTCTTCAAGCCTTTCTAGCCTGAATTATTTCATTGGCAGCATATCCTTCTTTGAGATAAACCCACCCTACCTCTTAAATATACCCAAGTCTGGCATACTTTTAGAGTGTAGACTCTCTTTTAGTTATGGAAAGAAAGAAATAATGTAGTATTTAAAAATGCTTCTTTAGATTGTATTTTTTAAACTCTAAACAAGTTCTTTATTATTTCCAATGTCCTTTTGCAGATACAAATGCAAGATAACAAAGTTGTTATGAATCTTGGCCATCTCTAAGACCTTCTCACTCATTGGGGAGATGTTCTTTGTGCTATGGCATGGGTTCCTCCATCTCCACCCAGGGAGCACAGACTTAATGATAGAATTGCCTTACCACCTTAAAGTGGACATCAACACAACCTATCTCAATGGTGTTCTCATAGTGGCACCCCATATTAGGTATGACCCCTCTTGGGCAATAGCTAGGGTGGAAACCTTCACCTCCTTCCCCTACTGGGTAGGATGGTTAAGATGTTTCTCCTTCTCCTTTGCATCTGGATGCTTGGGGGTGCCACCTAGAGGTCGATCAAATGTGCTGGATAAGTTCCCCAGACTCTCTCTGGCCATTTTTTCCACTTAGACACAAGAAGAAGAAGATGACAAGGACACTGCTCAGGCTTATGGCTGGGAGCCAATTCTAGATGGCAATGACTTACCAAGCTCAAGCTGGGGTCCTGATGATATGTATCCTTCATCTTTTGGCCTTGCTCTGGAAGCTTAATATTTTCTCTTATGATATCATTATGACTTGTTCTTAAGTAGAGCCTTGTTTTTTTGTTGTTGTTTTTTGTCCCTAGGCTTTGTCTAGTTTGATGTTGAGGTGTGCTTCCATACCACCTATTTTTTTTGTGAACTATTTGTATATATATTTTTTTAATATATATATATATATAGATATATTTCATCAAAAAAAATAGTCTTACCTTTATCAACATCTAAAATCATTGTTTATCCTTTATTTAAATTCATTGTAATGATGGATTTGAAACATTTTTGTATTCACTTAGACCAACTAGTTTGAAATTCAGCCCAAGTCAATAGTCATGAATGTTCATTGGTAGTATTATCATATGTAGCATCGAAATCATCATCGACATCTTTTATGGATATGAATTTTGGATCTTCTAAATTAATTGGTAGAGGTAACTCCTTTACATCCTCCTCTTGGTATACCATTCTAGGTGAAGGTGGTAGAGTTGGAGGATTCATAGATTGTGACTATGGATTATGTGCATTAGATTCACCAACCTCTAGGATTTTATGCATTAGATTCAACAACCTCATATTTATGTATATGTTATATGGGTATAAATTCTGGTGGTGGTATTATAGTAGATGGAGATGCCCCCTGTAGACACTTCATTTTAACCACTTCCATGTCTAAACTATGATTATAATGATTTTTTGCAATCACTCATAAATTTGATCAAAAATCGTTATTAAATAAAATTTACCTACATAATTACCATTTTAATTTGAAATCACAGTGACACATCCCTAATTGGGGAAATGGATTGTATTGTAATATTTGTCTAATCAAACGAATCCCTAAATAAATCAAATTTTTGCAAATGTTATTACAGGTCAATTAAATGAATATTTGATTGACAAATGAACATTTCAAAGTGTAGTATTATTCTAATTATTAATTAATTAATTATTGATTATCCTAATCCTCCCATAATAGGAAATTCCATGACTTTTTGAATTATTTTATTTTCCTAAATTTGATTTTTTTTATTACGTCACATTGGCGATGTCACTCAATAAATTCAATGAGAAAGAGGGCTGCAAGCAAGCTCTTAAACCCCTCTTACATACTCTTCCTCTTACACCTCTTTTACACATTACAAGAGGTCATTACTGCACGTTTCTTTAATCATGCTTTCCACACTCCAAAAATGTATTAAAAGGCATGTATTACACACTCCATGTGTGCAATAATAAATTTGAGGATTCATTATCCACCTTCTATTTGGAGATGAGATGGGTGGTCTCACAATCATTCTTAAAGTTTATAAATACAAGGCTAATTAGCCACCATAGACAAGCTCTCTTGAAGTAAACTTACCATGACAAAATCACACTAGAGCTTCAACATTCTCATGATATTTTCAAACCAAATCACAAGTGAACAAAGAGATATGTTGCCCACACAGAATCAGCATTACCAAAGACTTCTAGCTCAACCTCTTCAAACTAGTTTTCAAGCAAATCTACAAGAAAGGTGTAAACATTGCTTTTATCTTCTAATATGTATTTATTTCTTGCTTACCATAGCTCACCCTAGGGAACACACTTAATATGTTAGTTCATAAAACAAATTTGATTTCATTCACTAAAAAATTGAATAACCTATTTCATATTCTTGTTCTTACATAATGACACACTCAATTCTTCTAGATGCATCCCATAAGTTTTAGACCATTTACATTCCTCTAATTACCAAAATTAGCCTTACAAATAAGTTATTTCACTCTTTTTCTTCCAAATATCCTTAATTATGTGGCATGTCATAATCGAGAAATCATTCTTGTGTAATTGTGAAATATGCACAAACTTTAGTGACATCACTTTTAGCAGCAATAAAATCATTGGTTCTAACTCTATTTTATTTTGTGTAGGTCCAAACAGCAAAATCAAAGCCATCTTTAGCAAAATCATTCATTTTAGTGGAAAAATCATTTTACCCTATTTCTTTGTTTTCTAATGGATTATGAAATTGCAAGAAACTTTACCGAATTCATTTGTTACAGCGATGAATCCATCTTACCCCATTTTCACTATTTCCTATCAAACTACGAAATTGTAATAAATTTCAATGAAATCATTTTCACTATAGTGAAATCATTTTTAATTTTCAAAATTTTCCATGTGACATTTTATGTTCTGATTGTGTTTTTTATAGAATCATGAATTCAGAGATAAAAATTGTGCCTTCATTTTCCTTTTTATTCAGCTTTCTGTTTGCTTTCTATTTCGACTATGTTTTGTAGAATAATGAAATCAAAAATAACTTCGATGAAATCATTTTCACTATAAAAAAATTTTCCAAATGACATTTGTAAATTTGGTACTAACTGCAATGAAATCTTCGAGTGCAGTGGTGAAATCATTTTACGTGTTTTCTATTTGTTTCCTGTGTAGGTCAACATTTTTGAAATCGTGGTCAACATTAGCAAAATTATTGACCCTGGCAACAAAATTATCTTTAGTAGGAGTGAATTTTTTTAAAAATTTTATGTGTTCTGTGTGTAGGTTACATTGGAAAAATTAGAGGATTGGGTAGTGAAATCATACTTTAGAACTACAAAATCATTCTATGCAAAACTAAGACTTAAACAAACTACCTTTCAAACTCCTTGTTGGATCAAAACCACAGTTTTCAAAATTATAATCATTTGTGTTACAATACCTTGGCCAAATAAGTGATGTTTTGCATCACACAAATCATTATTAAAAAAGATTTTGATTTGGGCATTAAAATGAATTCATATTTCAATTGGGTTATAACAAAACTTGTTCATTTTACAAATTTATTTACATTCTTGTAAGTTTTGCTTGTTGCTTGATTATCTTGTGGGGTTATTTGCACATGTGCTCTCTCTTTTTGGATGACCTAGAAATATAAATTTACTCTTTGTCTTATACCTTATTTTTTATTTGACTATGTAGGGTGTAGTTCATCACCTTATCACAAGTCTTATGGGTTTTTTGACTAGGAAGTCACATCCTAGCACCATATCAAACCCTATTTATTTGGCGGGGTACATAAATTAAGTAACATTGCCACCATTGTATAGCTTGACTTTATGCTTGCACATTATCATGTGAGGAAAGAACCTCAAGGAGTTATTTTCAATACTCAAGACCCTATGTGGTACCCTTGAAATGAGCAATCTTGGCAATAATATTGAAATTCTTTATTTATGGACTTATGCCCATGTACCGTGAGGTATATACGAACCATATAGAAATCAAATTAAAACTATAAGAAAACCCCGAATCCGATATCACTTCACTAAAATCCTACAGATGAAGTGGTATCAAAAGGGCTATACCTTCCCACGAATTGCCCATTCTTGGATTACTTATTTGATGCCTCTTTTACTATGGATCATTCATTGATGTAAGGGTGCAAAGGTAACAACCCCTAAAGATTGTCTTGCTCATACAAACCTTTTGAGAGAAAGGTGAGGTTAAAATACTACCAATAATTACATTTAATTAGTTAATAAACATTTAAACATTATAATCCTCTCTCAAGGAAAGTATTTCAAAGGTTCAATGGATGTGATGCACATCCACGTTAGTTATTGAAATTACCTCGTAATGCTTATGTGTTTTTACTTGATTGTTGTGTTGAAAACTTGTTTAAACTTGAAACCAAATCAAATAAATTATTGTAGGCTAAAATTTCACCCTTGTGGGAGAGTTTTTCAAGCTCTCCCACTCCTAGCTACAATATTAGAACAACCTCAGGCTGTGGGTATCCTATAGTGAGGTTGAACTTCTAGGCATTTTAACGAGGCTAGCTCCTTAAATGCTTCAATTCAACTTGTTTACCACACTAAAACCTACTACTAACTAAGGAAAAGGGAGAGAAAGATAACATGAAATGGAAATCTAAGCTAAGGATGGTGATGCACCAAAGATGAAATGATCCACTTTTATCCTAGAGGCCTTAATGACTACTAATAAATTTAACCAAGACACAAACTAATCTAATCCTATCTCAAAGCCAAAAGCATAAGTATTTGCATGGAGGTTGAAGGGAAACCCTACAGTTTGAAGGATAGAAAGAAATAGGTCTATATGAGACATTATAAACTTGTGATGCTGTAAGAAGGCACTAATGTCTAACACTTCACAAAACTTGTAAGGGACCAAAAGAATTGAAGAAAGGTACATGGAGGATTCACAGATGATGAAAAGAGACATACATTTTGCAAGTTAAACCCCCAATAATTCACACTTCCCTCCAAACTAGAGACATCAAGTTTATCTTATTGCTTCAAAAGAGTGTTTACAAGGTGATTTTAATAGAGTAACTCTATCACCAGTCAAGAGATATCTTTTTAGGCTCAAAACCCTATATATATAATAGAAAGGGATGAGATAAAAGGGGGAGAGAGAAAGGAATAGGGGAGCTTGTTTGAGACATGACAACTAAGCTTCTACCTTACTATAATGAATGCTCCACCATCTTTTTGACCAATTAGGGCACTATTTACTTTATACGAATGAAACTTTGTTTTTCCTAATAACCTCAAGCTTCCTCATTGATAAAAAAACATGTTAGAAGATAAGAAAGCCTTTAATACCTGAGCTACCTTTTCTAATCACCTAATTTTCATCATCATCCTGACACCATCTTTCACTTGTCTTGCATGTATAAGGACAAAATCCCCATAACTTTGAATCTTTACTGAGCCATGTTACTTCTACATTGAGCGACTGCTTATCAGAGATGATGGCCATGTTGAAGGATGGAAACCTCTCCATTAATTGCATAAACTAGCTCCTAATTTGAAACCTAGACTAGATCTTTTCTAGAGATGGAAAACCAATCTAAGGACATTAGTTTTCCTGTATCCATTTATATCATTGCAATTCTATAGATTACATAGCTTATTTTGATATTTATTAGGTCTAAAATGCTTATTTTTCCCTCTACAGAGCCTTACTGTTAACACTTCACCCTTTTTAATGCATTTAGTCCAACTCAGGTCTGCTTGAGCTCCTTGACTATTTTGACCATTGTGCATTGTCAGATCTTTTATCATGATATCTTGACAAGTTTCAAACTCACAGTAATCTTGATGAACCCTTTTGATCTCTTTAAATGCTAATGGCTACTTGCAGGGGCTGAAGTTGACATCTGGAGCTCCTCATCAATTCCTTTGGATAACTTGTTTTGGCTATTTTCTTTGGCATTATGTCCCTCAGACATCTTCCCCAAACTAATTCCTTTGACCTCTTTTTCCTAATCTTATTTCCTTAAGATAATTTTCCCAAACTTATCTCCTTGGGCCAAATTTCTTTGGGTTTTGTTGAACACTTTCTCACAGACCTTTTTCTTTCAGAATTTTTTTTTGTCCTTTCCCTTTGGAAATGCCTCTCAAAAATCTACTTAAGGCCTTTTAGAACTTGAAAATGGGTCGTCTGCTTTGAGAAAAACCCTTTGGATTTTCCATTTTAGACCATCAAAACTTTGTAATGGACCATTTCCCTAAGAAAAAAATCCTTTGAAAAAAATGAATTGGGTCATTCCCCTGAGAAAAATACCCTTCAAAGTTTTGAAAATAACCTTTTTACCTTTGGAAATTCCCTTTGGAAAAAATGCAAATGGCTTCAGCTTTGGAAAAGTGCCCTTCAAAAGAATAAAAAATGCCTTTCAGCATTTTTGAAAAGAACCTTTTCCCTGAGAAAATATATCTTTCAAAATTTTGAACAGGCCCTTCAGGACTTTGAGAATGCCCTTCGAAAGGTAAAAAGGTCCCTTTTAGCTAAGAAAAGTGTCCTTCAGCATTTTTGAAAAGGTCCCTCAGGTTTTTTGTTAAATACCTTTTAGTTTTTTGTCCTTGGGCACTTTTCCAAAAAAAAATCTTCAGAATTCTTGCTAAGTATCCTTTGAAAATTTTGTTTCAAACCATTTTCCTGAGAAAATCCCTTCGAGAAAATTGTCTTGGCCACTTCACCTTGAAAAAGATACCCTTTGAAACTTTGTTTGGTACACTTTTCGAGAGGAAAATCCTTCAAGCCTTATATTTCAGATAAAATGTCCAAAATAATTACCGATACTTTGCCAAAATGACTCGAAACAAATCTCTCAAAAGAAATAGGTCTTCAGGGAAATTGTTGCAGAACAATTTCCTTGAAGAATTCAATCTTTGTCTTTTACTTCAGACATTTTATCTGAAAGAATTATCCCTTTGAAAACTTTGTCTTGGACAACTTGTTCGAAATAATTCAACACTTAGCCAAAAAAAAAGGTCTCGAAAGAAACTATCTTAGCAAAGAAAAGGCTGAAAGAATTTCAAAGTAAAGACTTAGCTCAAAAGGCTTTGTACTTAGATTTTCCAAGGTTTGTAAGCCCTTTTAGACTCTTTCAATAAATTATTGTTTGACCTTCAAGATTAGAATTCTACATAGCTTATTCATCTGGGAACAAGCTTGGTGTGTGGGCTAAAAAATGGCCAACATCTTTGACAACTCTCAGGGAAACATGCTTGTTGTGCTTGAATACCCAGGCCACTTGCCTTGTCTAGTCCATTGGGCATGGAGTCATTAGCCTCTGCAACTGAGCTAGTCTAAAACTGGATACAAGGCTGACCCTTTTTGGAACGTCCTCTTAAAGAAACAAGGACAACAAGAATAAAACAAACACTATGCCCAAGGTACTTAGGGAAGGGAAACACACAATTGAAAAGATGTGCACAAGGCACTTAGGAGTAAACATTAAAAACTATATAAAAAGTAAAATATTTACAATGGCTACAAACTTTTCTAATAACATGGCTTTAGATGAATCCCATTGACTAGGATGGGTAATACCTCTCCATCTAGCTTGGCTAATTAAAAAGCATTGTGTTATTTACATCCATAGATCAAATAAGGACCACTCTACAAGCTATCAAATTTGGTATGGTGACTGGCTTGACCTTATTTGAATCCCACTTGAGGACTAGATATCCTTCCTTGAAGTCCCTTGTTATGGATATCTTATCAAAGGTTTTCTTGACTTGAACTTGATGTGATTCTAGTGTTTTCATTACAAGGTCTCTCATTTCTTCAAGATCCATGAGCTCTACCAATCTCACATGCATGGGCTCATCTTCCATCAACTCCAGTTGATGGGCTAGTTCTAATGTAGGTAGCTCAAGAGAAATGGGCAACTTGGCCTCCCTTCCATATACTAAGACATATGGAGAATTGCCAATGTAGCTTTAGGAGTCACCATGTCAGCCCACAAGGTTGTCTTTAGTTTAGTGTGCCATGTCCTCTGATTCTCCTCCATAGTTCTCCTAATGATTCTTAGCAATTTTTTATTTGTGGACTCAGGCAGCCCATTTCCTTGAGGATAATAGTTGGAAGAGGTGTTGAGGTAGATGCCCATCTTGAGAACCCATTCACTCATTTTGAGACCAAGTAATGCTAATGCATTATCAGAAATTATATTGGGTGGAACACCAAACCTAATCACAATGTTGTCATAGAAGTCTAGGACTGCACCTTCATTAGCTTATTTCAACGCAATGGCTTCCAACCACCTGGTAAAGTAGTCATTTGCAGTAAGCACCCATCTATGTCTTGCACTTGATGGAGGGTTGATCATCCCTATGAAATCTAGCCCCTGTTGCATGAAGGGTTACTCTACCTGGATTGGGTTGAGTGGAAGGGTTGCCAATCTTTGCTTACCCACAAATAAAGCACACTTTTGACACTTCATCACCCATGCATGAGCATCTTTGAATAGGTTGGGCTAGTAATAACCAGCCCTTATTATCTTTATTTTTTTAGTCCTTAGAGCAAAATGGCCTCCTACAAGCCCATCATGGAATTTCTCTAAGAGCCTTGTCATTTGGTCATCATCTATGCACCTTAGGAGTACCCCATTGAGGTCTTTTATGAATAAAACCCCCATCAACCAATGCATAAGGTATGTAATGAAGTCTAAAATAACTTCTCTTTGCCCTGTCCATACCCTGTAGGCACTCACCTATTATCAAGAAATGTGTCATATCCTAGAGCCAACTAGTAGGTGGAGGTGTATATGTCTGTGAGTTACCTTATGTTACTAAGATAACCTCTTTGTCTTCATGAAGGTCATCAACCATATGCTCACACAAGCCTTTACCTCTCACTAGTTTAGTGACCTTGATCTCCACATCATAATATATGACCTTGGTAATCCAACCAGCTCTCTTTTCATTAAAGTCTTTATTAATAAGGAAGTCTCTCACTCCAGGATGAGACACCATAAGATATATTTTTCTATTGGAGAGCATTGGCCTAAACTTTTTAAGGCTTCTTACCACTACAAGGACTTATTTTTATACAAAATTTGTCAGGAATCTAGAACAACAAACATGCTCTGATACCACTTGTCAGGAATCTAGAACAACAAACATGCTCTGATACCACTCGTTAGGATCTTGCTCCTCAGAAAGAGCACAGTATGATTACCAAATATAAGCAATTGAATATGCGAAAATAACCAGAAACACAAGTAACTAGAATTCACCAATAGCACAGAATATGAGAGACAATACACTATCTTGTATTAACACTATACAGAAAAGAATACATCAAAGAGCCGCCACACTCTTTCACCTTACAGAGATTCGCCACACCTCAAGTGTACAGTAATTCTTCTCACACACACTCTCCTACACAAAAATGGTCCCAACAACCAACTCACACACAGAATTGGTGTTCACCTCACCAACCAGTCAGTAATAACCCTGCCGGTACACCAAGCACTCTATAGCACTTCAAGCTGATCTCTCATGAACCTGCAACCTGCAATTCAAAGACCAAACTTACATGTAGATCCCCAATGAGCTTGCAACAACCTGCAACTCACAGATCTTACAACTAGAAGGAACTCTTCCTTTCTATCTCATGCCTTAAACAATACATGCCAATGGGTCTATAAATAGATCCCTAACTCAAACAATAACTTAGACTCTTAATTTAGACAATTGTCCTCGCAGCCCAAGACTCTGGCTGGTCTTAACATGCAAACTCATCATTCACTTAACTAACTGTCCGTGAAACGAACACTTCGGGAACACACAGGCGACCGACGCCGGTCCCTGCTAGTCTGGTTCTGCCGACGTCGGCCGACTTCCTGCCGTCGCCGGTGGCCTTCTGCAGTCGTCTCTGCCGACGTCGGTCCTGCTGCCGACGCCGGTTCCTGTAGAACTCAGCAACCATCTGTTCCTCAGTTTGCAAAGGTTGAAGCTTTTAGCTCCACAACCTAACAATCTCCCACTTGGAGATAAATAGCTGTAACTTGTACCTGTACCTGTACATCGTCTAGTTTGTTTCCTTGGCTTTGTATCCCTCCTCAAGATCACTCTTGAAGACCAACCACCACAAAATCCGTGATGCAAAACCTGTCATCCAAATTACCTGCCACATCCGCATCTACAACCATGTAGAAAAAGAACTTGACCCTGCATAGCATGTGCACCTGCTGCTGGTCCCACTGAACTGCCCTTCAATATTACTCTCCCAGATTGACTCCAACCTTGTGACAATTCCCACTGCTTGGGAAAACTCATGTTTAGTACATACCATGCACTCAACCTCATTATGTGAATCAAGACACCTGTTCTATGAACTGTCTAACCATCGGCGTGCTAACCAGCTTCACACAATCATCCTGAAACAAAGTCAACAAGACCTCCATGTCTCTAGATCACACTCATGCCAAAGAATCTTGCTGCTCCCAGATTCTCCATGACAAACCCTTGAACTAGCTTTACCTTTAGTTCAGCAATACCTGTATATGTTACCCTGCAACAAGCACATCATACAGAGAATAGGATAATGTAGTTAATATTATCCAACCTGGTAAAGAGAAACACAATGATCAAACCTCCATTGCCCTACAGCTAATACAAGATCATATACCCTGATCTTCCATCTCACGTATCCATTTTCGCTCTTCTTCATCCTCAACATCCATTCGTCTCTCAGTGCTTACTTCCAGCTAGCAACACTACCCAAAACACCTGTTTGGTTCTCCTCCAAGGAATTACATCCTCATTCATGCCAAGCTCCCACTGTTTCCTGGATCTACCTGTTCTGCTTCTTCAACAACTTCCTGGTTCTATGCCATAAGTGAGCAACAAGTAGTGTAAAGAAGGGAAATGACGAATTTAAGAACTTACTTACACCTTCAGTCCTCCATATGGGCGCTTGAGACTCCATGACAACTAGCTGTTCACCCAAAATTCGTCTCAGTAACCGATGCCAGTCACATCTCAGTCTACAGCCGACCGATGTCGATTCCCTGCGACTGCCTCTCTGCCGACGTCGGTTTCCCCTGGCTGACGTCGATCTCTTTTCTGCCCTGAGTCACCGACGTCGGGCTTCACATAGCTGACATCGGTCCCTGTCTGGACACCGACGCCGATTTTCCTGCCGACGTCGGTCTCTGTGTTTTTCTTGTGAGACCTGACTTTTTCCCGCGAGCTCTTTTTGGATCAAACCCTTGTCCAAATCACCCTTGCTCTGCTCAGAATTCCTCTGCACCTTATGCTGAACTCTGTCCGTCACTTTCTCCTTGAAAACCAAGGCTTTCCCGTTCTTGTCACTAACATCGGATTCCTCAAGAAACCTTACCTTCTTCTTCTGCATACAGAAACCACGATTCATGCCTTCCAAATTCGAAAGCATACTCTTTGACTCAAGAACCAGCATCTCCTTCTTATCTATGTGACCAAGCCTATTAAGCCACATCTCCGAATCTACAGCTGAAGTAGATAACCCAGAAAGAGAATCAGTAAAACAAGTAGATAGATAAAGCGTACCTACTTTCTTACCTCTAGCTACAACAAGTGTACCCTTGGTAACCTTCCAAGAGTCCACTGTGAGAGTTACTGTGCAACCCTCTTCACCCAAACTTCTAACAGAAATCAGATTCCGCTTCAGAACTGGGACATGCATGACCTCCTTTAACACCCATGTGTCACCTGTCTGCAATTTCAGCTTCACTTTGCCTTTGCCAACAATCTGACAAGGCTTACCATCCCCTACACAAATTTCTCCAAAGTCTCCCTGGACATACTCATGAAAAAGTTCCCTATGTGGAGATGCATGAAAAGAGGCACCAGAATCTAATACCCAAGATTCTACTTTATCCAAAGAACATACCAGAGCATCCTGTGCAACGTAACCCGCAACATCTGCTTCTTCTCCATGTTCTTCATGATGATCTTCACCCGATCTGCAATCTCTCTTTAAGTGCCCTTGCTTTCCACATTTCCAGCAAGTTATTCTGCCATACCTGGACTTGGATCTTTTGCCTATCTTCGACCTTGATCTCCCACGCTCTGTCTTCTCTCTTGGCCTTCCTCTTCCTTCAACACTCAAAGCATCTCCAGATAATTCACCTGTGCTTTTCCTGCGTATCTCTTCATTCAAGATCACACTCACAACATCATCCACTTTTAAGACTTTTGAAGGAGACACAGTATTAGAAACTGCCATTACTAAACCTTCCCAACTTTCAGGCAATGAACACAAGATTAAGAGAGCTCTAAGTTCATCATCAAATACAATATTCACTGAACTTAACTGGTTTACCAAACCATGGAAATCACTAAGATGGCTATGAACAGATCCACCTTCCAACATTTGCAAATTAAATAAACGCTTCATAAGAAATACCTTATTTGAAGCCGAGGGTTTTTCATACAAATTTGCCAAAGATTTCATCAACTCCACCGTTGTCTTACACTGTGATAAGCTGGAAATCACAGATGAATCAAGACTCAATCTAACAGATCCCAGAGCCTTCCGATCAAGAACCTCCCATTCTTCATCTTTCATATCCAAGGGTTTGCTAGCAACTCCACCCAACGGTAAGTACAAATCTTTCTGATACAGATAGTCCTCAATCTGCATCCTCCATAATTGGTAGTTCTTGCCATTAAACTTTTCCATTCGTAGTTGACTGTTTTCTGCCATTGCTCAACTCCCACTCAAACAGAAGCCCTGTGAGTAACCTGTAATCAAAACACACTACCCAGATCTACACCAATCTGTTAGTATCCCAACCAAAAGCTCTGATACCACTTGTCAGGAATCTAGAACAACAAACATGCTTTGATACCACTTGTCAGGAATCTAGAACAACAAACATGCTCTGATACCACTCGTTAGGATCTTGCTCCTCAGAAAGAGCACAGTATGATTACCAAATATAAGCAATTGAATATGCGGAAATAACCAAAAACACAAGTAACTAGAATTCACCAATAGCACAGAATATGAGAGACAATACACTATCTTGTATTAACACTATACAGAAAAGAATACATCAAAGAGCCGCCACACTCTTTCACCTTACAGAGATTCGCCACACCTCAAGTGTACAGTAATTCTTCTCACACACACTCTCCTACACAAAAATGGTCCCAACAACCAACTCACACACAGAATTGGTGTTCACCTCACCAACCAGTCAGTAATAACCCTGCCGGTACACCAAGCACTCTATAGCACTTCAAGCTGATCTCTCATGAACCTGCAACCTGCAATTCAAAGACCAAACTTACATGTAGATCCCCAATGAGCTTGCAACAACCTGCAACTCACAGATCTTACAACTAGAAGGAACTCTTCCTTTCTATCTCATGCCTTAAACAATACATGCCAATGGGTCTATAAATAGATCCCTAACTCAAACAATAACTTAGACTCTTAATTTAGACAATTGTCCTCGCAGCCCAAGACTCTGGCTGGTCTTAACATGCAAACTCATCGTTCACTTAACTAACTGTCCATGAAACGAACACTTCGGGAACACACAGGCGACCGACGTCAGTCCCTGCTAGTCTGGTTCTGCCGACGTCGGCCGACTTCCTGCCGTCGCCGGTGGCCTTCTGCACTCGTCTCTGCCGACGTCGATCCTGCTGCCGACGCCGGTTTCTGTAGAACTCAGCAACCATCTGTTCCTCAGTTTGCAAAGGTTGAAGCTTTTAGCTCCACAACCTAACAAAATTATACCTCACGTCATACCCCTCAAGCCCCTGATTAAAAAATGGCATTAGCTGCTCAAGTCCTTCACCATTATTTTGCATCAGTATAGTTGATATATTGTCAATATTGGCAAAGGCATACAATATGAAATCTCTTGAGATATTAGGATTCATGAGTGTGGGTGCTTGGGCAATGGCTTGATTGATAGTTTCAAATTTTGATTTACCTTCATTTGACCAAGTGAACACTTTGTTCTTCTTCAGCATAGCAGTAATGGGTTTGACCAAGTTTGCAAAACTAGGTATAAACCTTCTCACAAAGTTTATTTTCCCAAGGAAACTTTGGAGTCCCTTCTTATGCTTGGGTAAGGATAAGGCCAAGATGACACTTATTCTATCAGAATCAATAGCTAATCCTTGTTTTGAGATAATATGTCCCAAGACTTTGCCCTCATATGTAGAAAACACACACTTCTTAGGATTCAAAGAGATCCCATACTCTCTGCATCTCTCAAAGATCAACCTTAGATGGACCATGTGTTCATTGGCAGCCTTGGAGAAAATTATGATGTCATCCAAGTAGACTAGCACCATCTGATTTAACAACCTTTGGAAATCCATGTCCATGGCTCTTTGGAAATTTGCCCCAATATTTGATAGGCCAAAAATCATCTTCTAATAATCATGTGTGCCCCATTTTATGGTGAAGGTAGTCTTGTATTGATCTTCTTCTCTTAGCAGCACCTGGTTGTATCCTGATCACCCATCTAAAAGAGAAAAATGTTCTAAACCTGTAACTATTTTAAGAGTTTGATCCATGGATGGTAGAGGGTAATGATCCTTTAAGGAGACCCTATTTAGATCTCTAAAGTCAACACACAACCTAATCTCCCCACTCTTTTTCTTTATAAGCACCAAATTGGCTACCCATGATGAGTGCTTGATGGGAAAGATGATCTTGGATTCAATTAACTTGGTCAGCTCTCTCCTCATAAGCTCTTCTATTTTGGGGTTAACAAGCCTTTGTTTTTTATTCATAGGCTTAGCATTAGCCTCTAGTTCTATAGTATGTTGGGCTCACTTTGGATCAAAAACTTTTAGGTCACTATATTCGCAAGTAAAGATGTCTGAGTATTTCTTATAAAGTTCATTGAAAACATGCCTTTATACCTCATTACTTACCTTTCCAAGCTTGAGGAGCTTGTCCTTGAAAATAAGGACTCCTTCATAGTTCTCCTCATCAATTGACATCACTGCCTTATCTTTCCTCATATGGTCTCCCTCATAGAAAAGACTTTTAAGGGTGACCAACCCTTTAGGAAGTTTGTTTGATTTTAGTTGAAAATTTGATCTTCATACTGATGTTCAAATTTACCTTGGTTCATTGAGGAGAACTCTGCTTTTCAAGAAAGAAACAATCTACTTATCACTATCAAAGACCTACCAATGAGCCTCATTATCTGGCACTGATGCTCTCATTACTACTTTAATAGGTGGATGAACCTTGGCCTCTTTTAGCTTACCTAAAATATCAAACTGGGCTCCCACAGCTACCAACCTATCAATATATTAGTTTTGATTCCTTGGCAGAGTTTGAATGTTAAAGGCTTTAAAATCTTTAATTAGGTCCCATACTCTATTTTTTTAGGACCTCATCAAAGGATTCTTTATAATGTTCAAACCCCTAACTTGGTTTACTACAAGCCCATTGTCCCCATATACTTGTAACTATTTGATTCCCCTCTTACTATCCCACTAAAGGCCATGGATAAGACCCTCGTACTCAGTTGCATTGGATGAGCAACTAAAATGGAACCTATAAGAAGAGAAATACTTATCATCTAAAGGGGAAAATAGCATTGCCCATACACCTACTCCATTTGTGTTCCTTGAACCATCAAAGAACAACTTCCACATACCATTAAGGTCTTCTTTAGGTCCAATGAGGGAAGGCATGAGTTTATTTTCTTCATGTAGCAAATAGACACCCATGTCTTTTTCTTCAACACCTTCCAAAGGGTTGAGTAATTGATTATCCCCCTATAGCTCATCCAAGAATAAGTTTGGAATCTCCTCAGGACAAATATTCAATTCTTGACCAATTATAAATTCATCCTTATCAAGGATAGTAAAATTGAATTTTATGTTATCTGGCTAATGGGGCTTAATGTGAAATTATGCCATGCACTTAACCTTGATTGATACCTTAGTTTTATACCTTATTTTGAATGCCATATATGACCAATCTAATGTGAGATAGCCTCCTATATTTGCTATGAATTTTCTAGATAAGCATAGAGAAAAATGAGGAGGCACCTCTAGAATCAACACATCTTGAGCCACTGAAACACTAGGGCAAGCATGTAGGGTCAAGTTGAGACCTCTGATACTACCAACTAGCTTAATGGAAAAATCTTCAAGTTGTAGAACTTCCTTAGTATGTGGCTCATATTTGAGGTTCAACTGATCAGCTATAGACTTTGGCATTACTGAAGTGCTAGCTCCACTATCTACCAAGCAATTATGCACCAAGGAATCACCAATGATTAATGAAATATAGAACATAGGAGTTTTGACCACCTTGTTTGATCCTTCTCCCATAGGACCTTGGGTTGCATTGGTGAAGACCTCAGTTTCTATGCTTAGTTATTTGCATGCAGTTGTTGTAACACCTATCTTGGACAAACCTTATTGAAGGATATCCACTTGACTGAGCATGAAAAGCATGTCCCACATTGATACACTCACACTGTATTTTTTCATTTGTTCAACAATGTTGATTGGTGGATCACCCACCTTCACCTATGCTTTGGGGGACACAACTATTGTTTATTGAATCTATGAGTTTTATGGATCAAAATGGGTCCCTTGATTCTAAATTTTAGGAGGTGTCGAGACCTTTGGAATGATAGCAGGGTCACTTGGCTTTGATAGTAATGGAGTAATAGTGGGAGGATCTTTGATCACCTCTTGATTACAATCCATATTCATTATTTTGAACCATGTATTAGCCACCATTGGAATGTATGCTTAGCTAGAACTAGCCTACAAATTGAGTGCATATCACTCTTCATGCTCATGGATGACCATTGTAGCATCCAGATGGTTTGGTACCTGATCAAATCCTTAGTCTTGTGGAGACTGTCTTGGTTTTGTCAACGTGGGGATCTCTATGTTTTGAGCCATAAGATCTTGATTGTATCCATAATCAACATCTTGTTTTCATTAGACATTGAATACCTAGTTAAAACCATTAGTTGGAATAATGGATTGCCCAAAATATTGATCCCAAGGTATGGTCCCTTCAGCCTCTTGAGCTATATTTTTTTGAATAGGAACCAAGGAGTTGGAAGAGCCTGTAGCATTTAGATTATAGTTGCTCTGCTTATTATAGCTAGGTTGTCCTTGCCCTTGCTCACAATTCTAGTATTGGAAATTTCCCTTAAAGGGTGGTCTATTCCCTTGATAAGATTGCTACTAAGGTTGATATGGAACTTGATAAGGTTTATTTAACTGAGCTTGTTACCTTTTAACATTTACCACATCATTTCCCAAGGATTAGAGCATGATCTTAAGTTCTAGGTAGTTTTTCTACTCTTGGGAATCACTTGATCCACAAGTGGAGGCCTTTTCCTAATAGGTGAAGGTATAGAAACAATATGTCCCCTCCCACGGATTGGATCATTATAGCTATATCACTATTTAGATCCTTCAAGTAGTATAAGAACACAAAGTTAGGGGACGGTCTAACAGAGGCTAGAATTTTGTCCCAAGCTTTTTGGAATCTTCTTTTGAAGTCTTGCATGACTTCATGGGGGGCTCTCTTGATTGTGGTAAGATGTTCTTCTAGTGACAAATGGTCACTTTTGTTTGAAAATATATTACATAAGGCCACTCCTAGCTGATTCCATGATTGAATAGAATTAGGAGCTAAGCCTCTATACCAATCTAAAGCTTTTCCCTTAAGGGATACAGCTAGCAGTCTAACAGTTATATTTTCTACAATGACATTATGGATATTGTAAAAATTGGCTATGTCATTGATGTGTTTATTAGGGGTTATGGCTTGGTCTCCTATAAAATATGGGATGCTTTTGAAAGTTGCTACTAGCATAGGATCATATTGTGGTAGATTCAAAGGACTTTGGCCATTGAATCTTACAAAAGCTCTTTGGGGAATCATGGTATAGGGGGAACTATCAAGAGGTTACTTGATAGGGTAGGCCTTGAGATTGGGTTAGGAAAAGGTTTCCTTATGTATGGCAAAGTATTGGCAAACCTTAATTTTTTGGCTGAATTTAAGGGGAGTTCAACAAACTCAAAAGGAATACCTCTAGAAGTTGATTTTGTAATCACTTTTAGCATGAAATATAGTTACTATTTTGCCACCAGATTACTAAGTGTTCTTTAGAGTCACCAGATACTGAAAGATGAAAGCTATAACTATTGAAAATTGATCAAACTAGCATCGAACTTAACCAATCTTCCTTGAAATTGGTCCCATCGAGCATGCTATAAATTATTATAGGCTAGAATTTCACCCTTATGGGAGAGTTGTTTAGGCTCTCTCACTCCTAGATACAATATTGAAACAACCTCAAGCTGTGGGTATCCTATAGTGAGGTTGAACCTCTAGTATTTTTAATGAGGCTAGCTCCTTAGATGCTTCACTTTAGCTTGTTTTCCAGACTAAAACCTACTGCTGACTAAGGAAAAGGGAGAGAAAGATAACATGAAAGGGAAATCTAAGCTAAGGATGGTGATGCACCAAAGATGAAATGATCCCCTTTCAACCTAGAGGCCCTAATGACTACTAATGAATTTAACCAAGACACAGACTAATCTAATCCTATCTCAAGGCCACAAGCATAAGTATTTTCAGGGAGGTTGAAGGGAAACCCTACAGTTTGAAGGACAGAAAGAAATAGGTCTATATGAGACACTATAGACTTGTGACACTTTAAGAAGGCACTAATGTTTAACACTTCACACAACTTGAAAGGGACCAAAAGAATTGAATAAAGTTTCATGTAGGATTCATAGATGATGAAAAGAGACATACATTATACAAGTTAAAACCCCAATAACGCACACTTCACTCCAAACTAGAGTCATAAAATTTATCTTATTGCTTCAAAAGAGTTTTTACAACATGATTTTGATAGAGTAACTCTATCACCAGTCGAGGGATCTCTTTATAAGCTCAAAAGCATGTATATATAGCAAAAAGGGATGAGAGAAAAGGGGGAGAGAGAAAGGAAGAGGGGACCCTGTTCGAGACATGATAGCTAAGATATCACCTTACTGTGATGAAGGTTATACCATCTTTTTGACCAATTAGGGCAATATTTTGCTTTGTACAAATTAAACTTTGTTTTTCCGAATAACCTCAAGCTTCCTCATTAATCAGCAAACATGATAAAAGACAAGAACTTTTCCAAGATTGCCTTTAATACCAAAGCTAACTTTTCTAATCACCTAATTTTCATCATCATCCCCATACCATATTTCACACATCTTGCACATATAAGGACAAAATCCCCATAACTTTGAATCTGGGCCAAGCCATGTTGCTTCTACATTAAGTGAATGCTTGTGAGATGATGGCCATGTCGAAGGATGGAAACCTCTCCATTAATTACATACACCATCTCCTACTCTGAAATCTAGACCAGGTCTTTTCTATAGATGGAAAACCAATCTAAGGACATTGGTTTTCCTATATACATTTATATTGATGCAAGTCTATAGATTGCATAGCTTCTTTTGATCTTTATTAGGTCTAAAAGGCTTTTTTTTCCCTCTACAAATCCTTACTAGGAACACTTGGCCCTTTTAATGCATTTGGTCCAACTCGGGTCTGCTTGAGCTCCTTGACTATTTTAACCATCATGCATCATTATATCTTTTATCATGAGATCTTGACAAGTGTCAAGCTCACAACAATCTTGATGAACCCTTTTGATATCTTTAAATGCCAACAGTTACTTGCAAGGGTTGAAGTTGACATCTGTGAGCTCATCATCAATTCCTTTGGACAACTTGTTTCAACCATTTTCTTTAGCATTATGTCCCTCAGACATCTTCCTCAAAATAATTGCTTTGGCCCCTTCTTCTTGATCTTATTTCCTTAAGACAATTTTCTCAAACTTATTTCCTCGAGCCAAATTTCTTTAGGTTTTATTAAGCACTTTCTCACAAACCTTTTTCTTTCAGACTTTGTTTTTTGTCCTTTCCCTTTGGGAATGCCTCTCAAAAATCTACTTAATGCCTTTCAAAACTTGGAAATGGGTCATATGCTTTGAGAAAAAGCCTTCGGCTTTTCTATTTTGGATTGTTGGAACTTTGTAATAGACCATTTCCCTGAGAAACAAATCCTTCAGAAAAAATGAACTGGGCCATTACCTTGAGAAAAATAGCCTTTCAAAGTTTTGAAAAGAACCTTTTTCCCAAGAAAATATATCTTTCAAAATTTTGAAAAATCCCTTTGAGACTTTGAGAATGCCCTTCGAATACTGAAAAGGTCCTTTTTTGCCAAGAAAAGTGTCCTTCAGCATTTTTGAAAAGGTCCCTTAGGTTTTTTGTTAAATACCTTTCAGCTTTTTGCCCTTGGGCACTTTTTTGAAAAAAATCCTTTGGAATTCTTGCTAAGTATCCTTCAGAAATTTTGTTTCAGACCATTTTCTCGAGAAAATCCCTTGGGGAAAATTGTCTTGGCCACTTCGCTTTGAAAAAGATACCATTCATAACTTTTGTTTGGTACACTTTCTGAGAGAAATATCCTTCAAGCCTTATATTTTGGATAAAATGTTCGAAACAATTCCTGATACTTAGCCAAAAGACTCAAAACAAATCCCCTTAAAGAAATAGGTCTTTGGGGAAATTGTTGTAGAACAATTTCCCCAAAGAATTCAATCTTTGTCTTTTACTTCGAATATTTTGTCCAAAGGAATTATCCCTTCAAAAACTTTGTCTCAGACAACTTGTCTAAAAGAATTCAACACTTAGCCAAAAAAAAGGGTCTCAAAAGAAACTATCTTAGCAATGAAAACACTGAAAGAATTCCAAAGTAAAGACTTAGCTCAAAAGGCTTTGTACTTAGCCTTTCCAAGGTTTATAAGCCCTTCCAAACTTGTTCACAAAATTGTTGTTTGACCTTCAAGCTTTAGAATTTTGCTCAACTTATTCATCTAGGCACAAGCTTGGTATGTGGGCCAAAAAATGGCCAACACAAACCAATTTCAAATCCAAACCATTTTTATACATACACAATGAGTTGTTACTCTACCAAAATTTTGGGTCAACAAAAGTGACATGTCAAACTTGGTCCCAAGAACTATATTCCTTGTCTAAACCATGTCTATATGCCATCAATTTAGTTCAAAACCTAGTCCTAGTTCTAATCCAAAGTCAAATTTCAAACCAAATGTTCAAATTATTATCCAAAACCATGTAGTTATGTTGTCCATTTTGAACTGACCCTAATTTCGATCAAATGCCAAATTCCACTGTTAAACCAATTTTAAGACCAAGGTCCAATTTATTATCTAAACTAATTTAATTTTGTACCATGTCATTTTGATTCCAATCCAATCAATTCCAAATCTAGTGTAGAATAGGATTAAAAAACAAGTTAGTTCATGCATTAGTACATAAAATCAATGACAAGCATAAAGAACCAACATATTGAGCCTACTCTCTTGGGTGGGTTGGATCTATGAAATCAAGAAATAAATAAGAAAGCATGACAAGTAATACCTTCCCAATGTGACTCTCCTTTAAGAGTAGTCAACAAGTGTGTTTATGCCTGGATGTAGCATTCAAAGTCTCTAGTAATGTTGTGAAGGAATCACCATGATCATCTCTTCAAATACTAACTTAGTATGGTTCTTTGCATGGACAAATTGAAAGAATGATTGAAGCTTCTAGGTTGAATTTTGCATCATGAATTTACACTAAAAAGCTTGGTTAATGGTTCATGGTGGCCTAGACTTTTATAGTTTAATTGAAATGATATTGATCATCCATCTCAATATCAGGATGTGTAGCCCAAGATTGGTTCAATTTTAGAGGCCAAATGCATTCAATTTGGTAATCAATATTGCATTCATTAGGCATGGCTTCTAAAATCAGATATTTACTTGCATTCGTTCCTTAGTGATTGAAAACTTTTTGATGATGTCATCATTTTTTATATTTGTTGTGATATCATGATGATGTCATGATCCACTTGGCCACTTGTCATGATATTTGAGGAATAAATCCAATTAATGAATTTAGAAAATAAGAAATTCCAAAAGCTATGGATTTTCCTATTCGAAGAAGATTGGGCTAATTAAATGAGTTTAATTAACTTAATGAAAAGTGAAATGACTTTGAAAGTCAAAGAACCATTTGACATAATTAATCCCAAAGCATTTCTTTCACATATATAATTTGAACTGAGATGAATTAAGTGAAGTTGATAGTTGTGTATAGTGCATTGCCCTAATCAGGGATGCACCAATATATTCCAGAAGATGCACACCAAGTGAGCAAAATAATTTGGGTGTTTCAATGATTCATGTGTTATTGATAAAATTCATTCTAATTATATTTTTGACATAAAAGTGGTGAGAATTGATTATCTACATTTGTTTCATTTTGAATCGTGTACCAATCCAATTCTATACCAATCTAATCAAATCCAAATTAGTTCCATCTTAAACCACATACCAAAATAATTTAGTACCATACCAATCCACTTTTGTACCATTTCAATTCAATTCTGATTAGGTTCATCTTGAACTGTATTCTATTCCAACTAGGATAACCTTAAACTTCATTCCAATTTCAAGTTAGGTCAATTTTCACCATGATTAGCTTCAAAGATAAACAATTAGAACAACATCAAACAATTCTAAATAAATTGTGTGCCAATTCAAACCACTTCTTGTCTTTCTATTCAATATCTTGCACCTGTTAGTTGGGAATGATGAAGTCATGTCATCTATCTTTTCTTTCATTTGAATCATATATGTGACAATTCACCCTATTTGGGGCAAATCAAATCAAGATCATTTTGACCAATTCAAATCAAACCAAGACCAATGCCAATCTACCCTATTTAGGGCAAATTAAATCAAGCTCATTTTGACTAGTTCTAATCTAAGCCAATCACCTTGTTTGGGGAAATCCATTCCAATCAAGTCTATTCTACCATGTTTAGGGCCATTTCTTGAAAATAATACCCCTCGCATGTATCCTTGCTTAGGGGCATTAGTTAAATGTTAATCCAATTCATGGTTCTTTGTGATCCTAAGCCTATTGTCGCATCTCCAATCTTATGTCAAAGTATGATAGATTAACTCACCCGACTTAACCAATGGTTAACCCACTTTGAAAATACTTTAAACATTTTATCCACTAGTCCAAAAGCTAATTTAGTCTTACAACCATAATAAAACCAACCATACATTCTACACCAACAATACCTCCCAAATATGTCATTCAGTGTTGATCATGAACATAATCAACAATACCTCCCAAATGTGTCATCTAGTGCATACTATGAATAAGTCTATTTTACACGACACCTTTTTTATAATAATGACAAAAACCTGGTGAGATTGTTAGAGTTTAGTGTTAAACTTTCAACTAGATTTCCAGTAGATAACTTATGTTATTTGATTGTATCTCCTAAAGTTTTACCCCTCGTACTACTAGATTTCAAGCTACTTCTATCCAAAGTTAGGATCTTTTACTAGCCTCTGTGATATCCAACAAAAGAAAATTTTAACTTATTGACCTGCTATCTAGACTTAGTAAGCCATTGCCCCTCTAATGTCCCTTGTCTACTGATAGTCCAAGTGTACCCAAGTCTAATAACTAATTGATCAAGATATGTCATGATACCCTTCCCAATCACGATCATATATGTCCACTTATAAAATAAAATCAAAATCGTCAAGCCATTATCGACATTCTTGTCGAATCACCCATCTTTGACCAAAACCAAACCATTGATGGTCTAGCTGTATTTGATGAAGAATTTTTATTTGACATAGGAACCATATTCAACAAGCCTATATTTAAAGAGCCCATTTTTCAATAACCCATCTTTGAAAATTGCATTATTTGTTCATTATCCAAAATCCCTCATTTACAATCATTTCTTCATCCCAAAGCCTTCATTTCCAAGCAAAAGGTGAATAAGGTACTTATGGATGACACAATTAATAGGCCCTTTTTTAGTTACTTGTACATCAGAATTAGGGTCTATTTTAGAACAAATATCAGAATTGGGTTCCCTTATAGAACTAATATAATATTTAGCACTAGCAGTAGAATTAATGTCAATATCAACATTGGATTAAGGTCCAATTGAGTCAAATTTAGGTTCATAGTCAGCATACCTTAACATAATCTACATGTTCCTTGCATATCCACTTGATCACATTTAGATCCTTTTACAGTTGTCAAGGATGGTTCCTTCAGCATCGACAAAAGCTCTCCTAGTAGCCTCTACGAGGATTGTGTTTCCTTTTACCCTTCTATTGACATTACATATGACTTCACCATTAAATAGCCTAACCATTTTATCGACATACCACCTCCCATAACCATCGATTAGGACTAATAAAATCACACATTATTGAACTCTTTCCATGGTGACATCTCAGTGGCATAATTTTACGGGATCCAAGACAACATTCAAGTAGAAGAAAAATCTCTTAGTGAAACCTCTTTTGAGGTGTTAGGGGATGATCAAATTCTAAACTTAGCATCTTCTAGTGAAATCTTATTTGAGGTGCTAGATGATAATTAGAATAAAAAATCATAAGCCTTCAGTGAAACCTTGTTTAAGGTGTTAAGGGATAATCAAAATGAATTATCCTTTAGTGAAACTTTATTCAAGGCACTATTGGATAATCCAAATTATAACACTCAAGAATATCTTGTTGGTGAAAACCTCTTCGAAATGCCAATAGCTGAGCTAATTAGTTCCTCATTGCTTGATGAAGATATTATTGAAGTTAATATCGGCCCTACCACAACCAAAATCAATTCAAATCCAGAATCAACAACAATGTGTGTGAATGAAAATCCCATTCTTCATTTTTCCACCAACCATTAAACATTCCGTTCAAGACCTATATTCCATTATCCCATCAGACCTTTTATATCATGCCTACCCTTCCTTACCTTTCCTAGCAACACTTTTATTCAAAGAGGTTATGAAGACATCTTGTTTAGAGGTTTGGAGTAAACAAAATCAACAATTATTGAAGATCACAACAACATTGAAGGAAACATAATCAACAATCAATAAAGATCACAATAACATCAACATAGTTCACATCAATAACATGATTCAAACATAGCTACCACTCCAAGTAGATATTGGTTAGACAACAAAGGATCTATAGTATGCATATCATAATCCTCCATTGAGTAGAGATGCTAAAACAATCCAAAAATACACAAAAAAAAATTAAAAAATACAAAAAAATCAAAAAAGAAAGAGAAATAATTCTTCAACATGCTTATGGTGCCTTGGGCAAGTACCATGATTAAAACTAGATTTCTAGAATCATGCATAAATAATTTTTTATCTTCAATTACCTTAACACTTGGGGGCAGCCTTATTTTCATTATAGACCATCCCATGTCATTACCATTCTTAACATTTTGGCCATTTAATCCTATTCAGCCTAGCCCATCTTATTGTGACCATTAGTTTTCCCATCTTAAACCTATCAAAGAAGTGGAAGGTATATTGAGACCTATTTAGGAAACATTTTGCCCTGTTACCCACATGATACATTGACAATTAAACATATTTGGTTCTCACGTGACATGGTCCTTGGAGATTCCTAGTTTTTTCCCTTATTTTCATCCATTATTATCTCACATTGCTGAATCATGTACCTTTTGTTACATCTTTTTTCTTTCATATCTTTCACCCCGATGTTGTTTAGTAGTATCTTTTGATACAAGGTGAATCACATTGACTTGAGATCTGTATGGACTATATAGGCAATGCTCAATTTCTGAGTTCAGCTCAGTCACTTATATACCCATATTCTCACCATTTCTTGAGCAACTTAAGACATGCTTTTGCCATTTTATGATCCAACTATTCTTATAGGTACCTTGTTCACAAAACATAAAAAACCTTAAATTTTTGAAAAACTCAAAAATAACCTAAATATCATAAAAGTTTTGAATAAGAGCTCAAAATCTCCATGAGAGACATAAAGCCTCAAAATATTTGCTTATTTTTTCATCCTATTCACCAATGTTTTTTGGCTCTATTCTAGATGGTGTGGTTTGCTGCATTTATCAGGTGGGAAGCCCTTATCCAATCACAATCATTTCCAAACACCATTACCATTCTTTCATTACACTCCCATTCCTAGGAGAATTATATCAACCCGAGGTCCACATGGATGATGTAGGTAGTACTTGGATGCATGGGTCATCCCAGGTTAGCTCAAACACTCTATTTATCATTTCACCTTTCTTGGTTTACTCAATGCTCTTGTCATTTTGTGAGTTTACCTTTCCTATTTTTCCTCTATAATCAATATCTTATTTGTCATCATTTTTCTTCTTTCCCACATCCCTAGGATAACTACATTTGGCTTGAAGTCTATTTGACCATGTAGGTAGCATCTACTTGAATGGGACATTTAGAGACATCTTGGCCACCCCTTTAATAGTCTTTTATTCCTCCCCTTTATGTCCTAAGTTCTCATCTTATCCTTTAAATTGTCCTTTAGAGCCTAGGGACATAATTTACAAGAATAATGCCTCGTGTTTGCACAAACATAAAATTAAAAAGAATCAAACATGTCATTAGTTAATTTTTTGATGTTTTCTATTGATTTTTATCTTTAGTTTGTGTTTACTTGTTTGTTTGATTTTTCTTGTTGTTGTCTAGACTTAGTCCATTTTACTTTCAAGGTCAGTATCATGGTGTTCCTCATCATGCACTTGTACTTGAGTCTATCCATTGGCATATGCCAATATTTCCATCGTGGTTTTTATCATCAGTGTATTATTGCAAATTGTCTATTTAATTAGGGGTCAGTCCTTCTACACATCATGACCAGGTCATCATGGTGTTTTATATCATGGTGTATATCAGTTTGTGCTACATAAAAAATTTAGATCTAGAGGTCTAACCAAAAATGTTGCAACAAAAATTCTCCTTATTCACCAATCTAATGCATTCAACTAACCAACATGGCTAATTTATATGATGCTCAAGACACATCTGAGTGTATAAAAAAGTCATAATCATTTTATTAACATTCTTATAATCCAATCACATCATTATTAAGCATTATTCTTCATCTCTTTTATCACCTTTGATCATTCGCATGTGCCTATTTTTTTGTGGCTTCTTCATTCTTTGAAAAGTCATTTTACCATCACACATATGTTTGTGTCATTCATCTCACCTTTAATCTATGTAATATGTTAAATCCTTGATCTATGCTTGTCAATCAATCAGTTAACCATTTAAATAAATCTATGATCAAATCTGCCCTACTAGGCCAAATCATTTATCACTTCAAATCCTTCCCTACTAGGGAAAAACATTTAGACTGATTAATGCTTACATCTACTCTACTGGGGCAAACTATTTAGACCGATCAATGATTACATATGCCCTTCTAGGACAAATGAATTAATCAATGATTAATTCTCCCTATTAGAGCACATCATTTCAAGTAGCAATCCAATCTACCCTACTGGGGCACGTTATTATGATCAACCAAGACCGCCCTATTTGGGGCCAATTATGTCTTTAAGCTTTTCTTCTAATTCCAAACCTGTAGCTTTTACCCTATTTGGGTTAGCTCAAAGTGTGATACTTATTTTGGGATGTATCATTCTCATTTCCTCTGTCTTAGGGTCAATTTCATTTTATTTATTCTTCAACATCAGATATCACAATGTGCAAGCATTAGATCAAGTGGGTTTTATTTGTCATGGGTTAAATTAACTCTTCTTATTGCTTCTTCATCTCTCTTTCAAGAGCCCATTCATGTCTTTCATCCTTGCATGCCCTCTTAAGGGGGAATCATGTGTCACTAATTATTTATTTGTCTAATTTTTCAAACTTATTCTTAACAGCCTTTTCATTCTTTGAAAAAATATTAGTGTGCCTAGTGTCTCACAATGCCTTCTCAAACATGGGCAAAATGTAGACACTTCATTTTAACCACTTTCATGTATAAAGTGTGATTATAATTATTTTCTATAATCACATGTAAATTTGATCAAAAATCATTATTAAATCCAATTTACCTGCATAACTATTGTTTTAATCTAAAATCATAGTGACACATCCCTAATTAGGGCAATGGATTGTATTGCAATATTTTTTGATCAAGTGCATCCCTAATCAAATTGACTCTTTGTAAATGTTATTAAAGGCTAATTAAATGATTTTTTGATTAAAAAATGAACATTTCAAAGTGCACTATTCTTCTATTTGTTCTGATCTTCCCCTAAGAGGAAATTCTATGACTTTTTGAATTATCTTATTTTCCTAAATCAAAAGGCTACACATTGGCGATGTTACTCAAGAAAGTCAATGAGAAATAGAAGGAGTGCAAGCAAACTCTTACACAGTCTTCTTCTTACACCTCTCTTACACACTCCAAGAGGTTATTACTACACTTTTCTTTCAACATGCCTTCTACACTCTAGAAAGGTCTTAAATTCAATGTCTTGCAGACTCTATGTGTGCAATCATGAATTTGAGGATTCATTCTCGACCCTCCATTTGGAGATGAGATGGACGATCTCATAATCATTCCAAAAGTCTATAAATACAAGGCTAGTCAACCATTATAGACAAACTCTCTTGAAATAAACTTACCATGCCAAAATCACACTAGAGCTTCAACATTCTCATGTCATTTCCAAACCAAATCACAAGTGAACATGGAAATATGTTTCCCATGCAGAATTAGCATTGCCAAAGACTTCTTGCTCATAATCGAAGCTCAACCTCTTTAAGCTGATTTTAAATCAAATCTCCGAGGAAGGTATAAACATTACTTTTGTATTCTACTTTGTATTTCTTATTTTCTTACATAGCTCACCCTAGGGAATAGGCTTAATATGTTAGTTCTTCAAGTTTGTTTTATTTAATTCACTAAAATTTTGATTAACCTATTTTAGATTCTTATTCTTACACCCCCAATAGTAATTGATTCTCAGTGGCAGACTCTGTGATCTTATAATATTTGAATGGTTGATTATTTATAGGGTGTGTATATAAATATCCATCATGTATAAATTTTACACACTGAAGTAAAGTGGAAGGTAAAACTTCTATTGCATGTATCCATGGTCTACTTAATAGTACATTATAGTGTAGATGGTTTGGCATTACTTGGATTTGAGTAGATAAAGTCTTAGGCCTTATGATGATATCCAAAGTGATAGAACCCAAAGCTTGGTGAGGTACATCATTGAATCCTTTGATATTATTATATGACTTTTGAATATAAGCCATGTTAACACCCAACATTTATAATAATATGAAATTGCAAATGTTTAACCCTAAACCATTGTCAATTAAAACCATTTTTATTAGTGTACTTTTAATTTGAACTTGTATAAACAAAGGTAGATTTTGATTAATAGTAGACTATGTAGGCAAATCCTCATTTCTAAAAGATATGACATCCTTAATATCTTTCAAAGTATTCATAAAAGATGAAAAATAAGAAGGCTCTATGTCATGAGGCATATGTGTTTGATTTGGTGCCTAATATTAAATGTCCTTGAAGAAAGTAGCTTTTTGATGTAATTTTAACAGAGAAATCTTAGTTGGTATATTTCGTAACTGATCAGTAATATCATACCCTTTAGATTGATTAATTGGTCCCATTGAATTAAATTTGGGATGAGGAATTCCTTGATGTTGGTCCTCCTGTCTAGATTGATGAGGCACTCAACCTTGTCTAGTGACAACAACTAAGGCCATGGGATCTACTATAAGCCTAGGGTAACTAGTAGAGGTAGGATAATCTGAGGTAGTTACGAGTTCTATGGCTATAATGAGCATAAGGCACCATCTGATCCCTTTGTTTTCTAGTTGTAATAGGTGGTAATTTGAATTAGGCCATGAAACAATAATCACTGTAGAATTGTTAATTATTAAGGTCCTGATTAATTTGTAATCTTTAGTTTTATTTTACATTATGTATCCATCGATTTACATAAAGCTTAATTTTTTTGCACATTAAAGGCAAGTTACATGCAAATAAAATTAAGAAGCTTTGAACCAAGAAATAATAGATAGATTCAGTCATTATTATCATGATTGTTATGAAAAATTAAAATTTAGTATTTTAAAACCCTAATGGGGAAGCTAAAGTGTAAGAAGGAGGAACCTAGGGTTTATAGGGTTTGGGAAATGTTCAACAATAAGTGGGTTCACCAATATGTTTCATCAATTTTTTATAAACTAGGTGATGTTAGATCTTAAATAGAAACTATTATGTAAAATCAGAATGTTAAAAATATGCAATAAATGACACAAACTGATTTAGAATTTTAAAATTTAAAAGTATGCTAAAAGGATGAAATGCAATAAGGAAATAACTTAATTAGATAACTATAATGTAAGACTATGACTAAGACTAAGATTGGAAAATAGGTTGTATAAATGTGTTGACTAACTATGAATATGAAGGCTTCATTAGATCTACAAACAAGGCCATTATATTTAGACAAGGGAATAACATGCTAGTGTCTTCAGGGAGTGCCAACATCCTGTAAGAGATACCTCTCCAAAAATGATGTGGTAGGTTCACCTTTGCCTGTGTTTTATTGACTATACTGGATCTTTCGATCCATCGTAAAACCACTTTGTGCCTTAGTCTTCACCAAAACCCTAGCTCAATGACCAAGAGGACAAATGCAATCATTGGGTAAATATGGGTTATTAGTTGAAGTTGTGATTGACCTCAACACCCCTTATGTTGAGTGTTTCCTACATACCAATACTCTAAAGAGTGACAAAACTATGTATAGTTCTCCCATGCTATGGTGGTATTGTGAAAGATTAGTTCAAAAATGTTAAATATTAGTGCAATATTGGTGCGATTAAGTACTTCAACAATCACTTGTGACCTTGAATGTGTATTTAGACTTAACTTATGGCTACTTGGGATGTGTGTACTATGAATTGGGAAAATTAACTATTTTTCTTTTAATGTGTAGTTAGATGTTATAGTATGTGTTTTCATATGTGAGCCCCCTTTTATGCAAAATGATTTTAAAAGTGGCTTTATAGTGATATTGATCTAGGCAACAATTTAGGTGACAATTCGGGTGACAGTTCCACCCCAATTGATGACAGAACTTTTAGGAGCCATAACTTTTGCACCGTAGCTCCAATTGATCCTTGAATTTTGTATTGTTTTAAATCTTGGAAGTCAAAACACTTAATCTCCCTCGAGATTGGTGACCTTCCACATCATCCCCATGCTTTCAAAATGTGTATAAATGGCGAGTCAATCGGAGCTACGATGCAAAATTTATGGCTCCTGGAGTTCCATCGTCAATTGAGGTGGAACTGTCACCTGAATTGTCGCCTAAATTGTTGCCTGAATCACCTGGTGAACAAAACCCAAAAATCTCATATCTTCAAGACAATAGCGACAAAGGTGAACTATAATGTCAGTGCCACTACTGTCCACTTTCGATGCTCCTATCCAATCACAAAACGAAGGCCAGATCTAGATTCATGATAGTGTCCCAATTCTGCACATCAATTTTTAGCTCTTGAATCATCCATTTCAATTCATTTTTAGATAAATTTAATTCTTCTCCTCATGTAATTTGCTTGATGAAAATCTATATTTTACCATATTAAACTATATTTTACCATATTAAACTTTATTTTCTCCTTGCTCTAGACCCCTTATTATTTAGGAACTAAACACTAGATTTTCAAAAAATAATAAAACATTTGGTGAACCCGATTTACTTCAAACAAATATAAAACCCTATGTACCCTTAGGGTTTTTCTTTTATATTTTTTGCAAAAAATTTAATTTCAAATTTATTATTTTTGTATAAATTTTTGTGCATTTATTATATTCAAAACTATTTTTAGAATTTAAATTATTGGCATCATTTTCAAAAATGCTAAAACTCTAGCTCAAAACCCTAGATTTCCAAACCAGGTCCTAAACCCCAAGCCTTCTTTCCTTGGATATTTTTAAAAAATATTTTGTTACTTTTGCAAATTGTTTAATTTGTCAAAAATAATTTCAATTTTTCAATATTAGTAGTTTTCTTGTGCAAAAATTTAGTTTCATATTTCTTATTTTTGTATAAATTTTTGTCCAGTTATTATATTCAAAATTATTTTTAGAATTTAAATTATTGGCATAATTTTCAAAAATTCTAAAACCCTAGATTTCTAAACTAGGACCTCAAACCCAAAGTTTTCCTCCCTTACAATTTTTAGAAAAATAGTTTGAAGTTTTTGCAAATTGTTTACTTTGTCAAACATAATTTCAAAATTTATATGTTAGTAGTTATTTTTGTATTCATTTACTTGATAGTACTTTTACACACTCTCTTTGGTGAAAGAAATAAAATGGCCACTAAGGCACTTCTTCCCTCTCATCCCATAGATCAATTTCTAAACTTTTCTCATAATTATGATAATGAATGGACAAAATTGCACATTAGCTAAAAATGTAGAAAATGATTTGATTTACAATGAATATAATTACTATTGTTATAATGAGGAATATGATGATATACGTGAAAATGATAGTGAAGCACAAAAAGATGCATCTTATTCTCTCAAACCTATCTCTTTTAATCCTTCTTCTAAAGAAAATAATTTTGATAAATGGGAAAGATACTTCTCACCTCATTCTCCTCTGCATAATGCACCAAATAAACAAATTAGTCATGCACTTCCATGTGAGCCTAATTTCTCTCTCTCTTTTACTACTTCAATGTTAAAATTACATCAATATAAACATAATAGAATCAAATTAGCACTACATAGTTCAAATGATAAATCTCATGTTCCTAACTATACTGTGTCCAAAGAAGATCTAAATGATAAATCTCTTTCTTTACTTCTCATAAAAATAATGCATGTACTCCATCTAGGGATAACATAGATGCACATGATATTCCAATTTCAAATGATATTTTATTGCATATTAGAAAAGAATTAAATTATTATCTTATACCTCTCCCTAGTTACACCGAAAGTGATAATGAATATGATAGTGAACATGCAAATGAATATGAAAATGAGAGTGATTATGAACAATAGTCCAATGATGGCAGTGCATGGAACAATGATGATTATTATGCACATAGTGAAGAAGAATATGCATCTCATGTTTCTAACTCTTCTTTCACTCCTCTCAAACATAATGCACTTCCAAATGTTATTTCTACTTCTATGCATGATTCTATTTCAAATAATGCACATGTTCATGCTAATAACACATCTTCTACTCAATTAGAATGTGATACACTGAAATGTAAAGATACCAATGATTCTCCCAAGCCACCCCTCACTACAGTAGAACCCAGTTCTCACTTTTCACCTAAAGAGAATGGTAGCCCACATCCCTCTAGTAAGGTCCAAGTTACCATTACTCCCAAGGTTCAAGTGAGCACACCCCCTCTTTATGATCCAATTGCTAAATGTAGCATTCTCATGACTAAAATTAACAATCAAATTAAATGATTAAATGAACCACTTCAAGATTCTAATGTACCATCCTAAGAGATTATCTCTTTGATGCATGCAATTGGTGAATTACAACACCAAGTACATCTCGTTACCTTGGAATACAAGGTTTATAAGTCTTGGATGGATGCTAATGATCTACATGGAAACCCACTTCCAAAGACATTCATTAAAGCTTCATTGCCTAAGCACTTATAGATACCATCATTGCCTCACTTTGATGGAACTGGAGATCCATTTGTACACCTTCAAGCTTTTTGGAAGGTTTTGCCATCTCATGCGAGTCCTTTGATTCTACTAAAATTATTCCAATAGACATTAGTGGGGGAAGCACATAATTAGTTTTTTCATCTAATCCCTATTGGTTCCTTGCACACATATGATGACTTAGAGGAGGCATTTCTCAGACATTACATAGTAAACACGGGCCATTGTATTGCATATGAGAAACTTGTAACTTTACATCAAAATACTTCAGAGCCAGTTAGTGATTATTCTTACAGTTCAAGAATCACATGTTAAGATTGATATACAAACCACTAGATTTAGAGATTCAACATATCTTTATTAAGGGGCTTCGCTAACCTCTCCTCGAGCATCTACTATATCAGAGAGTCTTCTTTCAAGCACTCATGCTATACAGTTCTAGCTTTGGAAAAGAAATTGGGAGTGATTGAGCTAGATTTAGTTGACCAAATTACTCTATATTTCACAATAGTATCTACAACTCCTAGCATCCAACTTCCACCATGTCTTAAACAAGATAGGAAACCACAACCAAAAAATAACTAGTTAAGAACAAAGAGCCAGTTTTTAGAACACAACCTACAATATGCACTACAGAGAATAGTAGTAAGGCACCACTATAGTTTGATTCAGAGAGGGATAGCCCATGTGCCATATTATCAACACTACTAGATAGGAGGTTAATCACATTGCCTTCTACTCATTGACGAGATCTGCATCTCCTACAAAAACAACCTCATCGACCCTTTTGTAATTATCATTGTATCCGTGGACATAGAGATAATGATTTTTATGGATTTAGAGATTGCATTAATAGATGTGTTGATAATGGCATCATAGCATTCACATAGGGGGCATCGAGATCTCCTCCATTATGGAACCATAGACCTCATTCATCCATGATTGAGACATCCCAGGACATTCCTTTACAAGAATCATCAGTGACTCGTCATGAGAGAAATGTGAGTTCCATGATAGAGCGTCATAGGAGATATCTTATTCCACCTATTCAAAAGGTTTGGAAACCAATACAACAAGAGCACCTTACATATAGAACTGTAGTTCGAGGAGTACATATTATAGTTCCATATACATATGTTAAGATTAAATGAACCCACATCACAAAGTACTGCTCATGAGAAATATTCACTACAACCAAATTTTTTGGGTCTCACATAACAATCCACTATAGTTGAGATTAAATGAGCCCTCATCATAGGTTTCAACTCTAGCTCGATATATGGCTCAATCATACACATCACAGTAGAGGCCATAGGGTATACAATTACAGATAGATGAGTCTTCTTCACAACACATAGTTTTAGTTGCACAACCAATAAAGTTACATTTTGCAGAGTCTCCATGCACATCTACAATTAGTACATAATAGATAGTAGCATATATATAACATATTCCTACATAGCATTAGCAGTATGGGAACTTGTTCAGTTGGCCATCAGGGTTCAGATAGTGATACAACACAAAGTGATATGATGCACATTCAT